>JAXCMG010000006.1:1142788-1193189 GCA_034642415.1 Podarcis siculus | reverse complement strand
ACCCCCACAAGCTCCCAGATTCCTGCAGAAACCTCTCCAACTGTTCCACCAGCCAGCCAGCACTCAGAAATTCAAACTCAGAAAATTTTTCCAAAAAAACCAACCTTGCCCAATGGTCACAGAAAATCACAAAAATTCCCAAAAAACCCCCCCACAAGCTCCCAGATTCCTGCAGAAACCTCTCCAACTGTTCCCCCAGCCAGCCAGCACTCAGAAATTCAAACTCAGAAAAATTTTCAAAAAAACCAACCTTGCCCAATGGTCACAGAAAATCACAAAAATTCCCAAAAAACCCCCACAAGCTCCTAGATTCCTGCAGAAACCTCTCCAACTGTTCCCCCAGCCACCCAGCACACAGAAATTCAAATCCAGAATTTTTTTAAAAAAACAGCAGAGTGGCCCAATGGTCACAGAAAATCATAAAAATGCAGAAAAAAACACACAAGCTTCCAGATTCTTGCAAACCCCTCCCCAACACCAAGTCCTTGAATTCCAAACACCCCAACCCAAAATCCAAACCCCCCCAAAAAAGTTTTAAAAGCTTAACTTACCAAATGGCTGCAAAAGAAGTTTTGGAAAAGCTTCAACAATCACCAAAGTCTTTAAAAACCTCAAAAAAGGCTACTATGTACACTGCGTTCTATGAGTTGCTCCTCGAAGTCAAGTCGCAACTGTATTAATGGTGTTAAGAAAAGGGAAACAAACTTGCAAGACGTTTTCGTCTTGCAAAGCAAGCCCATAGGGAAATTCGTCTTGCGGGGCAAATCGCAAACGGAAAAACCTTTCGTCTAGCGAGTTTTTTGTCTTGCGAGGCATTCGTCTTGCGAGGTACCACTGTATTGTTTTCCCATCCCACTTTGAGGCATTCAGCACTGTGAACATCAGTGCACATTTGCCATGCCAAGCGTGAACTGACCTTCAAGTTCAAACTGATAGGCACTTAAGTTCTACTTAACTGCGCCAGAAACATTCTCTTGGGGTGCTTCCAGATGGGCGGTTCTTGGTGGGATGGGTGCTCCCAATACATGCAATTTTTTCAGTGTCTGCACAACATCTCTGGTGCCAGAGTATTGGCCCATATTCCAACCCCCATTTAATCTGGGGTTAAGCTTCCCAGGGAAACCCCAATAAACTAAAAACAAAAGCAAAGCACTATTGCCCACAACCCATTTGTGCTAACTGATCAACCCATTAACAATATCAAGCCCCATTCTGGAAGCACCCTTTCTCCATCCATGTTAAGCTACTCATAAAATTATAGAATTGTGTTGGATGTTTAATTACAAGCTACATCCTCAGGGTAGCTCCAAATAGGCTTTGTTTCGCTTCCAAAGTGGAAACGATCACAATATCTCAAGGTAGTTATCCTTCCCATTCTCCCTTTACTAGTGTAAGACTTGCTAGCAACTAGAGGGATGCTTTGGGCCACACTTTTAGTATTTGGCTTGGTTCACTCACCAGATGCATTTCTTAACATGGGTGTACCTTATAGATTACCGTTGCTTCTGCCACCATACACACTAGATGAAGTGGTTCCTATCTTCTAATATCAGATTAAGACTAGCATGATATAAACCTTGCAACTTACGGTTTAAATATTCTAGAAAAATCTTTGAAATGGTGGCAAGTTAGTTCGCATGCCACTCTACTCCTTTACTAACCTGCAACTATTTTTTCTTGCTCTGACACTATACTGCTCCACCCACAAATATTAAACCACTTTCGGGGTCCTTGCAGGGGCTGAAAGGCAGTCTGTCTCACAAATACATTCAACCTTCTCAGCTGTTCCCGTATAAATAGCTTCATTCTGCCTGTCTCTTCAAAGGTCAAAGGCCTATTTCACTGTACACCGTGGAAGCTGCAAGTCCAGTTTACTCTTGGATTTATAGTCACTTACCTGGTGATAAAGAAACCAGTTTGTAGGCCATGTTTGCCAATGGAACTACCGTCAACATGCAGTTATCTCCATTGGTCTCTATGAAGTCATGTCTTGTAATTGCTGTTGGGTCAATGTGATGTTCTCTGAAAGGTCTGATAAAAGCCTAAAAAAGTAAATACAGGGGGTGGGGGAGATGTCTGTCAGTCTTTGAAGTCCATAGCCTGCACAAATTTTTACTGCCCACAAATTACCTACGTAGTTAATTTAGGTCTCAAAAAGAGACCTACCAACCTGGCCTGTCACCTGGAGAGAATTCTCTCTTGCCACAAGCAGACAACTAGTTTATTTTCAAGTTCTAGGCCACAGTGACTTGGGTTAGGAGAACAGAGGTTATTCTCTCCCCATACTGAAATATGGTGGGCTTGCCTGAGGCTACGTTGGAAGTGCTGGGATGCAACACAGCTTGAACTAGAGGCTGATGTGTCTGCATAGGAAAGAATAGAGAGGAACCTCCAAGTTTCCTTGACTGTCCTTTCTGACCTAGCTTGTGCTGACCTTCCCCCAAGTGCTACTCATATTCATAGGTTGCTGATCTCATTTCCTACTTGCTTCTTTACCCTCACCTTGGTAGAGGAGACCTCTTTTGTGTTTTGCTTGTTGCGATACAACAGCAAGAATGGCTCGAGGCCTCTCCACCTGAGATAGACACAACTAGCATCTTTCCTGTCAAGCATGCATTTCCTGTGATAGAGCTTTCTTACTTTCCCAAACTCTGAGTCCCGGATTAAACCCAGGGTAGAGTGTGCTCCTCCGGCAGGGATACAGTACAGTGTTAAGGTGCAATTTCACAAACGCGCTGTGAACTCATGGCAGAGGTGAGATTTGAATGCAGGGACTCACAGGTTACAGATAACTCTTAAGCACTGTTACTGGCCTGAATTCAAATGTTAGTGTCTGTATTTATAGGTACAGTGTGATCACCATGCAAGCAAGTGACTAGGAGATAAATTGTTAGTGAAGTGGGAGCTGGCTTAGCACCACATACACTATAATCTCAAAGTTAGCAACAGGGCATATCACAGGGATGGCTATTCAATATATCCTGGCTCACTCAACCTAGGACCAGTTTAACCTAGGGTTACACATCCTTTTTGCTGTTAAGTACACCAAGCTTATTAAGACGGGATAAAGTGGGGAGCAGGGAAGGAGAAAGCAAATGCCGTCTTTCATTAGTCTGATCAACAGAGAAGACACTTGCATTAGTCAGCATTACGACAGCAAAGAGTGAAGTGAGGATGAACTGTTAGTACCAAAAGCAGATTGGTAGCTTAGGGGTGGGGGAGAAAGCACAAGCTGTGTACTGCAGATCTCAGTAGCAACATTTGCTTGTTTTCAATAACACTAAAAAGTCCCAAACCGGTCAGAAGACATTCTGCTTGTGCTCCTGTAATCTTATTCCAAAAGAATGCACATCTGAGTAAGTTGTTTTGACATGACAATTTGAACTCTTTGCCATTACACTTTAAGACATTTAAAAGCATGAGGTCCTGCAACTTTGGCTAGATAAAGATTCCATACCAAGACTTTAGGAATGTGTTTTGGGCTCATGGTGTACCTCCTCCCTTTGCGTGACTGGATTCCCTTCTTCCCTGGTTTGCAGTTAACTAAAGTTTGCCATGAAATCTGAATCTGGCCAATTGTGGTTACTGCAAACTGAGAAGTGAGTGAGAGAGAGAGAGAGTTGGAGGGAGTGTGCAAGCCCAAAGCATATTCCCAACAGCCAAATAATAGTTTAGATACAATGACTGCAGTGGATAATTCTGAAAAGGTGAAGCTCAGGATTCTCCAGCTCTGCACTCAAATTCTGCCTACTTAAGTGATAGTGTTTTGTTCTATTAATGCCTGAAGATTATTGCAGTTTATTATTTCCCAATAATAAAAAGACAAACCTTTCCAACTATTGGCAGATCGACAGATCCCCAGGTATCTGCTCCCCAGTGCACTAGACCAGAGGCAAAATCAGCAGTAATGATTCCTGCAACTTTAAAAGAGAAAGGGAGGAGGGGAGAGAGAAGAAAAGAGATTCGTGAGACATTCAGATCAATTTTAAGTATGTGTAAATGCTATTTTGACAGATACATAAAGGCTGACATAGTGACTTCCCCCTCTCAAGACAATAAATCACTTCTGTGACCAACTCCCAAAACACAAGAAAAACTACTTACCTGCCACTGCTGCATCTATTCACTACCACCTCTATCTTATGCAACTTGTACACAAAAACACCTATGCTTTTGCAAGTACCAAAGGTAAGCTATGGCATGCCACTGCCCACAAGCATCCATGGAATCTGAGGTCATTAGTCCAACTCCCTGTTCAGCCCAGGATCTGTAGCACACATGCAATGGCAGCGTCCCTGGCAGATGACCACCAAGTCTCTGCTTCAATCCATCCAATGAAAGAGGGTAGACCACCTCCACAAGCAGCCTCTTCTACTGTCAAACAGCTCTTACCATTGGGAAGCTTCTCTTGATGCTAAGCTTCTCTCCTATTTCCAGCCTATTTCCCGCCCTCTGAAGCGAGAAAACACAGATCTGCTCCATTTTCTGCATGCCAGCCCTTCAGGTAAATCCAAGTTTGCCATCACGCTCCCTCCCTCCAACCTTCTCCTCTCCAAGCTAAACGAGGTTCATTCTTTCAGCTGTTGCTCATAGGACTTGGTTTCCAGACTCTTCACCATCCCAGCCACTCTCTCTGGACATACCATAGTTGGACTGTACCCTCCTTAAAATGCAACACCCAGAACCAACAGCACATTCCAAATGCAGCCTGACTGACACAGAATAGAGCGGGACTACTTCTTCTTGTGATTTGGACACTAAGCTCCTATTAATGCAGCCTGCAATTGCACTAACCTTCGTAGCAGCTGCACTGCTGGCTCATGCCCTGCTTGAGATCAGCTAAGACACCTAGATCCTTTTCACATGTATTGCTGCTGAGTTGGGTCTCTCTCCACACTGCATTTCCACCACTGAAATTTGGTAGTGAAATGCAAGACTTCACATTTATTTCTGTTGCATTTCATGTTGTTGGTTGTGGCCCAGCATTCTAACCCATCCAGCTCAATCTTGACTCTGTCTTTTATGGTGTTTAGCCACCCCTTCCAACAGCTTCCCGTGATCTGCAAATCTGTTAAGCATCCCCTCTCCTCCTTCATTGGAGCCATTTCTAAAGATGTTGAGAAGCACAGGACCTAAGACAAAGTGGTATTCCACCCAAGCCCTCCCTCTAGGTTGACACAGGAGCCATTTGCTCATAATAAACCACTTCTAAAAGTTCAAAAAGCTTCATGCACACTTTCTCAGTAATCCTTATGGTATCCTGTAAGCAGGGGCAGAACGAAAGCCAAGGGAGTGTAGGGTCTGATAGAAACTTTATAGCAAAGGCAAGGTCTGAAGTAGGAGCTTCCCAATTCACAGTTCAGTTTTAACTGTGCTAAACTAGCTCACTGCACTGCAACTTTACAACACACACTGCTGAAGTGTTAATGGCATTTCTACACCAGTGACTCATCTAACAGGGTAGGGCAGGGGCAAGAGAGAAAGATTAAATTAAGTCTACCTCTTGATCCCAACGTTAGCAACCTGACACGAAGTAAAAGGAATCCCCACAAGGTTCCAAAGTTTAGCTTCCAGTAACATTTGCTTGAGGCCTGTATAAAGTACTAGTAAACCAGGCTGCACAGTTTTCATTCACAAATAATGATAATGAAAGAGTGATTTGGGTACTTGAGTGAGACTGCAACAAAGCAGAGGAGCAGTAAGGAGAGCTGCATTGCAATCAGATTACGAACAAAGCACTTTGATTTGACTAGCAAGGTGTGGCTTGTTTAATCATGGCACTCTGGAAATAGTCACAAAGAGCTCGCAAGCTACTGTGTTCAATAGCATGTTGCAAACAAGCAGCCTAGAAACCAAAAAGAGGCTCATCTTGCGGGCATGGATTTTGCACGTTTTGATTAGTTGGGACAAAGGGCTCGACTACACATGAGGTGCTGAGTATCTATACATATATTTGCCATGAAAGCTTCCCTTGGCCAGGACTGTGTGTGGATTAGCCCTTTGGCCCCTGACATGCTCCTGGTGAAAATGCCCTTTCCCAAAGCTGCTATCTGTCCTAGGTGGGAAGCTCCCATCAGAACCAGCTATAAGAGGCAGGAGAGTGGATGGATTTTCACCAGTAAGACTTAAGTCTATCCTCCCAATGCAGCAGCCACTATCCTGCTTAGGGTGTTGCTTGGCAGCTATTTACACTCTTAAACATATTCCTTTAATTCAATTAACATTAGGTGTAGCCTGGTCCCAATTCAATAGGCCAAGAAGGTGGTGTTGAGGGAGGAACTGGGTCCCAATATATCTTACCCTCTTAACAAGGGAACTCGTATCATTTGCCCTGAGCCATGAGCAAATCTAAGCACGTGGCTCACACAAATCATGGCTGGCGAGCCAAACTTCATCTTCCAATCAGGCCACTTAGATCAGCTCTCTTAGATCCCAGTTAACAAGATTTGGTTCAGAATTAGCAGGATTCCAGACAGCAGATAAGTGTAACAATCTGGAAGACAGGTCATTCACTTTTAGCAGCATGCTGCATTTTTCTCATCTATTTGCAGAAAGGAATTATTGTCTATATTAACGCATAGCCGGGCAGGGGTTCACTTTGCTCAAGACAGAGTGTACTACATCTCTAAAGCAACCATTTACATTCATAAAGGCTATCGGCCTCTTCACCTCCATCACAATATAAGAGTGCATGATTTCAACTGAGCGCATATAATACTCTTGTGAAATCCTCCCAGGCAGAAATGCAAGCATGAGATGCCTAAACACACTATTCTCACCAAATGCGGAACAGAGAACTCTCCTGAGAGTTAAAAGGGCATGGTAAACAAGGAAGAGCAGTGCTGAAGCAGGCCAGCTTGAACAAGACCTACAGGCACTGAGGATTTTATTACCCCAGGCATTTTCTTAATTTGGCCTCTGATGCTTTCCACTGCTACCTTCATTGCTGGACCATTTATTAAGCTTTTATGACTGGTGGCTTTGAGAGCTGCCATGTACACATCATTGTGGAAATGGAGGATGGAAATGGAAGTAAGGGGGGGAAACCCCGAAGTCAACCCTGATAAATGATGCTATATATCAAAGACCTTGCAGCTACAGAAACCTTGAAAATAGATGTTACAGCCCAGGGCTTTTAAGGCAGCCTTTGCCAAGCAGTCCAAAACAGCTAGAGGGCATCATGTTGGCAAAAGCCATTTAAAGCAGATAAGTAGCAAACAGCACATCAGATTCTAAAAATAACAATGGACATCCAAGACCAGATCAGTCTATGGAAGCCCCTGGGCAGGGCTAATTGCCCCAACTCTACCCAGTCTCACAAATCAGCCAAGAGCAGGCATGTCCAAAGTCGGCAATGGTGAGGAGCTATGATTCGTCAAAGACTCATAAAATTGTAGAGTTGGAAGAAACTTCAAGGGTCATCTAACCCAAACCCCTGCAATGCAGGAATCTTTTGGCCAACATGGGTCTCGAACCCACAACCCTGAGATTAAGAGTCTCATGCTCTACCTTCAGATGATGTTGGACTCTACACCAACAAATCCCAACCCACATAACCAATGGTCATGGGATGATGAGAGCTGAGGTCACATAACATCTGGAGCAGCACAGGTCTCCAAACTTTGCCCAGTGAACTTCACCTGAAGAATCTTTTCTTGCGGCCTGCTGCCTGGAAGCACTGGCCATTAGGGGGGAATTTGTGGTAAGCAATCACTTGTACTACAGTGATTGAATTTGTGGCTTGTGGTTTGCGATTCCTGATAAGCTACACGAAACGTTTCAGGAGAGGCTGTCAAGAATGCATTCCATCTCTAATGCACCTGGCAACACTAAGGCACTAGCAACACTAAGGACTGTAAGATATGCAGAACGCTAGCAGAAGAATATAAATCCTTCACATTACCAGTTCCTGCTACCTTCTCTATATCGTTTTGCATCTAGTTGTATTATGTATTGGTATAAAGGCCATGGTCCAACCCAAATCAGTCACTCTTAAGTCACATTAATAGTAATAGGAGTTATTGGCATCCGTCTGTCTCAAGAGACAATGGGAGTGCATTGGGTTGGGGGAGGAGTCAATCTGCTGTGTTAGCAGCACAAAAGTGACCTACCTGGGGCACAAGTCTGGGCAGTGTATATGGAGGTCCTGGGTTGCCCAGGTTGACAAGACCCTCCCCCTTGGCCTCGCTGATGTGGTCCAAAGGAAAGCAGAGCAATACATTTGGGAGTGCATGCTTAATTATAATTTATCCCTAATTTCTAATCATAGAAGCTCAAAAGGTCTCTGATACTCATAAGATGCAAGAGCAAATATGAATGTGGCTCCAAATTATGTTCGCTTTGTCCAATAATCTCTCATCTCTCTTCAGGAAAAGAAACAGGCCACTAATGTGACTTGTTAACCACTTACAAAGCAAGAAAAAGCTGCCAGCTACTGGATAGGGAAGGATGAGAGCCACTCTCACCTGAATTGGGCACTTATCCTGCAGTAAAGCAATAAGCACGCAGAGATTCATGATTCACAGGCCAAGTATGAGGAAGTCTAATGCAATTTAGCAGCAGCTCTTAAGAGAATTTATGTACGGTATTCTGAAACTACTCAGGCAAAGAGCTTCAACAGGTTTCCTAGTGTTCTCAGCAGGGTGTGTAGCTGGCCCTTATATGCTGAGTTTTAATGTGAAATATTCAATGAGTAGAATATCAGAACATAAATTCAGCAACACCGAAATTAATTTGGGGTTTCATAAGTGATCCAGCAGGAAATATATGCATGGATCACCTAGAACAGGAATATGAAAGAGTTAAAAGTTGGAAACACTGTAAAGAGAAAGTGAAGTGTGCCCTTTAAAGTCAGGCTGGGATGCTGGCCAAGTGACTGATCAAACATTTAATCAAGAAGCTTTCATAATTTTTTTGTATGCCTTCCCCTACCCCTGTGTTTCTGTGAGCCCTGACCATTTAGCCTTAGGAGGCATAGCTGCTAGCAGAATAGCTGGGCAGCTATTTTCTGCTCCTTGCTGCTGAACAACTGGCTCTTAACACCTGTATCTTGGGGGAAGACAGCTTCATGAGCTATGTAGGAGCTATGTATGGCATGTTATAAGAGCAGCCAGTAAGAGAAGCTGTTCCTTTGAGGTTGTCAGGAGTTGGGACAAGGGCAACACCCTACTTGATTGCCATGAGGTCTGTTTTTTTAATGTCCATTGTGTCATGAAGTAGTGATCCTGTGAGCAAATATCGCTGGGTGAGGCCCCTCAGGAAGGTTGTAACAGCTAGTCCCCAAAGTGGGAGCATGTGATGGGGCTGGCTAGTTGCCAGCATTCCCCAGCCCCTATAAATCTTCGAGTTACCCTGCCAGGTGAGAGCTGGGTGAACGTCTGAGCAAGTTAGTTAACTGGGTTGGTGTGCTGACAATACTATTAGTGCCTGGTTCCTGCTACTTGCCTGCACTGTGATTTTTGTAATGCCAGGAGTGGTGTGTGATTGCAGAGGTGAGAGGGCTTGAAATATGTGCTTGTGAGAGGGGCATGGCTGGGGATGGAATGAGGCTTACAGAAGCCGACACACAAGCTGTCACCACAGTGACAAGAAGCCATAACTTCCTAGGAGACGCATATTTCCATCAGATTTGCTGTGGAGGAAGACAGTCTCACAGTCATGGTCTGGCATGATATGGTGGAAAGATTCTGGGAAAGAGCAGACTCTTGAGTCCAATGCTGCTCTTCAGAAATCTGACAATGCGTTGGCCCTACTTTAGTGTTAGCTTCATAAGTTTACTAGCAGATTCTGTCTAGGAAGAGATCTGGTAACAAAGCCACAAGGCTACATACAGTGGAACCGTGGGTTGCGGACGTAATCTGTGACGGAGGCACGTCCGCAACCCGCAGCGTTCGTAACCTGCAGCACCGCGTCTGCACATGAATGTGACGCAATTTGGCACTTCTGCACATAGCACGATTTAGTGCTTCTGCGCATGCGTGAGAGGCGAAACCTAGAAGTAATCTTTTCCGGTACTTCCGGGTTTCCCGTGGACCGCAACCTGAAAACACATAACCCGAAGTGTTTGTAACCCAAGGTAACACTGTATTAGTTTCTACCTTTACTTCTTCATGCATCAAACTTTCCCAATCCGCCATCTTTTCTGCCATACTTTTACTTAGAAATTGCCATTTCATTTGACTTAATTAGAAGTGATCCTTTACCACTGGTGAGGAAGACTCCTAAGCAGTATTAAAAACTCATATATCAGATCCCTCTCTAAGTGACATTCTGCTTTCCCCAGTTGCCAACCTGGGATCCAGAGATCTCTTATGTCGTCTCAATTGGACCCGAGCCAGTTGCAAAACACGCCTGGTGCCTGTTTTATTTCTAACACTGCTCCCAATGAACCGCAAACAGGTTCTCAGGTATGCCTTAGTCCAAATAAGAAACAGCAGGAATTCGTTCTGCTGATTCTTCTCCTATCCAAGTGTCTGCACAAGGGAGGGAAGGCTGCCTCCCCTCCAGCCCTCTCTGGTTGCTAGAGAGCTCAATAAATTGGGAGCAAGGAGAAAAATAAGTTTGCTGGTATGTCAAGCTGACCGAGGGAACGGGCCACAGCTAAGTAGAAGAGTATCTGCTTTGCATGTAGAAGGTTCTGAGTTCAATCCCTGGAATCTCCAGGCAGAACTGGGAAGGTTTCCTGTCTTGAAACCCTGAGAGTCACTGCCAATCAGTGTAAGTAACACTGGGCTGGATGGACCACTGGCCTCACTCTGCCCAAGGCAACTTCCTATGTTGTAGGCATTTGTGGACCCCTGCTTCAAGTCACAATCCACATTTGGAACTGAAAGTTCCTACTGAGACCTCCACAGAATTCATTCTGCCCCTTTTGTGAATGAAAAAGTCTTTTTATAACGAGACAGAATATTCTTTGTCAACGCGTCCATGCTATGCCTTCAAGTTCAGTAATAGATTCACTGTTGCCTACAAACAATGGAGTATTCAGAGTTGAACTTCCCAATGTCACCTCATGAGCAAAATTAACAGGACTGGCACAGCCTCGTGGAAAATCCAGGGCCTCTTCTGAAGTACACCATGCCCACGTGTGTACCCAACAAGTGCTTTCCATTCCCCAGAGTCACTGTGTCATTCTCCCCTTAGGCCTGTGCACACATGGCTTCACTCCCTTCCAACTGCTGTTGCAATCCTACCACTCCTAACACAACAAATACTCTCCCCCTCCCTTCCCTGATTATCACTGTCCACTCCTCTCCAAAACTAGTTTCAGCACAGCTTTAATTTTAGTTGCTGCCCATTTCCAGGATGATGCAATTGCTAACTTCTCCTTCCTGCTACCGGTTTCTGGCCAGGCTGTGATGTACAGCAAGAACGACTGTCTGCATTCGAACTGTTGCCATCAGAGGCTCTCCTCTCAAAAGCCTTATGACTGCTCAAACACCTTAAAACTAGCCTCCCGCAGCCTAGGGCTCTCCAGATGTTCTGGGCTACAACTTCCACCAGCCCCTGCCAGCACAGCTCTGCTGCCTTATGCTGATGCATGTTGCAATCCGAAACATCTGGAGGGCACCAGGTTGGGGAAAGCTGCTCTAAATTTTCATGCCGTTGGCCATGGGTAGGAATAAAGCAACTCCTCACTTTCAACACCAGGCAGAAACATGGCTGTTTATCTCAGCATTTGACTCAAGCGATGTCCCTTGCTTGACTGCTGGTGTTGTTAGCAGATTGTCTGTTTATATTGTTGTATGAAAAAGAAATAGGATATGGGTGGCGCTGTGGATTAAACCACAGAGCCTAGGACTTGCCGATCAGAAGGTCGGCAGTTCGAATCCCTGCAATGGGATGTGCTCCCGTTGCTCGGTCCCTGCTCCTGCCAACCTAGCAGTTTGAAAGCACGTCAAAGTGCAAGTAGATAAATAGGTACCGCTCCGGCGGGAAAGTAAACGGCGTTTCCGTGTGCTGCTCTGGTTTGCCAGAAGTGGCTTAGTCATGCTGGCCACATGACCCGGAAGCTGTACGCCGGCTCCCTCGGCCAATAAAGCGAGATGAGCGCCGCAACCCCAGAGTTGGCCACGACTGGACCTAATGGCCAGGGGTCCATTTACCTTTTTAAGCAAAAGAAATATTATTTTAATAGAATCATAGAACTGTGGAATTGGAAGTTTAATATTCATTATTAGTCTGAGATTACAGGAATAAGAAGAGTAGAATATGAATAATGCAAATAAATTAAACAAAAATAGACTCATCTTGTTAGACAGAACTCAAAGCATGGAAGCCTACAGGAAACAGCCAACAGCAACAATGTAAACAATCCTCATATGGGACAGCTGCATATTCCTGCATCGTGGCAGGTGGAATAGATGATCCTCAGGGTCCCTTCCAACTCTACAATTCTATGTTCCAGAAAGGGAGTATTTCATTGTTTACACTTAAACCAAATTATTTAGGGAAGTTATTAAGGATTGATGTTTTTATTATGTTTTTAGATAGGTTGTAAGTCACCAAGAGTGGCTGGGAAAACCCAGCCAGATGGACGCGTATATTATTATTATTATTATTATTATTATTATTATTATTATTAGCAGTTCTGTTGGCGCAAGGATTTCCTGCTGAGCAACAGAACTTACCCCTCCTCCCACCTCACATCCACCTAATTTGGAGGGTTCTGCCAACCCTCTGGAGCAGATTTGGGGATGGTACACAAAGAGGATGAAAAAGTTATGTTGTGCATATGGTAATTCTTGCATTAACAGAACTAATTTGTTGGATATCACCCCTGGTGTTTTTTTTATTATTATTCCAATGTATCTGCTGACAAAAATAAACAAATAAACCCTCACCATCTTGTTCAAGGAGCACAGGGGAAAATATTAAAAAGGCAAGCCAAGTTGCAATGCAAGGAACACTTCCAAGTGTAGGAACGCAAGTAATACTCAAGTATCAGATCCGAAAAGGATCCATGTGAGCACCCAGTGCTTTTTGTTTGAAATATCAAGGAAATGTCAGAAAGGACTAGGGCTGAAAAAAGGTACAGGAATGGAGAAATGCATCTAGTACAGAGTAACAGGTCCTATTCTTTAAAAATAGTGTTAACAGGACTCATGAGAATTTGTTTTCCTACCAAAGCAACCATGATAACAGTATCAGAGTGCCACAGCCTTCTCAAGCAACGGCTCCTCTTGGTTTTTCTGTTATAGAAGCCAAATACAGGAGACATATTCCAAGAGCAGGGGTCAGCAACCTTTTCCAGCCGTGGGCCAGTCCACTGTCCCTCAGACCTTGTGGGGAGCCGGACTATATTTTGGGGGAAAATATGAACGAATTCCTATGCCCCACAAATAACCCAGAGATGCATTTTAAATAAAAGGACACATTCTACTCATGTAAAAACACGCTGATTCCCGGACCGTCTGTGGGCCGGATTGCGAAGGCGATTGGGAAGCATCCTGCCCCTGGGCCTTAGGTTGCCTACCCCTGTCCTAGAGTATAGGTCCAGAGTTATATTGCAGAGGCAGCTGTGTTAAGCAGTGAAATAGTCTTGAGGCACATTCATTAAAAATCAATGAGGATATTGTGACAAAGGCTTTTTTGGGCTAGGAAGCTGCTTCATCAAATGCACAAAGGGGGGGGGGGACAGAATGAAACCAACCATTTGCTTCAACCAAAGGTAAAACCAGGTAGCTATATTGAGTGGAGTACGTCCTCTTCTAAAATGCTTGATTAAACAATTCAAAAGACATCTTGCTTGAGAAGAGGGGAGATGCCCAAAGGTCAGGTGTTTCAAAGTAGTCGAAACTCGCAACACTTGACATCCATTGCTTGGCACTGAAGTTCCCAAGAAAGCATTTTCAAATTGGCAGAACCACTTGAGTAACAGTCTGCCTGTCTTTGGAGAAGAGCTTCAGCAAATCTCCAAGTACCTTCTCATCAGAAGCACACTACGCAACAATAAAGGCAGCTATTTCGGTGGTGGCGATTCTTGGTTACAGAAAACCCAACACCTGGCACCTACATTACCATTTCCCCATACACCTTAAGTTCCATAATGACATAGGTTGGTGTTATGCTTTTAGCTTCTGCCTCTTAATATTGTTAATGTTACAGTTTTATTGTATGTTTTAGGGCAATGTTAGCCAACCTCGTGCCCTGCAGATGTTTTGGGACTGCAATTCTGCAATTTAGCCAAGTGTACTGTATGTGCTTTTAAATTACTGGCTTTGTTTTATATTTTAAACCAGACACCCACTGGGTGTTTTGAACTACAATTCCCAGTTTCTTTTTGGAAACTGCTTAAGAGGTTTTCTTTACAATCAAGCGGTATATAAATTTTACAAAATAAATAAACAACTGCAGTTAATCACTCATTTCTGCTGATTGGGGCTGGTGGGAGTTCTAGTTCAAAATATCTGGAGGTTGCCAAGTTGGTGAAATCGGCTCTATAATCTGCAGTGTTTCTCTAGTCAATGGGCAAAATACAGACAAGAAACTATTTGCTTTTTTAAAAGAGAAAGGAGAAGCAAGTGCACAGCCTCCCAGCGCCCACATCTCATCCAGATACAAAGTGTAGTGAAATGGGGAGACTCGAATACAGTACTTGCATTCTCATACCTGTACACATGTTAGGATTCCTAGTGCCTGAGCTTATCTGAGGAGCAAGACAGCTCTACCCCTGCAAAACTGCGATAGGAGCAACACCACTGTGAAGCATCTGTTTCAAAATCTAAATCATGTTTCACTGAAAAGCGAACAGCTTGCTTATTAACCTCCTGTAAATTCATTTCTGACATTAGGACAAATGTCAGTTTAAAGTGCATGAAATTTCACCCCATCATATTCAGCCTTGTTGGAAAATTGCCGGCATGTTATTGCAAAACAACCCACGGATCAAGGGCCCAGTTCTTGAACTTTGCTGGGGGGGGGGGGTAGCTGCCTTGCTAAGGTACATACAGTACCTTAGATCATAAGACTTAAGTGTAATCTAGTGTGCACACATTTGCACTAAGTTCCTCTTTTCCAGTCAAAGCCGCAGGGCTTAAAGCAACAGGCATTAAAAACGCTCCCCATTTGATACCAAAATAAGAATTGGAAGAAACATTAGGTTGCTCTTGCACACAATCTTGTCAACGAGCCTCTCTGCTCCAGGCTAGAATTCCACATCTAGTTCTCTGCACCTCGTTAATGCAAGACAACAAAGCTCTGTGGCAATATCACAGCTACTCAGTGGAAGAGGTTTTGAGATGTGCAGGTTAGATATCAGCTGCTAGAAAGGGAATGAACAAGTCCTCAGGACTAGAACCTACAAGTCAGGATGCCTATGTTTGATTCATGCAAGAATCCAATATTCTTGGGTTTCCATCGACAGCACAGTATAACACCAGCAGCAACCCCTTTATTGCTGTTTAAGTTAACAACGGGTGCCTAAAGTCCTGAACAATTACTAACCCCGTAATGCCAAACAGTTTTAATTCGCTCAACAGTTTATGGAGCGACCTCTGAGTAAATGAATGTAAGCCTACAGAACACACAGCTATACTGTTTAGTAGCCCTGTTTAAGAGCTCCTGGCAAATAGAAATTCAGCTTGTCACATGACATTGGAGGAATTCCTCAAGTGTAAGCAACTGGCTGCTTTTTTGGATCTAGACCACAGATAACATTAAAATAAAAAAAAGGAGTGCCAGTGGCTGCCAGGAAGCTCTGCTTACACTGAATCACAATTCCACTATTTTAATAATTTACTACTATCTAAATAATATTATCAGTTAAGTTGTCAACCTTATCAATTAGTAGCTGAAGTGACAACAGATTAGGGATCTTATCACCATAGATGTGAGAAGTACCTGCTATCAATTAACATGAATGAGAACTAAAAGCAGGTGAATCTTCCATATATATTTCTACAAGCAAGACTAAGCCAAGTTTTGGGTTTTTTTAAAAAAAAGAATTCCCCTGAAAAGAAAGAGGGGGTGGTGGTGGCACTTGCTCAGCAGCTCAATGCCCATTGAATGCATTGATACATATTCATCCCCAAACAAGCTATAAAAACCCTTCCACTCAAGAAAAGCCATGAGTGGCATTGCTGAAACCAAGGATGATATTGAAGGAAGTTTTACTCAGAGAAGACTCACTGAAATTAGTGGGCCTATCTTAGTCGTGTTTATTACCACATTTACTCAAATGTAATGCACACCTTTAGGGGCCAAATCATGTCGCAAAAATTAGGGTGCGTATTAGATTTGATGGAGCCAGCAAATGGTTTTAAGGCATGCATGTCCAAAGTCCGTATCGGGGGCCTAGTCTGGTCCGCCAGTTGGTTTAATCCGGCCCCTGTGGCAGTTTATTTCCTGGGGTAAAATCCAATAAAAAGCTCAACAACGTCAATCCAAAAAAGAAAGTTCACTTCATAAAATCTGGCCCTCTTTGAAAAAAGTTTGGACACCCCTGGAATTGAGGTGCACATTGGATTCAATGGTGCATTAGATTCACGTGAATACGGTAATTTTTATGGATCTACTCTGAGTATAACTTCATTTAACACCATTCTTGCTTAATATCTTTCAGCAGAACAAATTTATTATCACTTGAATTTTCATTGACCAGTGGCCACTTCATGAGCTGCATAAAGTCATAGCAGTTTATTGTTTTATGCAATCATTTTATTTGTTTTATAATTGTCTATTTTATTATTGTAACCGGTCCTGGACAGGTAAGAAATCCACTGAATCAGAATTTTTAAAAATTTTCTTCAGCAGATATGTACAATGACCAGAAGGGAAAACTGTGAATGATTGGGTTAAATTGTAATAAAATGCAAAAAAGAACAATTTATATGTGAAGGCAATAAATACATTTTTTTAAAAAAAATGCAATAGCAGCTGCAAGGAAATTTAAACAGCCTCTAGATGGTGGGTGGGTGGAACAGAAGTTTCTCTCTGTCATAGTCCCTGCCAAATTTAACTCTCTGAAGCTGCTCTGTGAAAGCGTCCCTTGAGATGCAAGTAGCAGCTCCAGAGAGGTTGTTTTTGTGAAGCTTCCCCACATTTGAGGCTGCTCCAGTTTCCCCCCAGCTGCTATTTACATTTAGACACAGGACATTAACAGAATCCCAAACCAGAACCAGATCCCAAAGCCAGAGAGAACAAGCCACAAAGTGCTGCTCCTGGGTGACCTGTATTAAGATGAATGGGTTTCACACAGGCACTCTCATAAAGCACAACACCATACGCAGCATTAATTGCAGCAATATTTTTCTGAAAGTCAACAAACACATTTTATGAATGACAACACCAAAGTATACATCCCTGATATTCCAAACTAAGCCAAGGTGGAAGAACTGTCTGACCTGCAATGCAGAGCTTGGATACAGAACTTCTAAGAACCACAGTTCAATCTCTCTACACAGGAGCCCTTAAGTACCACTCATTAACCATTTCCCTGAACAGGAAATATTGACAATTTACACTCAAGTGCCAAGGAGCCAGTCAAATAAAGTTATTGCAAATGTATCAGGTGTCAGAATGATATCTTTGTATTCATTTAAGTATTTATAAACCACACTTTCATGTAAAATATCACAAGGCAGTATACCACCTAACAGCACAGTATTACAACAAAAACAGCTGTAAACATGTCAAACACGTCAGTAAAGCTGGTTGGCAAAGAATCTCAGGTTTGAAAGGCCTGTCTGAGTATTAGCTCTTAAAGGTAAAGGTAAAGGGACCCCAACCATTCGGTCCAGTCGTGGCCAATTCTGGGGTTGCGGCGCTCATCTCGCTTTACTGGCCGAGGGAGCCGGCGTACAGCTTCCGGGTCATGTGGCCAGCATGACTAAGCCGCTTCTGGCGAACCAGAGCAGCGCACGGAAACGCAGTTTACCTTCCTGCCGGAGCGGTACCTATTTATCTACTTGCACTTCGACGTGCTTTTGAACTGCTAGGTGGGCAGGAGCAGGGACTGAGCAACGGGAGCTCACCCCATCACGGGGATTCAAACCACCGACCTTCTGATCGTCAAGCCCTAGGCTCTGGGGTTTAACCCACAGCGCCACCCGCGTCCCTAGCTCTTAGAAGACATCTAAGAGCAAGTGATAGTGGCTCCTGCTGAACTGCTTATAGGCAACGCATTCCACAGGGCAGGGCCTATGCTCGGTCCTGGGAAGGGTTAGCCAAACCTCAGGGTTTCTTGGGCCAGGTGCTGGTTTGGTAGCAAGTTACTGGACAGCACAAGTCAGGGCAGAAATTTAAATGTTGCTAGCCCAACCAACACAGCATCTTCAACAGAAGTCAGTGAAGTCACTTTGAATCCTCTTTTGCTGGGGTCAGCACACAGCAGCCACTCTCACAATGGAAGGTTCCAATGAAACCAGCATTCCAAATGACTGAAGTGGCATTAATATGGCTAAGGGAACATTTTCTGCTTCGGATTTCTCAGTTAAGTAGGCTGCGTATTACACAGCTCCTATTTGCCAAGCTGACTTGTGCAAGCAGGAGCAGCAAGTGCAAAAATGCAGGAAGCAGGAAGCTCAGCTATATACCAGGTGACTACTTGGTTCATTGAGAAGCCAAATGTAGTTTCGTAATACAACAAAAATATACGCCCTCACGGCATCCGACTGGTAGCACTTCTACCAGACGGCTCAAAGGATATGGGTACTAAACTTGAAGTTGTTTACAAAAACCAATTCTTTTGCAGATTTTACTTTGCCAAATCCACCACACCAAATCTTATTGCTCTCAACTTAAAAGCCACCTTCAAGAGCCCAATATTTATGAGTATAGAGAGGAATCAGGATCACACATATTATCCTTGTCCCCAACATCCCCATCCCCACAGGAAGAAACTTTGAGCCTCTGCGCACTTAGCATGAAATTCTATATTTATCCAACTGAACAAGCTTAGACTCCGTGCGAATGGGAACATTGCATTAACAAGGTTCTCAGTCACGGGGAATATTCTAAGCATGTTCAGTCGAACATACTTTGAGTCCTACTTCAGACTTTGTGTTCAGTGTGTGAGGATCATAAGTGAAGGCAACAGGCATCGGCTTGTGTGTGTTGCTCTACTCAGTTTAAGCCCCCACCTATTCTACAGCACACCTGAATGGAATAGATGCTGCAGATAATAACATGCTTCCCTTAATTAGGGTGCTAAGGGTTAAGCTATAAACATTTATGATGGCGTCTTTGTTTCCACTGTGCACTTCTGCAATTCGCCTACTGTATTATATAATCAGTTCGTACTTACATATCCCAAAAATAATTGAGAAGGCATGTTCCAGTCTCAAGCAGAAGAGAAGATGGTAGAAGTTGAAAGACATCAGAGAAAAACATAGGATGACACTAATCCATTCCTGCAGTCTCTTCCCTGTTTAACAACAACAACAAAAAAGCATTTTTTTATTTAACAGGTAGATTGAACAGTGAACACACACACAGCTTATTTTTTTAATTCTACAATAGTGAACGTAAGAAAAACACTGCTGGATCAGTTCACAGGTCTGTCTGGTCCAGCATCCCATTTCCCATAATGGCCTAGCACAAGCAGTGACAGGTGGATGGGCAAGTTCCGAGCAGTGTTCGAAACTCCCATTGTTCTAGGCACATTTTGCAGCAGGGGAGTTCATTAGTGCAAGCAATTTCTCAGCTCTGGGCACAGTACTGTGCCTATGATTTCAGATTAAAACCGCAGAGTGGAAGGAAGACCTTTTTCTGCCTCTGCACTTCCAGCTACTCCCTGAAGACAGGAGCAGAGACCCTCTTAAGAATATTATGGGGGTGGGGTGGGAAGCGGAAGGAACAGACCATGTGAAAAATGAACGTAAAATTTTAGCTGCAGTTCCTTCATTTTCAGCTTTGTATTCTTGTTATAAAAAAAAGTGTGCCTAGACATTACGTTGTTGTGCCCACAATCTAGGTTTAGCTCCGAGTTTTCATATCTCAGTTTCTAACACTGGTTCATTGTAGTCTATGAGCAGTAAGAGGAAGCTATTGGTAGTAGCAAAATAGCAAACTTATCCGCTATAGGCTACTACCAGGAGCAAAATGGTATAAGCAACATTCCTTTCGCAGCATACTCTCTCCATTATTTTGCATTGCTGAATTGGGCTCCTCAGCTGCGATCAGCTTTTGCACACTTGTGAAAGTTGCAAAGAGATTGCACAAATTAATGCCACTAGATTATTCCAAGGAAGGGGCGAAATCAGGCTTTATTTCGCTTGGCACCCCCACGTGCACATTTGCAAACATACACACACACACAGGCTGGGAGCCTCAATGGTGCCCCCTCTGGAGGCTTCACCAGGGGCAAAAAAAAACCCCCAGCAAGCCTCCCTACCCCTTGGCTATGGCTCTGCCCAAGGGTCTTACTTGTGGTGGCATTACCCTTGCGTAGAGGATTGGGCAGTGCTGCAAGTGTATTGCTTAGAAATTAATGGGTGGAATTCAACATTGTGCTATTAGAAATGTTACATCTACTCAATAATTGCAGGTTGCCAGATGGAATGATGCCCCCCCTCTTCCCCCCCCTCCCCCGTTCTTGTAGGTCCTCTTTCTCCCCCCCCCCCCCCCAAATTCTTGGAGGGCACAGGGAGAGGCGAGGGAGGAAAGCCCCATTGTGCAAGCGGAAGTCCTTGCACAGGGCTTCTGCCGACAAGACTCATTAGGTGAATCCTACCCAATATTTCTTGTACAAATAAATATTGCATCTCATCAGAGACATGCATGAAATCATAGAATTGTAGTTGGAAGGGATCACGAGGGCCATGTGGTCCAACCCCCTGCAATGAGGGAATCTTTTGCCCAATGTGGGGCTCGAACCCACAACCCTGAGATTAAGAGACTCATGCTCATTAATGTGCCAAATTGAAGAGAAGACTCCCTGGAAAAGACTCTGATGTTGGGAAAGATTGAGGGCACAAGGAGAAGGGGATGACAGAGGAAAAGATGGTTGGACAGTGTTCTCAAGGCTACTACCGTATTTTTCACCCTATAGGACACACTTTTTCCCCTCCAAAAATGAAGGGGAAATGTGTGTGCGTCCTATGGGGCGAATGCAGGCTTTCGCTGAAGCCTGGAGAGCGAGAGGGGTCGGTGTGCACCGATCCCTCTCGCTCTCCAGGCTTCGCACAGCTCTCCGCAAGCTGTGGGAGCCCTGCGCTGGGCTCCCGGGGCTTGCGGAGAGCTGCCTGTTCTGGGGGCTGGGATCGGGGGAAGCTCAGGCTTCCCCCGCCCCAGCCCCGCGCCGGGGGGGGGGGAATAAAATGTTTTTCCTTTATATCCCCCCCAAAAAAACTAGGTGCGTCCTATGGGCCGGTGCGTCCTATAGGGCGAAAAATACGGTAATATGAGTTTGACCAAACTGCGGGAGGCAGTGGAAGACAGGAGTGCCTGGCGTGCTCTGGTCCATGGGGTCACGAAGAGTCGGACACGACTAAACAACAATCTTGCATTATTCCCCTCCCCAGCACAAACACAAGAAATGATTCTCTGAGGTCTCTGTTGGCTTACTATACACACTGTGCTAAGTTTGAGAAGCAAAGCTATTTCATCCCGTAGGGTGTGTTGTCATCTGAATGAAACTAAAAGGTTATCTAGATCATTTGAAATGTAACCATTACAGCCCACGTTTTAGAGGCTGCAGTCAGATATAAAGCTAACTATGGCTCAGCATTACAAGAACAAGCCTAGCCCTCCCTCCAAGCTAAAATGTTCCCCAACCAGCATGACCACAAAGATAAGATCAGAAGCTTCCACTCCCATTGAAAAATTAACTGCAGTTCATCATCTACACACTGAATTGTGGTATGGAACTGGCATGCTTCTATTATCAGACATCTAGGATTAACTGGGTGACCTGTATCAGTGCTCAGACATACCAAGGTCCACCTATAAGGAAGGAAAGCTGCATGAATGAACATAAATTTGCATAGAGCACACAGTTCACAATGCCCTCTCTCTGCATGATGGTGAGAATAAGCTCCCTCCTCCACTATGCAAAGCAAACACATGAACCAGGGAAGGATGAAATGTACCTAAGTGAAGTATGCATAGCATGCCCACACCCACACAAAGATTGGCCCTGTCTCAAATGAAACAAGCAAACCCAGAAATGTAGCTTTAGGTCCGGCATAGCCAAACTCAGCCCTCTAGATGTTTTGGGACTACAACTCTCATCATCCCTGATCACTGGTTCTGTTAGCTAGGGATGATGGGAGTTGTAGTCCCAAAACATCTGGAGGGCAGAGTTTGCCTATGCCTGCTTCAGGTGATACAAGAGAAACTGCATGAAGTCAGGGTAGTTTGCACAAACCCATAGATGTCACAGGTAGAACAGGACAGAATACAAAACCGACAGCATGTTTTCAGACATGGGTATGATCACAACATGGGTATTATTCTAAGTCAGCCTCTATGGCAGCCAAGTTAATTAATACCCACATTCTGCAGAGGAGAAACTGCACCCTAAATAGAAGATCTAAATGCCCAAATCCACAAGGAACAATTAACATGTGGGAAACTTCATGGCACTTTCATGCATCTCCCAAGGGAAACCATGTGCAAGCTGCTTGTGAAGACAACCTGCCATTTCAAGTCAAAGCTGAGGATTTTGCAGAATTGGTGGACCGAGAAGTCACCCCATATGCATGTATCCATGTGGAATCCAAATCTGTCCACACAGTATGGCCAAAAATGAACTTAACTGTAAAGTGCCTAGATTAAAGTAGACAGCACGTGTTGATAGCGCTGTGGAGCCTTCAGTGACAAATAGCAAAACGCCACTTAGATTGTAGCAACGGATTTTAAAGTGAATCACCATCTACACCAACCGACTGTAAAGGTTTCAAGAACTGGTGGCCCAGGAGACAGCTTTCTCTGCGGCAGCCTGAAAATTGCAAGTCCCTCCCTTATAGAGGTGCATCCAGCATAATTATTTGCCTTTTGTCACATGCTGAAGACACATGCTAGCCTTTGACAGCTGTAAAGTATTTTGGTGATTTACCTGGAAATTGCTAATAAATGTAGGACTGTTGTTGTAATTGTGATTGGGTTCTATGTGGTTTTAAATTCTGTTATTTGAGCCACTGTAACCCATCCTGGGAATTTAGAGTGAAGGGCAGGTAGCAAGCCTTAATAACAATGATTATCATTTGTATTTGTACAGCTGCCAGGTTTGTGACTCCTGAAGGAGAGATCCAGGACTTTTTAATTGTGCAAACGAATTTAATCCATTTAGTGCGTTCATGATTTATGCCAGGCTTTTGGATCCACAAAGTTAACTAAAGTCCACCAGCAGCTTGAGAAAACTCCCCTTTTTTGCCAACTGCTGAGAAAAGGCTTGTCAAGCACCTGGCAAACCACAATTCATGGCTGCTTGGCGGGTCATACAGTGTGCAAGTCTGGTGAACACACATTGCATCCACCAAGATTAGCAGATTCCCTTAAAGTACAGGGCTTAAATTGCCCACCAATTTTCACACACAAGAGACAGTGTAAGTAATAAGGTGCCTGCTTTGAGGACTGAAACACTTCCCACAAATAGCCACGTTCATCTAACACAGAACGCATTCTAAAGCAAGAGTATTACAGCATCTTCTCTGAACAAATTTAATAAATACAAAATACAGATTTAAAAAATGATGATGATGATAAACATTCAGATACTGGAACAGGCAGATTTGATGTGTTGACAAGCTGCTCACTGTTTCAACCTCAGCGGCAAACAGGTAAACTGTTCAGCTGGTATAGGCCACCTGACAAATGCTAAATAGCACAGGAAACTGGAGAGCTGAAAATCCACAACACACATATAGTGCACACTCTTACTTATATTTAAACCTGCCTGCTAAGGTGTTTTAGCCCAAAAGCAGTTTAGGGTTTTTCTGTTGAAAGCAGCAAAAATGGTCACAGCTACTAAATGCTGCAATACATTTTATTCACTTGAATGATTTAGGTTGAGCAAAGGGGAAAGTCTGCTGGCAATGTGCCAAAGGCACCTGCAATTATCCTGCAACAGCGGTAGAAAATTTCCCATCATGTGAAATTTAGAAGTTATTTTACCTGTTACTGTAACTGCATTCAATTTTGGCAAGAACTTGGGTAGCAATCATTAGACTCCTAGAAAAAATTGATACCCTGCACCCTTTTAAAGCCACACATGTGCAAACATAACAAAGAACCTGCCTTTTCTTAACTTCTTCAAAAATCACCTTAAAAAGAAAAGAAATGGCACTGGAAATCAAGTGTGTATCAATGAGACAGTCCACTGCCAGAGTACAATGAACTGACTCAAGTTCCCTCCACCGCACCCTAATAAGCACATGGACTAATTGCAGGCTTAGATTCTGAATAGAAACCTATTTCCAGCATTACTCACACAAGTTGCCTATTTTCATTTACACATTATGAGTATTTAATATCCAAGCACTTTAATAGGTTGCTACTCTTCCAGTTTCAGATATTCAGACTGGGATGTGTGCTGGGTCACACATGGCTAAGAAGAAATCTGAAGCAAGAATCCATTGAGCCAAGTCCAACATTTTATTTTTTAGGCAACAATGGTAGTTAGAAACAATGGAAATGCAGGGCTTCAGATCTAGAAACATAAGAAAAGCTTTTCCAACAGCTTCCCTTTAAGCTTGTTCAGTAACTAGATTTCTTAAGACGTCTGTTCTGTGAATGGGTTAAGGGATAAAGGACTGATAAGTCCTATTACCCCTGATGCCATCCCCTTCATAATACACACGTCTTTCCTCTGGGTTGGCAAAACGTGGGTCAAGCAGTACCCCCTCAGAGGACCTGATTAAAGTGGAGAGCCTTTATCTGCTGATTCCTATTTTAAGCGTCTTCCAAACCTTAAAAAGTTCTGATTAAGGAAGCAAACTCCTTTAGGAACACAAAGGGTTCCTATTTGTGCTGTAACCTTGAACAAGACATATTTGCTGTTCCTACAATTGCAAAATAGGGACACTGCCAGCTCTTGCGTGTGCTAGATTTCTGGAACAAAATCAATATAGCCAGACACGTCCTCAGACAACTGGATTTCAGACTCCCCAAACATCTTTAAAAATATTCAGAATAGCCCATGAAGGAGACTTAAATGTGGGGTTAATCAGTTGATTTTGCTACAAACAGGAGCTTGCTCTAAAGCAGACTTGTAAATAGCCACTCACTCAAGCAGAGTACCAAGTCACCTGCTGGTGACAGTGAAGCTTTTGTAAATTTCAGGAGTTGGATCTTCTGTGGCACACTGATGTGCCATGAATAACACAGACAGGTTAAGTGGGGTGGACTAGTGACTCACAGGCTTATTTGCATGCTTTGTCTCAAGAAGCCCAACGCAGAATCCTAAGCCTTTTCAAATGCAATTAAGACTGCAAACAGTTTTTAAAAAAGTACCTTAAACACTTTCTTATACACTGAAGAGATGCCAGCTCCTATCAGCAGTGGCAAGATGACAGGCTGACAAAACAGAATTAAATCAAGGAGATCAGTTTGCACTGCAACTGCATCCACTAAGGGCTGGCATCTGCAGGCTTCATTCACTGGAGCCTGGGATGGGTGGGGTTTTGTCTTTCAGTACAGCAAGAAAGTGACCTAAAAAGCACACTTATAAGCCTTAGTCACATGAGGCAGGAAAGTTACCGAAGGAAGTACGTGCTATTTCCTGAACGAAGGCGGGACTTAGATTCTCACAGTGTTCGGCTGGCCAAGACAAAATGTCTTGTGCTGAACTGAAGGAGGAGGACCCAAGTTTCTGAATGCCATGAATATCTAAGTTACCAGCGAGTTTTAAAGATACCAGCCCTAGAGATGTCCAAAAGATTCCCAAGTATATACAAATGTTTGGCACTACAGGATCTGTAAGCCTTGCTCTTTCTTTTATGTTCCCCAAGCTTGCTGCTTACTATTTCTTAAATGGTGTTCTATGAAGGGCAAGGGAAGTAGGAAATCCTGCGAAGGTCTCTGACTTTTCTCCAGATTCCTGTTCCAACTGCCAGCCGGCACTTATCATATGGCACATACTAAAAAAGGAAACAATATTTATGATGGGTCACAAAATGGATTTCAAATGACTAGCATGCACTGGATTTCTGGCAACACCTTTGACCCTAATGCCCTCTGTTAGGGGTGCATACCAACAGTGAGCAGGGCCACCCAACCCTCTCTCCCTGCCACTCCCATTTCTGTTTCTGACACCTTTCTCTCACCCTCCCCACCCAGATGGCAACTGGGGAAAGGGCAGATCATTCTTGACAGAGTCCTGAACCAATCACTTGCAGTGGGTTTCCATCACTACATCTTTCTCCTCTCACAAAATGGGGCTGAGGGCTGCCCACCCCAACTCAAAATGTTCTATCAGCCATGTAGCAGCTACCTATGAGGCTGAGATATCAAATATCTGATCAAATCACACTGGCTGGGCCAACAGAATGGTCTGCCCAAAATCAGTCTCTGGGTTTCAAGGGAAAGGCCAACCAGTCTGGGCCTGCCCTCACGGCTGGGTAAATTATTTTAAGTAGGGTTTCAGCCGGATGCCTGGTAGGGAAACTGAACTCAGAAACTATAAAAAATGAAATTACATGCCCATTTTTCTGTTCACCACACCCAACGCTGAAAACACAAGAATTACCTGCTTGCTTGCTTACCCTCACACCACCTAAAATAGTAAACTAATGCTAGAGCTGAAAGGGGCACCCTCCAGACAGACTTCCACTCCCATCAGCCCCTACCAGCAAGTCTAACTGCCAGGATAATGGGAATTGTAGTCCGAAATCTGGAGGGCCACAGGTCCCCCCCCATCACAGGGCTGCAGAAAGGGTTCAAAGAGCTCCTTCATATGATACAGTATATACTCCCAACATAGTAACTAATTTCAGGAAAAAACTGAAATGACCATGGGGCCTTTGTAACACTACTTTTGGAGAAGAAAAAAGTTTGAAAAGCATCAGGAAAAAAGTAAGGAGGCAGCCAGAATGGAGAGAAAAAGACCATCTGAAGACATAGCATCCTATCCACAAAAACAAAAAATGGGCAACTACTCAAACACACTATTTCGTAAAACAAATAATCATAACTATTAGGATGAAATGCAGATTTTTCTTTAAATTCATATGCAGTGGGAATACTAAAGCACATGCGAATATCTAAGATCACACCACTGTCCTCACTGTAAAACAATAGATAAGAATAGTTTTTTGGCCTTTTAGCCTAAACTTGCCACAAAATATATTACCTGCCCCAACCACCCAAAGCCACTATGAATAAACACATCCAACATCACTTCTGTTAAGATACACAGCCTCAGGCTTTTAGCAAATCTCCTGGGAAATAATCTCCCAGTGGAGAATGTTAAGGACATGGCTACTTTATAGTAGTTATTCAACTGTAAAAAATGGTCAGGTTTGCCAGTGTGAGCTTTTGCAACATACCTGGCTCTATGCCTCCTGAAAGTCATCTCACACATTACATGGCAACAACCACACATTTGCCACTCAACAGAGATTTGCAGCTAATCACAGCTGGCAAGGATACCTGCATCATGGGTGTTTGTTGACTTTACAGAACAAGTTCACAGTCCAATTAATTTTACTACAAAATCACTACATTGAAAAAATCATCTATTGAAAGAAATAGTAGCTAATTAACAATATTCTGCCGGCTAAATATGAATTTCAAGTATGCATCCCCACATGCCAGCTGGCCTCAAAACCTTCTCTTCCACTTCACATCCGCAAGCATTGTCACTTCTAGGATGGACCTGCATATGTCAAAGGACCAAGTAGAACAATATTTGTTGGATTGATTCGATAAATCCTTTTGTTTAGCTAATAAAGGGAGCCACAGAGTCATGAGGTAGAGAATATAGAGAGAGATTAACTGATTAGACAGATTATAATTATTATTCTTTTCAACCAACTAACCTACCCAATTAGCTAAGCAATAAAATCTAGTCACAACTTGCAGAAAGAAAAGTTGGTTAGAGCATGGTGCCGATTTGCCTTCTCTAGCAGCAGAATATTCCCAAGAACTCCCTTTCCAGGAGAGTCACTTCACAGACACCCGGCTGCCATTCCTCAAGTGCGCAACAATCCCGAGTAGAAGAGTAAAGGAGATGTTCCTTGCAGGTGCGAACCAGGCCACGCTTTCCACTAGGGGCGAGGTGTGTGCGTGCGTGTGCGGGGAAGCCTTCAGAGGTTCCAGGCGCGCGCCCGAAGGCAGATAGCGGGCGTCACGTGTGAACAGAACCCTTGACCTGCGTCAGACCCGGAGTCCCACCCGCGCCACGTTTTAACCCAGAGGCGAAGGAACACCTCTCCCCCCCCCCCGCCCCGCTCACGCCGGCCTCACCGGGGGAGTAGAGCTCGGCCAGCTCGCGGGCTCCGGCGTGCTGGGCTCCCCAGCGGGGACCGGCGCCGTCGGGGTCCCCATGGGCAGCTGACGCAGCGGCCTCCGCCTCAGACACCGCCCTGCTGGCCCCGGCCGCCCGGCCCCGGGCGCACTCGGCCGTGGCCCCGCCGCGGCCTCGCTCCCCGCCTTCGTCCTGCTGCTCGCGGAGGCCGGCCTCGTCCTGGAGCTCCGGCCCCGCCATGGCTCGCGCTCCGGCGCCCGGGGCGCCTCCCGGCAGAAGCGACGAGGGCGGCGGCGGCGGCGGGAGCAGCATCGCGAGGCAACCCGCCCAGAGGCCAGCCGCCGCGCGCGACTCGCCGCCTCTTTCTCGCCCTGCAGGAGGGAGGGACGGGGCGGGCCCACAGGACCGGGCCACGCCCCTCAGAGGAAAAGGGCCCGGCCAATCAGAGGAGCTTCAAGCGCCGCAGCCGGCCAATGGCGCCCGAGCTGGCGAGTGGGAGGGAGGGGCGACCGCCTCGGGGGGCACGGCGGGTTCAGGTCCCCGCCCACTCCTCCTGAGGGAGGAGCTGGAGGGAACGCTCCTTTTCCCTCGCCGCTCGCTCTCTTTTCTGTCTCGCCCGCAGGCGGCGGTACGGAGGGGGAGGGGCAGGGCAACCCATGCGGCTAAAGGAAAAGGGGCAACCTCCCCCCCAGCTGCAAATTCCGAACCGCGCCTCGGATTTTAGGACGGAGCAATGCAAAAAAAAAAAAAAAAAATGGGGGGGGGGGGGCGGCTGCTTCTGTAGCATCAAATCCAGATAGGCGGCTAGTACAGTGGTACCTCGGGTTACATACGCTTCAGGTTACATACCCTTCAGGTTACAGACTCCGTTAACCCAGAAATAGTACCTCGGGTTAAGAACTTTGCTTCAGGGTGAGAACAGAAATTGTACTCCGGCGGCGCGGCGGCAGCAGGAGGCCCCATTAGCTAAAGTGGTGCTTCAGGTTAAGAACAGTTTCAGGTTAATAACGGACCTCCGGAACGAATTAAGTTCTTAACCCGAGGTACCACTGTATAGGGTGTTTGATGTATGGAAGTGAGAGCTGGACCATAAAGAAGGCTGGTCGCCGAAGAATTGATGCTTTTGAATTATGGTGTTGGAGGAGACTCTTGAGAGTCCCATGGACTGCAAGAAGATCAAACGCATCCATTCTGAAGGAAATCAGCCCTGAGTGCTCACTGGAAGGACAGATCCTGAAGCTGAGGCTCCAGTACTTTGACCACCTCATGAGAAGAGAAGACTCCCTGGAAAAGACTCTGATGTTGGGAAAGACTGAGGGCACAAGGAGAAGGGGACGACAGAGGACAAGATGGTTGGATAGTGTTCTTGAAGCTACCAGCATGAGTTTGACCAAACTGCGGGAGGCAGTGCAAGACAGGAGTGCCTGGAGTGCTCTGGTCCATGGGGTCACGAAGCGTCAGACACAACTAAACGACTAAACAACAACAACATAGGGTGTTTAAATTAAACGTTCAGGTATTTTTCAGAAGGGTGTGTTGTGTCGCTCCTGGCTGTTGCAGCAAAAGCAGAGTGTGTGTTGGTGGCATCATAAAAGGGTAATGGAAGTTTATTAGGGCGTCAGCTTTCGTAGGCTACAGCTCACTTCACCAGATGCATGAAGTGTTCTGCAGGACTGAGTTACAGGTGTGCACAAACACTCAAACACACACACAGCTTGCTGCAGAGAAAGTGAGATTGCAAACGGGTCGGAGAAACCCAGAACGTCACATTTCAAATGTATGGTTGCATTTAAATAATCATCGAATGGCTGTTGTAGAAGTTGCTTTGGCACCAGCCATGGGAAAGTGACATACAAATCAAGGCAGCTTTTGCCCTCAAATGGTGGTCTTTAAAAACAAAATAAAATGTATAGATAAATGAAGCCCGGGTTGCCTCGTTCAGAAGTAATGGCAGCGCCGGCCCACCCATGAGGCAAGGTCGGGCGACGGTCTCAAGAAGCAGGGTCTCTTGAGCTCCTGGGAGCTGGACTGATTCCCAAATAAGTGTGCTAAGAGAGCAAAGCTGTCAGAAAACCTTCAGGTTCAGAGACATGGGAACATAGGAAGCTGCCTTGTAGGGAGTTGGACCATTGATCTATGATCTAGCTCAGTATTTTCAACAAAAACTGGGAGCAGCTCTCCAGGACTTCAGATGGGTCTCCTCGCCCTACCTGAAGATGCTGAGGATTGAACCTGGAGCCTTCTGCACAAAAAGCAGGTGCTCTACCACTAGGCCACAATATACTTTTGGGGACAAAATAATAATAATTGAGGAATATTGTGGTCTTCATGCCGTTCTTCCGGTCTTTCTGGAGGCATCTGGTAGACCAGTTCTAGAAACAGAAGAAAGCTGGGTTGACGTCATTCTATTTTGACTATGTTCCCTATTATCCATTCGTTCCTGTGCTTCTTATACCCTGGCCCTATGCATATTTACTTGGAAACGTGTCTTACTTGAGTTTGATCCTAAGCATAAGTGTACATGGGACTTAAAGAATGCCTTTGTCTATCGCTATTATGCCACATCTAGTGATGATAACCATTGTAACCATAGTAGCATCGACTCATAATGTTGTGCCATGACCATGTCATAGATTGGTTAGCAACACTGGCATAGTATTATAGGCATGACGTTGCACTGATGCAACTGTCCTGGAGCCTTGCTTTATTTGCCAATATTTGTATCTTACAAGACTAGGCCCAAATGACTCACTGCTCATTCATTATGTCACAAGCAACCAGAGGGAAGCGATGGAACATATAAGTGTGAATGTAAAGTGGATAACTAGTGGGTGCCAGAGAAGTCGAAATCTTACTGTTTTATCTATTTGACAATTTTTGGGTAATACGATACTTTTTTATTGAAATTTTCAAAAAATTGACATATATACTTCAATATATAATAAATTTATATTTTCTCAACTTCCCATCCCATTTTTCAGGGTGTTTTAATTCCGCCCCCCCCTTTGCTGCACAATACCCTCTATTTCATATATCAACACAATAATACTGTATGCTCTAATTCCTTCTGTTGCTTATATTTCAAACTCTGCTTGCGAGCTCATCAAACCATAATATTTCTTTAAATAGTCCAAAAAAGGCTTCCATTCTTCCACAAAGCTCTCATTGTTAGATTCTTCTTTTTTTTTTTTTAAATAAGTTTTATTGATTTTCATCCAATTGTACATTTTGTTCCAAATACAACAAATTATTACTGTTTTGGACTTCCTTCAGTGTCTCTGACAATCATCCATATTTATAACTTTAATACACATTTCCTTCTTTCGTATTGTCATTGTCCCTCCCTATTCCCACTATTTCTCATAAAGAATACGTATTTATTTTATTTTTACAGTGCCTCTTGAAATCCTACCAGCGTTGTGCTTCATTGTTAGATTCTTCTATTTTGGCTGTTAACTTTGCCAATTCTGCATCGTCCATCGCCTTGCTTATCCATTCTTCTTTGGTGGGAACTTCATCTTCCTTTTATTTGCCAAGATTTATATACCTCTTAATTGACAAAAGTCTTTAAGCAGCTTACATGAAACTGTATAAAATGTTAATTCAAAGTATGAGCCAGATTTTGTACTATTTTGGTTGATATTACCCTGCTGTAGATTTTGGATTCTTCATCCAATAGCCAACTTTAGCACAGGACGTGAAGAAGAGTTGCTCAGCCAACCACAGTGTGATATCAGAATGTATGGTCAATGGCACTGCTTTTGTGACAACTGGACAAAAATGATCACTTAGACCAGGAGTGGGGACCAGCTGTTGTTGGACTACAACTCCCATAATCCCTGATCATCAGCCACAAGGGCTGGGGGTGATGGGAGATGTTGTCCAACAAAAACTCTAGAGCCACAGCTTCCCCACCCCTGATATAGACTGGTGATTTCTAGAGGGCTAGCCATGTTAGTCTCTAGCAGCAAAATTTACCACATCTGTCAAAGTCCACAAAACATGCCCCAATTAATATTGTACCTATTAGTGCCGCAAGAATATTTGGTTGTTTTAGATTGTGATGAGACAGTAAATGTACCTGGACTCCAATAAAAAGGCAGAAAGGAACAGCAGCACATCCAAAGCAATTTCTTTTGGCTCCCTATTGTGGAACACGGGAAGCCTTGTTGCTTTCTTTTGTGCAGGCCACGGAACAGTGCGTCTGAAGAAGCAGCTCTGCCGGGATGCATTATTAAATAGAGAAGGTAAAAGCCAATCTGGAGTAACTTCAAAGTTGCAGCATGCCAGGCTTGGGAATGTAGAAAAGGAGGTTTCCTGAAGGGACCCTAAGTAGGTCTCCCCCACTTCACTTGCTTCAGCTTTAGAAAGGCCTGTGTTCCCTGAGGGGAGCTAGGGTGCAAGCTGTAGTCAGGGACTTATAAAGGGACCGTTAGTCAGCCCTACAAAGAGAACTCTGTAGTCTTATATACCGTTTTTGCAGCATTTTTTTAAAAAAAAGTTACATGAATTATTATTATTTATTATTATTTATTATTATTAATTGAATTTACATACCATTTAAAAACAACTGTGGAGTATTTGCCAAATATTTGAACATGCAAAAATCAGCTGGGTGGATCTTTCCAAAGCCTGCTTTTTTAATGTGAAATCTTGCTGCTTATGTTGTCTTAAAACACTAGGCTGTGTACACAGCATACGTTTAAAGCACATTGTTTACCCCACAGATTCCTGAGAGGTGTGTGTTTACCTCCCACGGGACTACATTTCCCAGCACCCTTAAGAAGCTACAGTTCCCAGGATTCTTTGGGGGAAGTCATGTGCTTTAAAGGTATGGTGTGCACCCAGTCCAAGAGACCTTTTCATTCCTCTGGGCACATGGAAACCTGCTTCACGTCCAGACACTCTGAACACAGCTGTGCATATCAGACTGACCTGACTGTAATCATTAACCTATTTCTGAAAACAGAGAAGTTGAATAATTAGAGAAAGATGAGTCTATTGAGCAAATGGTTGGCTAATATTCTCTCTGTTTTTCCTGGATTTACTGGGCAAAGTCTCTTTAAGCAAGTCCCATAGCAAGTCCCATAGCAACTAACAGTGTGAATCTCCATAGTTCAAGTTTCCTTATTACAGCCTTGCAGATAAATGCTTTCAAGTTTTATCTTTTTTTTTTTTAGTGGTACCCAACAAGCTAATTGCCCAGAAGCTGATTTTACTCAACCTAAGTACCTTTATGTCTGCCTTTTAATCTGAACAATATTCATGCCCTGTTTGGTGCTAGATACTGAAAACTAAAACATTTGGAGAATATTCTCCAAATATCCATACATCCAGAGAACATCTAGAGGAACAAAATGCAAGGGAGAATGTTGAAGTACAAATTCATTTCAGCTCTGCCTGAACTCCTAGCACACAGTGGCCTTGCTAAGTATGCTCTTATTACTCTGAGCTGCTGATTTAATTAAATAATTAGATAAAATGGTTGTCTGGCAGCATCTTCCAGGTTTTCAAGCAGGGGTCTGTCCCTTCCCTACCAGGAAATACCAGGTTTACACTTAAAACCTTCTGCATGCAATCTACCACTGATGGATGGCCCTTTCAGCAGCAGGCTGACGGGGAAAGGTAAAAATCTCCCGATTAAAGAGTATTCTTGGATGGATTACTCCTGGGGCCATTCTGTATCTTGCTTCAGTTGAGGTCCACAGAAATTTCTGGGTTAGCCAAATTCTGATCCCAAGAAAGATATTGTGTCTATAGAGGTTACACAGTAGACAGCGGCCACTTCACAGACAGGGCGTCTCAGTTTCATTTCCCTGCATTTTAGCCTTTTAGGGTAAGGTTACCAGATTTTTTTCCAAAGAATCCAGGGACACTTTTTATTTTTTTAAGAGAGGGGGGAAAGTTATTTTTTTAAAAAAAAGTTATTTTTTTAAAAAAATTAAGAAGTAATATCTTCTCTTCTGTGGTCTCCTCTGTCACACGGACTTCCACTGGGCCCCAGCCTGCTCTCCTGGAGAGCTAGCTGACGTGGAGTAGGCTCGGATCGGGCCTGGGCTCGGCTACATGTCCTTGCCCTCCTGGTGCTCTCCTACCTCTCCTCCTCAGCAGCAGCAGCAGCGGTGCAGCAAGGTCAGGGTTCCCTTCTTTTTTCTCCTTCCTCTTTCTCCCACTTTCTTCTCCTACTCCTTCTCCTCTCCTCCTTCTCCCTGCATCAGCTCCGGGGTTTTCCTGGCCCCGAAGCGTGCTGGAAAGTCAGCCGGGTGGCCAGGCACTTTCGCACCCAGCTCCATTTGGATCGTGGGGTGTGTGTGTGTCAGCGGTTCCCCCAGTTGATGCGCTGGGCGTCCCTGGTTCCCCCTCGGCAGTGACGGCTGCAGCGGCAGTCTCAGCAACTTGGAATCAGCCTGGTAGCGCAGTTGGCTCTGGCTGGCTTCAGGAGCTGCCCACTGCCATCGCACCCGCCATTTTGCCTCGCCGGAAGTCCCCATATGATGTGTCTCGTGCCGTTGAACTAATCATGCAACATTCATTCCATACTAATAAATCCACAACACCATATTTTAGGGTCTCAGGTAGTGGAGGCAGGTCTCTCCAAATACTTGAAAAGCTGCTGTCAGATGGAGTAGAGAATATTGGGTGAGGTGGAACATTGGTCCAATTATATATGGCTACAGATTATTGGGGGGGGGGATCTGTACTTCTGTGCTGCTTTATAAAGGTAAAGGGACCCCTGACCATTAGGTCCAGTCGTGGCCAACTCTGGGGTTGCGGTGCTCATCTCGCTTTATTGGCCGAGGGAGCCAGCGTACAGCTTCCGGGTCATGAGGCCAGCATGACTAAACCACTTCTGCCGAACCAGAGCAGCACACGGAAACGCCGTTTACCTTCCTGCTGGAGCGGTACCTATTTATCTACTTGCACTGGTATGCTTTTGAACTGCTAGGTTGGCAGGAGCAGGGACCGAGCAACGGGAGCTCACCCCGTCATGGGGATTTGAACCGCTGACCTTCTGATCGGCAAGCCCTAGGCTCTGTGGTTTAACCCACAGCACCACCCGCGTCCCCTGTGCTGCTTTATAACCAGGATTATTTGAGTGGCTTACATTTTGAAGATTAAACATGCGATGCAAAGGCAGCTCTGTTTAGGGAAGCTTTTAATGTTTAATAGGTTATTGTGTTTTAGTAGTTTATTGGAAGCCGCCCAGAGTGGATGGGGAAACCCAGCCAGATAGGCGGGGTATAAATAATAAATTATTATTATTATTATTATTATTATTATTATTATTATTGCATCATAAAGGAAGCATAAAGACAAACACCGATAAAGCCAGTCAGTACAATAGCAGCCTCACAGCACACACATTCCAGCCTTTTAGAGGCATGCATATATACTGTATGTACACACACACACACACAAACTTCACCTAGCATGAAAAGGAAGACAGAGAAGTCTCTTCAGAGTTTTTCACAACTCGGATGCTACCGCTGAGAAGCTCTTTTTGGTTTAATGTGCAAGAAAGGAGACATTTGGCAGTTATAGCTGCACTGGGAATGTGCTGATGGGTGAGATAAAATTGATTCTCACCCCCCTTCCCCTAAAATGAAAGGTACAAGAGAAAAGACAAGTCTTTTCCGCCTAAGAGGGAATGCTGGTATAAAAATAAATTAAGCTCTGCAACAGCTCCACCTTGTGGCTAAGATCCTCAGTTATGTTTGCAACAAGATAAGCATGTCAACTCTTCCCTCTCTTGTTAAGCATTTGCTAATTTTTACGCTAAAATGTAAATGACCTTATGAAGAGAATGCATGGACAGATTAACCTTTTTAGAATTTTGCTAACCAAACTGAATTTGAAAGCTGGAAATCAGTGCTAGTGAATGTTCATTTACCACACAAGCACTTTTTTTGTCCAAGACATTACAGTCCTCAAACTACTTGTTATTAGGAGCCTATCTTTTCTACAGTTTTATCTCTCTTCAGCCGGTCACAGTAGCTCCTAGATCTCCTGTCATAGGATCCCTGAAGACTTAACTGATTTCTAAGCCCTTGCCAGGGACGTGGGTTAAACCACAGAACCCAGGACTTGCCAATCAGAAGGTCGGCAGTTCGAATCCCCACGACGGGGTGAGCTCCCGTTGCTCGGTCCCTGCTCCTGTCAACCTAGCAGTTCGAAAGCACATCAAAGTGCAAGTAGATAAATAGGTACCACTCCAGTGGGAAAGTAAACGGTGTTTCCGTGCGCTGCTCTGGTTCGCCAGAAGTGTCTTATTCATGCTGGCCACATGACCCAGAAGCTGTACGCCGCCTCCCTCGGCCAATAAAGCGAGATGAGTTCCGCAACCCCAGAGTCGGTCACGACTGGACCTAATGGTCAGGGGTCCCTTTACCTTTACCTTTAAGCCCTTGCCAGGCATTCAAAATGTGCAGAGGACGGGAGGCAGGCTCAATGAGATGAACATAAGAGTCTACTGGATCAGGGCAATGGTCCATCTAGTCCATCATCCTGTTCCCATGGTGACTGACCAGACAATCCCTTCTGGTGGCCTCCAGCAGCTGGTATTCAGAAGTATTACTCCCTGCAGCTGTGAAGGCAGAAGCACTATCTAAGTTGATGGCCACCACTGCTGCTTGTGGGAATCAGTTCCACAGTTTAACTATGCATCGTGCAGACCCTCCAAGTGTCCCTATTTTCTAGGGACCTCCCTGATTTAGAGAAGCCATCCCAGTTTCTGATTTGATCCTGGAATGTCCACTTTTCCATAGGATGTCCCTACTTTCATTGGAGAAATGATGGAGGGTATGGCGTTATCTGACCCCCGAACCGTTTGAAGGCAATCTTGTATAGGGGTTTTAAAAAAAAGTTTAATATTTCATTATGTTTTAATATATGTTGGAAGCTGCCCAGAGTGGCTGGGGCAACCCAGTAAGATGTGTGGGGTATAAATAGTAAAATTATCATTAGGGAATGAGATGTCCCTATTTTCATTGGGAAAATGTTGGAGGGTGTGACTGCATGAAGAAGTATTTCCAATTGCCTGTCCTGAATCTTCCAACATTGAATGCCCTTGAGTTCTAGTGAGAGAGGGAGAAAAGCTTTCTCCATGCCATGCTACAAACTTTCTATTATCTTGCCTCTTACTTGCCTTTTCTCTAAACTAAAAAGTTGCAAAAGCTGCAACCTTTCTTCACAACAAACCTTTCTTCTTCCCCCAAAGAACTGTGGGAACTGCAGTTTGTTAAAGAGTGCTGGGAGTTATTCCCAGAGCGAGAATGCTGAGCACCTTTAACAAACTACAGTTCTTTCAGGGAAGCCATGACTGTGCTTTATATTGTAAACAGCACCTGTGTTCCTCGGATGAAGGGCGGTATAGAAATCTGATAAATAACAAAATGATAATAAATGCCAGGTATGGAAGCGTTCACATTTTGGAGGGAAATGCTTTTCTTTTTCTTTTGTTAGGTCACTAGATGGCAGCATGAGCTCACTGCCAACACTTTTGAAGCCATTAAAAATCCTAGGGAGAAATCTCAAGTCAAGGGCAAGGAATTTGAGAGCGTTAAGACTTCAGGCATGCAGAATGAGCTGCACAGGTACAGCATCCCAAAACCACAGGGAGACGTCCCCCAAGCAAAATGTTGTCAGTCTAGAGTAGCGCAGAAAAGACTGTCCAAATCAGTAGGCGCTGTCCCGATAAGCCAAAAAGAAGACCTTCCTACCTCTTTAGCGGCCTTCAAGGATGCCAACTTGAATAAAATATTGAGTGGAGGGCTGGCAAGCCCCGTCTGGCATAATCAATCACAAGACATGGCACATGCAAAGCATTTGAATGACAATGGCCAACAACTTTGTGGGGCCCCAGCCCCCTCAAACATTTTATTGCAGGGGACGAAAGGACCTTGGTCCCTGGGAATTGGCCCCTATGGAAGCAAAGATACATTTGTTGTGGGAAGCCGTCACCCAAACATTTCCCCTTGGGCTTTAGCAGCAGCTACTCTGTACGCATGTCTTGGAAGGGACACGGGTGGTGCTGTGCTCTAATCCACTGAGCCTAGGGCTTGCCCATCAGAAGGTCGGTGGTTCGAATCCCCGTGACGGGGTGAGCTCCTGTTGTTTGGTCCCAGCTCCCGCCCACCTAATAGTTCGAAAGCATGTCAAGTGCAAGTAGATAAATAGGTACCGCTCCAGCGGGAAGGTACACGGCGTTTCCGTGCGCTGCTCTGGTTCGCCAGAAGTGGCTTAGTCATGCTGGCCACATGACCCGGAAGCTGTCTGAGGACAAACGCCAGCTCCCTCGGCCTATAGAGCGAGATGAGCGCCGCAACCCCAGAGTCGTCAGCGACTGGACCTAATGGTCAGGGGTACCTTTACCTTTTTACTCTGTACTCGTGTCTTGGAAGTTCCAGTAAATATTTTGATCAGCCTTGCCCAACGTGGTGGCTCCCCAGATGTTTGGTACTACAACTCCCATCATCCCTTACCACTGTCCATTTTGGCTGAGGCTGATGGGTTTTGGAGTCTGACGGCACCCAGACAGCATTGGAACCTGTGTTCCACACAGCGCTTTATTCTGTTTCCACAACTTTCCCCTAACTGTTCATGTCTACGTTATGTTTGAGCTTCCACATGGCATAAAAGCCAGTTCCAGAAATACAATGGCACGTGGGGCAAGTTTAGTGTTCATTTCCATGCTTCCAGGGGAGGGGGGAACATTCAAAGAACAATGAAACATTCATTTGTTTGTTTATATCTCCTGCCCCTCCTGTCCAGGGCAGAGAGCAGAAAGCGAAAAAATAAAAATGTCCTAAAAACCAATTCCATTTACAGATACACATTATCTACTTAGAGAGCTTGTTGGAACAACAGAGACGACACATATCTAATATTCAAGGAGAGCTCATTCCTTTTTAAATTATTTTTATTTTATTTATGATTTTCAATTTTATACATTTCAATAATTTTACAATCATTTTAACATTTCCAAACTCGACTTCCTTCCCCCTCTTTCTGCGGTTCCTTAAATTTATTTTTTATATTTTCTGCATATTCCAAATTAGCTTAACTTACTCATTTATTCATCTACTTTAAATATATACTCTTATCGAACTGCAGTCTATTGCAACAATCCTGCCAATGTTCTTATCTGTTAACAGTTTATTTGTAAATATTCAATAAACCATTTCCATTCTTTTATAAAAACGTTTGTTATCTTGATTTCTTATTTTTCCAGTAAGGAGAGCTCGTTCCACAGCACTATGGCCCGATTCATGCACCTGATCACCTAATGAGATAGTGCCGCCTAGAATCATAGAATTGGAGAGTTGGAAGGGACCCTCGAGGGTCATCTAGCCTAACCCCCCTGTGATGCATGAACCTCACCTGCAGAGTGAAGTGATCAATTAGGGTATATAAGAGGTGAAACAATATTTCAGGCATCCTGGTCCTAACATGTGTCATTACTACTAGTCCTACTACTAACACTATCAGTTTTGCCTGCCCTTTGCCCTAAGGTGCAACCATTTAAAATGCAACATTGGAAATAGTTTAAAACAGCTTAGAGTCACAAAAATAGGATGCGTCCTAAAAATATACCTCTTATGTGTCAAAGGCCAGAGTGAAGAGATGTTTATACCACTTTATATACCAAAACCAGCACCTTCAACCAGCACCCAGTAGCTAATTAGCAGCCAATTTTTGCTATTGTTCTCATTATTATGTTATGTTGTTGTTGTCTCTGTCTAAAATATCACCCCCCCCTTTCCGACTATGTACCCGTGCATCTATCTCAGCATTCAAAAACTCATTGCAATCTGTCAAAATCTGGACCGAGGAAATAAACTGAAATGATGTCAATAGCTTCGGGGAGTAAGCGAGCACAGAGCAATTAAACATAGGGAAAAGAAGAATAAAGTAATTGTTTGGGCTGCATGGGCTTGTCTTAAATGGGTTTGTGTTGGCAGCTATAAAAACATGCGAGCTGCTATTGCACAAAGGCGGAGAGATTGTTCCAAGAGCATTTTGCACCTAGTTAGGAGAGTAAGTCAGTGTGTGATTGAGTGGAGGGGGAGGGGAAGAGGATATCCATGCATTCCATTGACAAATCCATTGCTGCATCCCACTATGATGGGAAATGCTCTTGTGGGAGTGGCTTGGGAAGAAGGTAAGATACAGCCATGCAAGGCCTGAGTGTATGGTGTGTTGGACTTACTTATTTATTATTCTGTCCTTCATTCGAAGATCTCAGGGCAGTTCGCAAGATAAAAATACAGGATAAAAGGAGAAATAAATAGTTAGAATAAAAACAAAACAATAACACCCCTTCCCACAAACACATTTAAAAGGCCTCAGAATATTAATCAACAAAAGGCTTGGTTGGACAGAAACGTTTTCGCTGGTTGCCCTGTTCATTTCGATTGTTTGCAAGTATCTGGCATTGTATACGATCAGAGTTACATTGTGAAATGCTTAGTTCAAATCCCAATATGAACATGTTAGGTTGTCTTGGTCAAGTTACTGTCCCTCAATTTGTAGTATGAAGGCGGTAATACTGGCCCAGCTTACTATTATTCCATTTGGAATGCACTACAGATTCCAAGTACAGTTGTATCTTGGATGTTGAACGGAATCCGACTTCCAAAACGTTTGAAAACCAAAGCGCGGCTTCTGACTGGCTGCAGGAAACTCCTGCAGCCAATCGGAAGCCGTGGAAGCCCTGTCAGACGTTCAGCTTCCAAAAATAGTTCACAAACCGGAACAGTCACTTCTGGGTTTGCGACGTTCGAGAGCCAAAACATTTGGGAACTAAACTGTTCGACTTCCAAGGTACGACTGTACTGTTATTAAAAGCAGTGTATCTTAATATACACTATCCTGTGTATATATAACAAATTAGTGTACAATGCTTCGTTTTGTTTGAAAATCAATTTCTTGCATTTACATTGAATGAGAAAGCCATTTTATATGAATTTTCCTAGAAACAGAGATGCAGATGGGGACTTCGCAACTTAGGAAGTGCTTTCTCACGTCTTGTATTCAGTATCCATTTCCCATGGAGTGCAGTGATTAAGCCATAAGCAGACCAAGCAACGAATTAGCCAATGAATGAATGAAAGGCAGCAATGCTCGCTTCCTATAGATTAGTATTTATGTTGTAAGGCTATAGTAGTAAGCCTACTTACCTGGAAATAAGACTCGCAGATACCATGGGATAGATATGGGATCTGGCTGCAAAAACGCTCAGGGAAGTGGGCATTTATTCAGCTCAGACTTTACATATGAAGGTATGCGCGGCCTGATTTCATGTTTGAGTACTTGTAAAAGGCAAAGAGGCCTCGTTTCAGTCAGACAAAATGTCTGAAGCAAAAATTCCATTTTGCCTTTGTCGAAAATGCCCCGTCAGTGTGGGTTAGCCCTTCCAGCAGTTTCCTCCATAAAGACGAGAAACACAGCTGCTACTTTGACCTCTCCGATGCACTGGAAATTTTCCGAGAGGTAGAGGAAAGCATTCTGGTCATGCTGTCCCACAGGCAACAGGCAGGAGCTGCCGATGGCCAGGTGACATCTCTCATGTACCCTGTAGGGCAAAGAGCATCGCTTGGGCAGATAAAGCGAAAGGTTGTGCAACCTCACGTGCTACAAAGGTTGGGAGTGCTGGGTCAAAGGTGAGCCTGGAACAGGATGAGTTTAAAGCACGGTGGAGGCCAGAAGAAGCGGGGCCTAGGAAGATAGGCTCATCTTTTCTAACAACTCCTGTCCGCTTTCCTAGGGCATGCTTTGAATATTGGACCCAGGGATCGTTTTCTCTTCGGTGGGCTCATCCGTAACTCATTTTGACACTTTCCCACCAAACAGTGGAGAGCGTGCCATCAAGCCACTTGCTTCACATCAGTCCAGTGGCTCTCAAAGGGTGTTGCAGGAGAGGAGAGCAAGTGTGGCGAAGAGATTCAAGGACAATAAAAGAAACGTTTAAACATTTAGGTGTCTGAAAAAACTGGTATTGTTGGACCATCTGTAAAGACAGATTATCAGTGACCAAAAAGATTAGCATTTACAAAACTGCTGTCTTCTGCAGGTGAGGCATTAACAACAGTTATAGTGACTCATGCATTCCCAATCTTGATTTTTTAAAACCAATGGATGTTGTGCAATATTAAGAGAGAAAACTTATATTCACAGCTAATTTGGAATGTAATGTACTTTGAAGACAAAATGGTGTTGGCCTCACCTTTGTGTGAAAATTTGTCCAAGGAGCCTATCACTTGTCTAGGTAGAGTTGAAATATTGCTTTTGAGCACTAGGAGTAGCAAATTGACATCACATCTCTTTATCTGGCAGTACAGTGGTACCTCTGGTTGTGGACATGATCCGTTCCAGGGTGCCGTTTGCACCCTGAAAATCTGTAACCAGAGCAGCGCTTCTGCGCATGTGCGAACCACACAGAACGCTTCTGCACGTGCGGCGAAACCTGGAAGTAAACCCTTCCAGGTTTGCTGCGTTCTTAACCCAAAAAAACGGAACATAAAGCGTTCGCAAGAAGAGGTATGACTGTACTGACAAGTGTCAAAAGCAGGACTGTGGCAAACTCAGAGCCTATCTCTTGAAACTGACGACCAATGAAAACTGGGGGACAACTTTAATTTTCTTTCGTGGAGTCTGGAGGTCATTGTAATGTGAATATTATACACAAAGCAATAGAAGGAAGGAAGGACACTGGCATTTATAGCTAGCACCTCAACCCTGTAGAGGTTTTATTGAATGCAAGCCCCACTGACTTGGGTGAGCCTTGCATCCAAGAAAACATTCTTCAGATTATAGCCTTGCAGAATCATGAGAAAGCTTTTGTTTCATACTACATGCGTTGATGGTCTTACCAATGCCAGGATGTTTGGATTAACAGCAACTTCTTGTGTGTGAGAATGACCGCTATTAGTAATTACCATGCTATGTACTTTTCTGCACTTCCTCCTCTTCTGACCTCGCTGTTTACAATCCTCATTCCAATCGTGTATATACCTCTAACTCAGGACACTTCATGCATCTGATGGAGTGGGTCGTAATTTTGTGCCATAATAAATGTGCTAGTCTTTCAAAGTGGATGATCACAAGCTTTGCATGTAGAAAGGTTGCGGTCCAATCCCTGGGATCTCCAGGCAAGGCTGAGAGTGGGTTCCTGTTGCTCGTCTGAGCTACAGATAAGGGATAGGGAACCTGTGGCCTGCCAAATGCAATAGGACTCCAATTCCCATCCGCCCTGGGTAGGATGGCCAATGGTAAGGAATGATGGGCAATGTAGCCCAGCAACATTGACCTGGCCACTCTTGTAGGGAAGTCGATCTTATTCCTGTTACGGTCACATAAGCCAATAATCGCGAAGGAATTAACATGTTGCTGTTCTTCAGGAAGGAGTCTGCCCTCTCGCTTTTGCCCAACTTCAACTGGTAGGAGCAGGTTACTAAAGATTGGTGGAGAAGATTAAGGCTATGATTGGTTATGAAATTCTAATTAGTCCTACCAGTAACTATCTTTGGATCCTTGAAACACAATGTGATGAAGGAACACAGAGACTTTATTGGGAATCCATTTACTTGTGCCAAAATATTACTGAGAATGAGAAAGAAGGGGGTGGGGGTGGTGACATGCAAGAGAGCCATGAAAAAGCAACAACAGAAAGCCTCAAAATGGCACTGGGGGAAAATACATGGCAATTGATAATAAGCAGCTAACAGCCCAATGGCGTCGTCAGACATTTATATAAATAAATAATAAAATGTATCGTGGTTTATTTTGTGAGCCATACACTTCTTGTTATTTTAGTGATTCTGAAGAAGGCCTTAATAAAAAAAACAAGCTGCGTATTTTAGGCTCCCACTTACTTGGGAGTAAGCCCACTGAACCCAATGGGACTTACTTCTGAGTAGACCTATGTAGTATTGCATTTTTTTACTGTCTTATTACTAGGCAGCTCAGTGGACCCAATGGGTTTTAATTCCATGTAGCCATTAATATATTTCTGCTATAATTTAAATATTTTTTCAGTACCTTGTGAAGCTTTGCTCTTCCTTCCTTCCTTCTTACTGCTAAAGCATTACTAGTAAAGTACTGGGACAACGAGGAAACCACATTAAGCTAACAAACTAATTAATTCCAGACTCTTATTGAACCTTGTTATGGAATACCAATGTCAGAAAAATGGTGCCATTTCATTTTATTTTGGAGTGCCCGTAAACTAGAAAATAATAGGCCACCAGTACCATAGTTTAATATTATGTATAAAACAAAAGGTTTTTTTCTATTTAGAAATTGCAATCTTTTATATGTCAACATTAGAAAAACGCATTCCAGATTTAAAGCAGCAACTCTATATCCAGTTAACTGGAAGGAAGCCCCACTGAACACAACGAGACTTACTTCTGAGTAGACATGTACAGAGTTGGGCTGTTAGGTGGAAGGATCATCATGTGAAGAGGGCTTGGAAAACAAGTAGGTTTCACTATGTGATCTTGGGGAGAGCAAGTGAAATCTAGGGAGACCATGAAATCATGAGCCTAGATTTGACTGAAGATCAGTTGCTTCTCCCTTCGCCTTTTCAAAAAGATTAATCACACTACATTCTTTTGGCAGCACCACCTCTCCTTTCCAAAACACGACAAAAAATATATCCACACACTCAGGTTTTTTTTTTAAAAAAACAGCAATAGAAATACTGCTATTCTTAGCTCTTTGGAAAGGGCTTCTCAGCCTTTGATGAGAGGAGTGTCTGTCTTGAAATGCAGGTGCAGCAGCTGTAATCCACTTTTCAATAGGATAATGGCCCAGAACAGGAAGAGAACTGCATACAGAACTAGCTATCGGTGGTATTCACCTAAATTTAACCATTAAAAAATAATGTACATCGAAGATGGAGCAAACTTGTTTTCTCCTGAAGCTAGGGCCATAATCAATGGATTCAGGTTACAAGAAAGGTGATCCCAACTAAACATCAGGAAGAACTTTCTGACACTAAGAGGTATTATTGGAACAGACTCCCATGAGAAGTGCTAGATTCTCCTTCCTTGGAGGCTATAAAGCAGAGGTTAGATGGCCAACTGCCATGTATTATCTAGTAGAGATTCCTGCATTGCAGGTTGATAGATGACCCTCAGGGCCGCTACAATTCTGAGAGTCCACACCTAAGTTAATCCATTAATTTCAATAAGTTTACTCCGAGTAAAAGATAGTTGAATGCCACCCTATAACTCTCTCTCTGCATAATTTTTATTTTCCATTTAATATTATACATCGACTTCCTTCCCTCCCGCCTCATGGCTTTCAAAATTAACCTTTATATCATTGCATTTTACACGTTTTCCAATTCTAATTATACTCATTACAAAATGGCTCAAAATTTAAATAAATACAGAAAGATAGAAAGTTTCTCATTACAAGTCTTCAGACAACCCTGCTAATGATGTTAATTGCTTACAATAATCTTTCAGATATCGTATAAATTTCTTCCAATCCTTTTGGAATACTTGATCGTGCTGGTTTCGGCTTTTTCCTGTCAGCGTTGCCAGTTCTGCAAAGTCCATCATCTTCATCTGCAACTCTTCTTTCGTTGGCACTTCTTGTTGTTTCCATTTTGGGGCTGAAAGAATTCTTGCCACAGTTGTTGCATACATAGTCTTTTATCTTCCCTTGGTATCCCTTCACCCACTATACCCAGTAAAAAGGCTTCTGGTTTTTTTAACAAAAGGCCACCCTATAATTTTGAACCAGAGCAACTTATCAACCACCTGCAACCTGCACAAGATGCCATTGTACCCACAGAGATGAAGATGCTTGCCTTCTCAGTCAGATGGGAAGGTGCACACAGAGCAGGTATGGGGAACCTGTGGCCATTCAAGATGTTGTTGGACTTCAACTCCCATCAGACCCAGCCAGCCTGGCCAATGGTGAGGGCCTTGAAAACACATGTTTGATTTGGGCCTCAGGGCTTGCCTACACTTCTGCTTGTCCCGTGCCTAGAATGTAGAGGTCTGAGCAGCTTTCCATTTACCCTGCCACATTCCCCGGGAAAACACACTTTTTAGTGTGTTTTAGCAACCCTTAACAAACAATAGTGCCCAGAAATCTTTGAGGGAGATACTGTGCTTTAAAATTACAGCATGCACATAGCCTCCTTATGTCCTCAGCTTTTCTCAGCATTTGGCATATAAAATATGCAATGCTTCAAAGGACTAGAAACCATGAGGACTAGGAACCTACTTTTAAGGAGGAAAAACTTTAAAAAAAAACACAGCAAGAACAAGCAACCCAGAAGGCCACGAAGCCAAAGGAGCGCACATGTGGTACAACAGTCCTGAAGGCTTCTAGGTGTTCTGTCATTACTGCATTTCCAATGAAGAAAATCATTTTCAAAATAGATATGAGAGAGAGAGAGAGAGAGAGAGAGAGGGAAGGGAAGGGAATGCAGGTCTGTACAACCCAATTTCCGAATTCTTCCTCTTTTTGAATCTCTCTGAGTTTGAGCCCTCGTGAACTGTTGACTGTTTGAATCACATAATGCAATACCTGTTCCTCTGGCTTAACGTTACAATGCTTCTCACACCGCAGAATTGCTTCACATCACTCTGAGATGCAATGCCATGTTCTCTTCAGCGCTGGGTCGTCTTTGCAAAGGACACTCCTACTTTCTTTAATTATATGTTTTGTTTTAAATTGATGTCCTTTATTCTGGGAGTGAGTCACTATCTTGTAAACAGGTAAATGTGGGAGTGAAAGAGGGTGAAATATATGCTTGGCTCCAAAGGTGGGTGTCTTTAATTAAACAGGGTACCAGGGTGCATTTCCCCCCCCCCCAAGCTTGTTGCAGCTCTTCCAGCTCAGTCCCGGTAGGAGACTGCAGGAGTCCGTCAGGGCTGTATTTTGCCATATACTGTCACTGCCCTACCAAGCAAGGCTTCTTAAAGTGTGGTCACTACCTGTCACTACCAGGTCAAATGCAGGCCTGCAGCAGTTGCAAAACAAAAGAAGAATCTCATGTTGGAAAGAAGAGCGCTTTCTGCCTGGGCACGTCTGAAGTTGCTAGACCCAAATAGTGACAATTTAGTATCTGGCCCACAGCCTTTGCAAGAAGAAATTGCCCAGCCAGGTTAATCTCAGAAGTCTTGTGCAGTTCTCTGGGGCAATTCAAATATTAGAAGTCCATTGTTTTCCAAGGCTTGGAAAGTATTCAGTGCCAAGGCAGAACTCAGGAATGCGTGAAGCAAGGAAGTAGTTCTGATTGGAGGCAGGGTGACTTTCCACCTCCCATCATTCCAGAACCAGATCTAGGATTAAGGAGGTCTACTGGGCAAGTGGTGCGATGCCCAGACATGCTCAAGCCTTAAAGGCTTACAGACACACAATGACCATTTCCAGTCACTTCCAGAGGCTCCTTTTAGCCTCCTTTGAATCCAGTCTAGGGCATAGCTCCCTTACGTGATTTCTCTTCCCATTCCTCAAACAGGTGGCCATCTCTGAAGCATGTGAAAGAGAAGGGGAGAGAGAAAAGGCTCAGGGTTCTAAAATGGAACGTGCAGGATCTCACCCCCAAACTTGAGTAACTTTGCCTCACTGGCCTCAGTTTTGCACTTGTGGACACTTCTTCCTCATTTGCTTCAACGTGAAACACAACTGGCTCTGTTCCTGAGCTCAGAACCCCTGAGGTGCACAAACCGAGGCTCAGGTATTAAAGAAAGAAAAAAACCTGCTGTATTCAGTGGGTCTAGTCCCTAGTCCTGTGTTTAGCATTGCAGCCTAAAACAGATTTTAAACCCCGCTGCACTGAAAGAAAAGAGGCTCTGCTGTTGCCCTCCTCTGATCCTAACCCTTCCTTCCTCAGAAACTCCACTCTGTTCAGAGGAACTTCCTCCTTACCCTGCTGAGCCCCCAATCCTCAGCACGTTTACTCCAGAGTAAGTAAGCCCAACTCAACTCCACGGACCAGGACGCAAAAGGAAACAATCTTGAGTGTGCATCTTGAACATGAAACACATTGGACAAATGGTTCCTCTTTTTGAGTGTGCGTCTCCCAGGACCAGGCTGCAAAAGAGCCGGTGGATTTGGCTGCAAGGTCGCATCGCCTGTTCTTGCCTTGGAAAGACGCACAGAGAGAGAGAGAGAGAGAGAGAGAGAGAGAGAGTTAAGACAGATCGATCGACTTGAAATGAAAACTTTGTCCCGTCTGGGGAGAATAAAGCCCCTCCCCGGGCCAAACCCAATCCACCCATGCCTCCCTCTTCTCCTCCCCTCGATCCGCGCCTTGTTGTTGTTATTATGAATGGCCCAGGCTCCGGGAGGTCCACACGCACTCGGAGCGCGCTCCTTTGAGGCTGCAGCCAGCGGGCGAGGCGCTTTCGTGCGCTGCGCGAGTTCGTGGCAGCCAGCCAGCTAGGCGTGACGTCCCGTTGCCAAGGGACGCGCCGCCCCTATAAATAACTGCGCGCAAAGGAACTTTCCCAAGTCCGGAGACTTTTAAGCGACGGCGCGGCACCCGGAGCAACCAGATGGTCCGCAGCGAGCTTCACCCGCAGCCACACAGCCCGGCAGCCAGCGGCCGCAGCACCAGCACCAGCAGCGGGGTCCAGGAGAGCCTGGAGCTTCGGGGTCTCTGAAGCATTGCGGGCGCGGACGGTCAGCGGGCGCGCTGGGGAAAGGTGCCCTCTCCAAGGAACGCAAGGGCTTTGCGCGACCGATCGTGCTCGCCGTCTGAAGCCAGCGACTCGACCGCCCCAGCAGCTCCGGGGGGCCGGGACTCCCCCTTTCTCCCTCGCCCCCTTCCCCGTCTGCTCCCCGCCTCTCCTTTTGCTTTCATGCAACGCCTGGTGGCCTGGGACCAGGCATGCCTCCCGCTCCAGCCGCCGGCCTTTAAATCCATGGAAGTGGCTAATTTCTATTACGAGGCGGACTGTCTGGCTGCTCTGAGCAAGCTGCACCCCCGGGCTCCAGGGGGTCGCTCCATGACCGAGCTCACCGTCGGAGACCACGAGAGAGCCATCGACTTCAGCCCTTACCTGGACCCTTTAGCATCGCAGCAGCAGCAGCAACAGGCGCAGCAGCAGCAGCAGCAACAGCAGCAGCCGCCTCCTTCCGCGGCAGCAGGGGGCAACTTTGAGCCGGTTTGCAGCAGCAGCGGCGGCAGCAGCAGCAGCAGCGGCGGCGGGAACAGCAGCCAAGATTTTCTCTCCGACCTCTTCTCGGAGCAGGACTATAAAGGCGGCGGGAAAAAGCACCCCGATTACGCGTACATCAGCCTAGCCAGGCACGGCCACCACCACCACCCGGGCGTCGGGCAAGCGGGCCACAAGGCCGGCACGCTGCTGGGCTGCTACCCGCCCATGGTGGAAACCAAAGTGGAGCCGGTCTTCGAGCACTTGGACTCTTGCAAAGGGCCCCGCAAGGACGAGGGCGGCGGCGGCGCGGGCGGAGGCGCAGGGCCCGGCCTGGGGGGAATGTCCTCTCCTTACGGCAGCACCGTGCGCTCCTACTTGGGCTACCAGTCGGTGCCGAGCGGCAGCAGCGGCAACCTCTCCACGTCGTCGTCTTCCAGCCCGCCGGGCACCCCGAACCCGTCCGATTCCTCGAAGTCCGCCTCGGCCGGAGGAGGAAGTGGCGGCGGCGGCGGCGGCGTTTACCCGGCAGGCCCCGGTAGTGGCGGCGGCGGCGGAGGTGGCGGCGGCGGCAAGCACAAGTCGAAGAAGTGCGTGGACAAGCACAGCGAGGAGTACAAGCTGCGGCGCGAGAGGAACAACATCGCCGTGCGCAAGAGCCGCGACAAAGCCAAGCTGCGCAACATGGAGACGCAGCACAAAGTCTTGGAACTGACGGCCGAGAACGAGAGGCTGCAAAAGAAAGTGGACCAGCTCTCCCGGGAGCTCAGCACGCTCAGGAACTTGTTCAAACAGCTGCCCGAGCCGCTCTTGGCCACCTCCGGACACTGCTAACCCCCAGCCGACCCCCGACGAGAGATGGGGGGGAAAGGGGGTTGAGTTGGGGAGCGGGGGGGGCGCAGGCGGCGCATGGAGTTTGGGGGAAAGA
>JAXCMG010000006.1:1118396-1142688 GCA_034642415.1 Podarcis siculus | reverse complement strand
GGGGGGGGGGGGGGGGGGGGGGGGGGGGGAGAAGTCGAGGGAGAGAGCGAGCCCAGAGGGTTTACATATATGAATGCGTATCATTTTTATTTTTATTATTTCACCTTTAATTCGCGCGCTCAAGGTGGGAGAAGCCTTCCGCTCTAAGCTACGTGCTGTCCAACTCCTTCGGCTGGCGCGGGGAGTCTCCTGGCGGTTTCCATTTACCTCTGCAAACCTCATGGAGGAATCGTGATTTGGTTTTTTTTTTTTTCCCCCTCCAACTTTTCTTGTTACTGTTTTTTTTTCTAAGAAAAAAAAAAAAGGTGACGGCAAACCCGACACAAGCCACTTAATTTCCGATCTTTGCAGCGGTTGTTTTCCCTACCCCCCCTTTTTTCCTTTTTTTCCTTTTTGGGTTGAATGCTTGTGTTATTTAAGAAGAGAGAGAGAGAATAAAGTAGAGAGAAAGAGAGGCCAGAGTGATGCAATCTTTAAAACATGGCTGGAAAAGCTGGCTACACATGATGCAACCTCGTGTAACTGTCAGTCATGGATTGAGTAATCTGTTAAAGATGTTCCTACAGTTGTTTTTTATTATAAAGAATGGTCTATTTCTATAAGGAGAAAAAAAGACATATGTATATTTTGGGATCTATGCATTCTTGCTACACATGAAGCATTAATGAACAATTTTAATAAAACTTTATTGTCAGGACGGAAAATGAGAGCTTTGTTTTCTTCAGGGTGCTAACCCTCCACTATATGGGGGGGGGGAGGGGGGCAATCTAGAACCATTAAAATAACTGAGTGGTGTCCCAGCGGCTGAAATAGAACATAGATTTCTTCCAGTTCTTCGTTCAGCAGAAATTCCCAAGAGAACCAGCTTGGAAGCAAAGCAGTCACTTCTTCCAGTTCACTGCCGCCTTGCTGAAACTGTTGATCGGCTTCTACAAATTGGGGAGACCTGGAACTGCAGGTAACGTATAAGGGGATGACAAAAACATAATGGGTCTTGTTTCCTTTATTTCTCATTTATTTTCTTGGTGTGATAAACCAATATTTCTGATCTGTTTAAGTAACTGCAGAGGATGTGGGGGGGAGGAATAAGAAAAAGATAGATTTGTGTGTCATAGTGATACACTTGAGCTGGTTATGCTGAGAATACATTCCTCAGGAAAGTTTGGAATAAATTCTTTAGGCATATCCATTTCACAAACTTTTCCAGAATTTCTGAAAGAGTTGTGGGCAGCCTACTTCTCTGCAGTCCATTTTTTGTGAATGCCCAGATTTTAGTTTTAAGGGCGGGGAAGGTTTCTAAGCCTCATGACACAGATTAGGTTGAGAACGATACAGTGTCAAAACACAGATGCCAAGTAAGGCGTTCAAATTCTTTTTCGGATCTCATTGCTTTTTTTTTTTTTTAAAAAAGGATGTCATACTTTTAAATGTCAAACTAACTTCTTTGTGACAATCTCGAGCAACATTCTCGCACAGGCAATTAACAACAACAGAAAGAAGGGATTGCAGAATAAGTGAGATCTATGTCCCCCAAGCCTAGCAGCTACCATATTAAAGTGAATTAGATGCAAAGTGTGTTAATTGCAGGTAAAAATAAGGCAATTAACCCCCGCCTCTGGCATGCGGATTTCCAGTGTTCTTTATTTATAGAGGATGCCTAGCCTAGCATCTTCCGTCCAACTTTATTTAGTTACTTACTTTAGCAAGGCAACCTGTGGCAAAAGCAGTGATGTTCATGTAGAACTTCTGCCTGTCCAGTGCACTGAGAGCAAGCAGTGTTTTTGCACAGGGGAAGCGCACTGGACAGGCAGTCATCCAAAAGTTCATGCTAGCGATTGTGGAATCTATGATTTCTCAAGACCAGGAAGCTGAATGTTCCTAGCCTTGCATAGTTTGCTCATGTGTCTATACTGCTAGTAAAATCTTAACAGTATGTGAAGTTGGTGTGTGTGTAGAGGAGAGCTGGGTAAAGGACTGGTCTTAGCTATTTACTATGAATTTAGGCCCTTTTAAAGTACTTCTAGGTTCTAAATTCTAATATCCAAGAAAAAAGCTTTAAATCTTCCCTGCTGCCCTTTGCACTGATGAAATGCAGAATTCACTTTGCTTGGAGGCTGTTGACCTAAACATTGCTCTTGTCGATATCCCCTTCAGGGAAAAGAAACAGCAGCTCCTAATTCTCTGCTTGCTGATGAAACTTAGGTTTTCGCTAACAACGAATGCGGCTTCATGGAAAAGTTAAGCTCGGTTTTTACCTACAGTGGTCCACAGCCCAGTTACGTTCAGGCTTTCAATCTAGTTTGGTCTGCCAAACTGTATTACGACCTCCCCAAAGGCTTGCAAAGGTGTACCATGAAGAACAAGGGTATAATGTCTTTATGTTGCTTTGCAGATTGTGCCTAGGTAAGGGAATGTGAAAATCGGTGTGAGCCGTTTCTGTTCATTGGCCTTCGTCAAGGGCAAAAGCTTGCTGAAAGGAGGCAGTATCCGGGGGTGGGGAACCTGTGGCCCTCCAGATCTTGCTGGACTCCATCTCCGATCCATCAGATCCAAGCATGATCAATGGTCAGGGATGATGGGAGTTGTAGTCCAACAGCAGCTGAAAGGCCGCAGGTTCCCCAACCGGAACTGATCAACCTCTCTTCGAAGTAGAGTCTTGTATCTAACATATTGTTTTCACACAAATTATTTCAGCGGCGCCCTGTGGGACACCAAAATTTCGCACCCCCTGCCTCTCATGCTCCATTCTAAATAATAGTTGTGGTGTCCCCATTGTGGCTGAACTGGTCGAGCTCCCCTAAATCCGCCTTTGTAACTATGCGCAGGATCAGTTTCTTAGAGTGCAACCCTGTATATTTCTCCTTGGAAGTAGGTTTCATGGAGCTCTGTGGGACTTACTCCTAAATAAGTGGGAATTTCAACCTTAGTCTGGGAAAAGCAACAGGCTGGAGTAAGTGTGTATTCAGGTGCAATGCATTGTAAAAGGGTAGGTTCTTGGGGCAAGCGCTAACTTCTTAGTTGCAAAATGCAGGCCACAATCCCGGGAACTGAAGAAGCTCTGTGTGCCCAGGAGGCCTTTAAGACCTGTATTTCTTGTACAGCAGTCCCCTATGCCACACAGCAGAAGCCGTTTATGATCTCATGGAAAAAAATCTGTTGTGGGGAACGAGTGGGAATAAAGGTTCCTAAAGTAGTTGTGGTTTTAAGGTTGCAATTGTGCTTCATCAAACTCAATAAGGCCTAGATTTTTCAAAGGTTTCCCTATGCTCGTTTGATTTTTTGTTGAGGAAGGGTTATTTGAATAGCAAGCTGTCCTTCTAATATCACAACTCGCTTTTGAAACTTGAAAATAGTTTGCTGTGCACTATGTGAGGCCGCTGCTCAAGATACAAAAGGCCAAAGCAACTCTTGTTCCATGACGCTAACAGCACAGTTCTTTGACAGATTTTCTTGCTGATTCCTGTATGTGTTTCTGCCAGGCAATTTTTAATGGCTCTTAACAGAGAGAAGAATTATCCTTTGCCTTTTCTGATATCCCTTTTCTGGCCTAACACTTATGTGATAAGTTATTTCAGAACTAACAACAAATTTCCAGAATTTTTGAAAAGTTCACAGTTCCAGGTGTGATCCGGGCAGGGTTAGGCACTTTAAAATTAATTTACTTAAGTGGGAGAGATTTAAGTATGTGCTTAGCTCTCCCTCTGGAGCTAGACTGCTAGATTCCCGGGTTTTAAAATAGTGGTTTTATATATATTTCAGAACTTGCTAGTTAATTTAAAGTTCAGTGTTAATTAGTCCCTCAACCTTATCTGGTTGTTTTTTTAAGTTAAATATAAAATGGTTTGATTCAAACAATTAAAAATCCCATCTCACCACTAGGCATGATATATTATCTTGAACTTGGTAGTAGCATTTGTTGTGTTCTTGGAGGTTTGTGGATCCAAATAAATTTAACGCCTTATTTCTCTCCATTCAACAATGGCTTGCGGTTGCCTTCCCTATGTCCCAAAATAGCAATATGAATGCACATACATTCTTTTTAAATGTTTTTTAAATAATAATAATAATAGTAATAATAAACAAACAAACAAACAAACAAACTTAGATTACAGTTTCATGGTATTAACAATTGTTAGTCTGTTACCACAGCAAAATCAATTTAAAATTCTTGGGTCCCTGCCCCCATTCTGATTATTTTTAGCCCATTTTTCTTTCCAAAAAGAAGCCCAAGGCAGCTGACTACATTATACAAAAATTACTAAAGTGGTACTTTAAAGATTAACAGAGTTTTTGTAGCATAAGCGGACTTCTTCACAAAAGTTTTTGCTACAATAGACTTAAGGAATTGTAAGACTCTTTCCGAATGCAATTGTGCACTGATAAAATAAACTGTGTGTGATTTTACCAATATGCTACGTTGAAATATATTTACTAGCAAATGGGTTTAAGAAGATTATGTAACTAGTCTCTTAAATCTAACAGAATGTAAGCAATAATTTCTTTATTCATTTCTTTGCATTTATAAACAAACTTTCACCCAGCAGGCAACTCAATGTGGCACAAATGGATTCTCAGGTGACCTTCTTTTTGGTCTGATCAGAACCAGACCTGATTAGCTTCCTATAATGTGCTTTCAGATCAGTTAACTTAACCTGTCTCAGGGATGTGAATTTGCAGGTTCCCCTATTGCAAAGAGATTCATAAAAAAGACTGCATGTGTACACACACACGTGTGCGAATGAGAGATATAGTATACATGCTAGCTAGGTCATTCTTTGTGTTTTTCAAGCAGTGCTTAATTAGTCATAATTATTTAAAAAGAAAAAACATATTTTGAATTAGATTGATGTAAGTTAAAGCAGAAGGGCCCCCCAATACCCTAGAGCAGGTTTCTTTTTCCAGGGTGTGGCAGTTTCAGGAGCAGATGAGGGGAAGCAACAGTCCTGTTTGCATGAGCACCAAACCATTGTGCAAGCAGGCCACCGCGGTTTCATATCACCCTCAATATTTAAATAAACCAATTGCATTTATCTTGCATCATTTTCTCAAGTGCATTCTTCTTGTGAATGTGGGGGGTTATTCTGTTTTCAAAATCAATCTCCCCGCTTTTTTACTTTTGAAAAGAAGAACTCAAGAGAATGTTAGAAATCTACCTATATATAGGAATCTTTTTTTAAAAGACAGTAATCCTAGGTGGATTATGTGTAAGCCTACACTGTACATTCATTCATTTCTTTGGAAATACGTGGATTATCGTTAGGCAAAAGCAAAGCAAACTGTTGGACTCCCCCCCCCTTTTACATTGTCATCCAAGTTGTGTCACAGTCCCATCTCCTAGAGCCCATGTGCAGAGATTTCCATGTGTATGGTGAGGTGACTGCTTGGGATTTGGAGGGGGGGGGGGCCAGACTGAAATCCCACCACACAGTCATGAAGCTTACTGAATGAACTACTTGGAGGAAAGTTGGGATATACTAAAAACACACACACACAAACTGCAGTGATCATAGCTGTCAACCTTCCCTTTTTTTTTGCGGGAAATTCCCTTATTCCAGCGCCGCTTCCCGCTGCTATCCCGGATGGTTAGATAGCCCGTAGACTGTCCCCAGGATAGGTGAGGCTGCTGATCCCTTATTTTCGAGGCTGCTGATCCCTTATTTTCAAATCTGAAAGTTGACAGCTATGGCACTGATCACATACATACATCATGCCACAACTCTGCCTTAGACCTGTGCTACGCGAAGAGGTCATTTTGTGTCTCACAAAGACATGCAACGTTTAGGGCCAGAACTGGGTTTCACATAAGTGTTGCTGATGCTCAGACCCCACAGGGAAGGCTTGACCAGAGCTAGTCTTGTCTGGAGAGCTGTCAGTGTAGGGACATCACCTGCCTGTGCACATCAGCTCATATTGGGAGACACCAGTCCATGTCTTGGGAATTGAGAGGGAGGTGGAAGGGGCCATTTAAGTCACATTGCATAAATTCCCCCCGGATCTACTGAATGTTGCCTAGTCAACCCCCTTCCTTCCAACTCTCGGGTGCAGCCTGCTGAATCCGATCTCCCACTAGCCTGGTAAGGATTGTAGCACAGGCAGACACCCCTTGCAGGAGCTGCCTCTCTCTTCATTGGCTCTGCGTAGCACAGGTCTAAGGCACAGCTGTGGTTTTTCCATCCATGTGAAAAGTGCCTGGTTTGTGTCCACACCCATATTTGGAACGGAAGAAGTAAAAGACTGTCCTCAAATGCAGGGCTGGCTTGTGTAATCCCAATGAAAATCAATGGATTACCCTCGGGTACAAAAATTACCCTCGTTTTGGATTGTGGTCAAGTGCTGCCATTGCACCCACAGCAAGGGAGTAAGTCTTTGATGGTTTTAATGGGACTTCCTCAGTTTCCCAAATAAATGGGGTTGAGAAAGTCCTTATTATGACGCGAGTTTTCAACATTCTCCTTCATTTGATGTACAATGGGCTGGCTATCCAAAGGCTTCTTGTTTTAGCACTCAGTCTTTCCATCCTCCTGCATGTTAGACTTTGTTGAAGAGGGAAAAAAGAAGACCCTAGAGCTGAATAAATAAATCTGTCAGCCACTGGGACCCGGCCAACTTTGGAGGACTTTGAGAAATCCTGAAGCTAGCACATGAAAGGAAGCAACAATTTGCAGAGGGTGGGTCCTGGGGGAGATGGCCTTGCACTCATATATATATATATATCTCCTCTGGGAGGCTGAAGCAATCAGACTGCCTGTCCTCTCTCCTTGCCCATTTTCTGCTCAGGGCCAAGAAGGCCAGACAGAATAAGATATGCGGGAATGGGCCAAGAATTCAAATGATGACAATGGAGCACAAAGGGGATAAGCAGGCTTCGGAGAGAGAGGTCAGAAGATTAGAACCCCCAGGTGTGGCCTGGATAAGATAAGACATGGCTCCGTCCAGAAGGCCTTCAGGCATATTCCTCTTAACCATTATGAGATGAGCTGTTTTGAAAAACTCCCCTCTCCTATGCATGCGCACAAAGGCACAGCGCCTCAAGACTCCTGGCAAATTGGCACACATGTCCCGTTCCAAATAGGCACGTAAATAATTCTAAAGCATTGCTGGCACACCGATATGTCCTTTGGCTAATGCTGCTCCCAGCTTTGGAAAGCCAGTTCAGGCAGTCTCACAACAGAGAGCCCTTTACCCTGCCTCGGCTGGTTAGCGTTGTCCCATTGTCAGTAATACACAGAGGAATATGGGATAGCTTCTCAGGTGTCATCAGTGTCACAAGGGAGAAGTGTAAAGGCCAGTTGCTTTTGCAAGAAGCCGAAAGAACATGCCAACGAACCACTGCAGAAGTGAACAAGGTGATCAGGTAGGTATCCTTGAAAAGAACAGGTAAGGCCATGAAGTTATATAAATGTTGGGCGTTTTCTGAGCTGATAATTGAGAACAAGCAGGTACGATCTGATCCTAAGCACCCCAAGATAAGTCCTGATTTCAGTGAGACTACCCACTCCCAGGAATGTGTGCTTAGGACTACAGCCAACGCTTGCTCTGCAATACACATTTACTAAAGAGTAAGTCCCCCTGGACTCAGCAGGCTGAGCAAGCAGGCCAAGGACCAGGGTGTGAGACTTCAATGGACCAATGTTCATGTTGAATGGAGTGCTGATGGCCATACCTTTGAAACAAAAAGATATGTTAATCCAATTGCAAAAAAATTACAAACAAATCCAGTATCTGTCAGATCGCAAGCCAGCTCCGTTTTAGCTTATCTGTGATCAAGCCCTAAAGTCAGGGGGAAACCACATAAATCATAAAGACAAGAGTTGACAAGCATTGAACGAAGGTATATGCAGAAGTTGCTGCTCTTGCTGGCAAGGACTCCTCAAGCAAGAAAAGGAACTTGCAACTCCCCAGGAAATGTCTAGGTGCAACTTGGTTGCCAAGATCCATGGGAGATCATCCTTGGAAAACTGGGATGTCATACAGCGGCCAGACTAAGATCCCAATTGCGCTCCCCTTTGATCCAGATTTGATGTCAGAAAGATGGCGCAGGGATTGGCTACAGAACACAGATTCTCCTGAATGAGAACCTTGTGGGTGGATAACCAAACTGCTGGGAGTGTGTACAGTTGCCAGCACTCCACTGACTTCATGCTCCTGTACCCTTTCCAAAGTCAGAAGTGGGAAGAACCAGCTCTGGTTGTTTAGTCTTTCTTCCCTGCTGCAAAGATGCAAAAATGAGCTCAGATATTTTGGTGTCAGAGGCAGCAAATTCAAATGCCACCATCTTTCTGGTGATTAAAATATGAGAATAAATGAAAGAATATACAGATTTGTTCCACCTTAAGGGTACTCCCAAACCTTTTCTGGTAGACAAGGTTGGCCAAATACATTTATCTGCCTGAGGTGGCGTTTCAGGTAATACCCTCATGCAAGGGTACCAGCTGAAGTCCTAGTCGAAATTATTTTGGCACCTGAAGCCTGGCAGAGAAAAACATGTCTGAGCCAGCAGGATTTACACTAGCTTAAATTAAGCTGATGCAAATTACCCCTGTTCTAAGCCTTTAATAAGCCTTTAAAACAGAGTTTGACCTAGTAGTTTGAAAGCACGTCAAGTGCAAGTAGATAAATAGGTACCACTCCAGCAGGAAGGTAAACGGTGTTTCTGTGCACTGCTCTGGTTCACCAGAAGCAGCTTAGTCATGCTGGCCACATGACCCGGAAGCTGTCTGAGGACAAACGCCGGCTCCCTTGGCCTATAGAGCGAGATGACCGTGCAACCCCAGAGTCGTCCGCGACTGCACCTAACGGTCAGGGTACCTTTACCTTTACCTTTTACCTGTGTAAGTTCTGCCAGGTCACCAGGTCACAGTTAGGGTCCAGCATAAATCTCCTCTGTTTAACCCTGCCTTTGCCATTCCCCTGGAACACCCATTTTTCAGGACTTAAACTGCTGTAAGATCCACTGGATTCAGCTCAGCTGGAGGAGCCCTGAATAACCCCAAATCAGGAATAATAGACTGGGATCAGTTTATCTCCCCCACTTTCAGTTAAGGATATATCTCCCTGCCAGTTTCATATGTTGAGGAATCAGTGCACAGAAAATTGTTGCTGCAAATTCACTACGTACCTAAATTCCATTCACTTTTCACACAGAGACTTAAAAAATAAATAAATTAATAAGCTGCTTTCTGATTGGCTCCCTAACCCAGGCCTATACAGTTGTGAGCCAATCAGAGTGAAGATTCAAAGGAAGGGATTGAGAAAGTACAGCTGTTGTTAAGACCAGCTCATTGTAAATTGCAGTTGTCCTCCCCTTCGAAACAAGCATGGGGACGTGTTTGTTTTCTATAAATACCTTGGGTTTGTCATCTGATTGCAACAGCAATTCATTAGTATCAGGGGAAGATCGTCAAATCGGCCTCCAAATGACAGTAACGGCGATCAGGACTCTCGCAAACCAATGCTAAAGTTTATAAACTTTATCCACCTCCTACGCTGGGCTGCCAGCGATCTGTGTCCACAGGAGTTTTACAAGCCAGATTTATGTATATGTCAGTGAGGTGAAATTAACGTTGCAGTGCTGCAATGGGAAAAAATGTTTCTTTGCAACATGATGAAACAGTTACTTGGCTGGAATAAAACAGAAGGAGGCTTGCAGGGATAAAGAAAGGTGCCTAAGCCTTCTCAGGGGACTGAGGGGGTGAGGATCCGCTGGCTGGCTGAGTCTTGTTCAGTTCCTGTTCCTATTCCTAAAAAGTAAAGGGACCCCTGACCATTAGGTGCAGTCGCAAACAACTCTGGGGTTGTGGCGCTCATCTCACTTTATTGGCTGAGGGAGCCAGCGTACAGCTTCTGGGTCATGTGGCCGGCATGACTAAGCCGCTTCTGGCGAGCCAGAGCAGTGCACGGAAATGCCGTTTATCTTCCCGCCAGAGCGGTACCCAGTGGCGTAGCGTGGGTTGTCAGCACCCGGGGCAAGGCAAGTAATTTGCGCCCCCTAACCCGTGGATTTGCGCCCCCTAACCTGTGGATTTGCGCCCCCTAACCTGTGGATTTGCCCTAACCCCAGATGTTGCGCCCGGTGCGGCCGGCCCCCCCTGCACCCCCCACACTACGCCACTGGCGGTACCTATTTATCTACTTGCACTCTGATGTGCTTTCGAACTGCTAGGTTGGCAGGAGCCAGAACCGAGTAACTGGAGCTCACCCCGTCGCGGGGATTCGAACTGCCAACCTTCTGATCAACAAGTCCTAGGCTCTGTGGTTTAACCCACAGCGCCATCCTGGTGTTAAATTGTCTTTTTTAGGATGTGGTCAGGGCAGGCCATAGGGGTGAACTCTCTGGGGCCCTGAGTACCCACAAAATTCCCTATGAAGGAACCAGCAAATTTTGGTGCCAGGGCCATGCACGCTGCATGGCACCCACAGCCCCAGGAACCCACAGTTAAGCTGGCACTTCTGGGGCAGGCCCAAGACATTTTGCTACCTGAGGCAAAGCAACAAATGACAACCCCTAACTACCCCACCCCCGCTGCCTCCAGTCATGGTGCATTGTTCCCAAAAGCAGCAAATAAAATAAAAAATAGTCACCTGAGGCAGGAAAACCATCCAGCAGCTCCCCCAGCTTTACAGTGGCAATAATAAAAAACCAAGACCTCCTAAATGAGTCCGATTGGATTCATAGGGCTTTCTTCTTTTCTTCCACCCTCCTCCTCCTATTTATTTTCGTTGTCTTACCTACCCTCCTGCTCTTCACCCTAAGATCCCAAGACTGGTCCCAGAGATTTAAAATTTATTTTAGAAACGGAGTCTTGCTTAAGTTTCAAGCAAAAGTGTTTGTAGACCAAGATGCCCACATTCTTTTCACAGTTGTGGAACCATTCGCAGGCCAGATCTCTTGCTTCAGATCAGGCAATTCTGAATTGCACCTGTTGTTCTAGTGATAATTGCAACTCTTCATACGATAGCGTGGCTGTATAAAATAATAATTATGCAACATTACATAGTGCTCTAGTGCTCCCCACTTCTTCTTATAGAGTTAACCCACAGGATTCAAAGGTAAAATGAAATCAAACAAGGGGGGGAAACATAGGAATCAATGAAAATTAACCAAAGGCTCCTGTCTAGTTTTGATACAAAAATAAAAGACAAAAATAATTTATTACACTATTAACTTTTGAGGGCTAGAGGCTAATTCATTAAAGGCTGTGTGTGTGTGTGTGTGTGTGTGTGGACACATGTGTGCATGCACACCCACATTTACATCCATATTGCTGTAGAGAGAGCAGGGTGTGTGTTTGTGTGTAAACCGTGATGCCAAAGAGGAACAAAATGCAATGTGGCAATTGCATTTGAAGCAAATCTATCTAGAAAACAGTCCCAAGGAACTTTCACAAAGCAGCGCTGTTGATAACACAAGCATCCTGGCACTGGAAAGCCAATTAGCACAAACGCTGGGCTTGAAAACAGCCGCTGCTATCTCAATTGTGGCCTGAATCAAGGTAACAAGTTTTTACTCCGCTGTATGTCTTTCTTAGTTTACCAGGGCAAACACTGTTTTTGTGAAAGGTCTCTGCGATTTTTCAAGGGGGAGGCCATAGAGCACCAGCTTTTCAGGAAGAAAATCCCAGGTTAAATTCCTGCTGCCTCCAGGTAGGCTGGGAATGTCCCAGGACTGCTCAGTTTAGACAACAGTGAGCTGCATGGACCAATTGTCTTCCTATGCTCTGTTTAGTTCATGAAACTTGATGTCGTAATAAATTTGTTAGTCTATAAGGTGTCACAAGACTCTTTTTGCTTACAACAGACTACCTATCTAGACAAAAGCATCATGTTTATTTTATTTTATTTATTTTATTAAATTTATATCCCACTTTTTTCTCCCAAAGGAGCTCAGGATGGCAAATGGTAGGGTATAATCAGATTAAAGTGTTGTTGTTTAGTCGTTTAGTCGTGTCTGACTCTTCGTGATCCCATGGACCAGAGCATGCCAGGCACTCCTGTCTTCCACTGCCTCTCGCAGTTTGGTTAAAGTATATGTAGTCAAATATATATTTCCCAAAGGACTGATGGCTTAATGGGAGCTTAAGAAATGGGCCATGATTAATATGTGACACAGTGATAATAAGCAGCATATAAAGTTGGTTGGTAAGCTCTTTTGGCCCATAGGCTCCTACAGATTATTGAGAAGGTGCCATGGGTGCCGCCCAGCTAGTCATTTCTCTTGTCTCTCCCTTGGATCATTCCCAGAAAGAGTGAAAGCTCACAGACATACTTTGCTTTCCCGAGGGATCTGGGTAAAAGTCAGACCCAGTGAAATTAATCTGAGCCTTGAAAAGCACACAGAGCTGGAAGAGGAAGTCGGAAAGTGCGCCACTCGTTCAACTTCCTCCTTCAGCTCTATGGACTTTTCAAGGGGGGGGAATGGTAATCTCCTTCCCCACTTCATGGAGTGGGGAAGGGACTTCATGGGCCCCAGTTTTACAGGAGGCATTCAACTGCATGCCATAAAGTTAGGTTTGATCACTTAAACTGGATAAAAATACTCAATCCCTCTACCACAACGAATCCACCTTAGGAAAGACTCTGACTTTTTGCAGTTAGGAAAGTGATGAGGAAACGCACTAGAAAATGTGCTATGGGTGAATAATTGAAGAGAAGGTGTGTAAGCACTGTGCACGCAACTCAGGATGAAATCAGGAGGAATGTTCATTGTCTTATAACTGTGCAAACAAATCAGATGTTCAGGAAAGACTGGGCATTGACTAACCTCCACATAAGCTTTGTGCAAGCAAAGCAGGATGAACGCTCAATAAATATGTTATCTAGAGAAGCCTTCACTGCGACAAAGCAGATAAGCACTTACTTGTCTTTCACCAGAGAAACCAAGCATTCTAGGCAAACTCATCTTCATCTGCTTATGAAAGGTGTACAAATCTCCCCATTAATCATTCATCCTCACACTTTTCATTGCATTTCCCCTTCACTTTCCTAACTGCAAAAAGTCAATTTTTAAAAAGTGGATTTGTTGTGTAACTGAGCTCTGCAATCCACTTAAATTGTGCAAGCCTCGATTGCCAGTATGTGTTCAAATCCCTCTCATAAAATATGTACGGTCTGGAGATGGCCTGAGGCTTATTCAGAGATGCGCTTTCTACTGTGGCCTTGAGGTGGTTCTGGTGTGTGCCTGGCGATTGCAGTGCAGAACCTGGGTCCCCAGAATGATGGTACAGACTTCCCAATCTAGGTCAACTCAAGCTCAGGCAGGCCACTAAGAATTCTGGTTCTTCTCAATGACACAAGGAGAGTTCCCTGTTATATGGAATGTATGTGCCTGGCCTACCTAACAGGGTGTTAGCAACTGGCTGGGGATCAGAGACTTGTGAAGCAATAGCTTATTAATTTAGCAATGTCTGGTGCCAAGATCCATAGGCTCCAGCAGTTTGGAAGACAATAGCTGAAGCCAGTGGAGCCTTACCAGGAAAGATAATATAGTAGTTGGGTTAGTCTGTTAGCCTTCAGATTGTTGCAACCGACTATGGAATGTTCTTTGTGCACCTGCTGGGATCTGGGAACTCAAAAGTGGAAGGTTAGACTTCTCCTCTTGTCCTAGATCGTGGACACGAGGAATACCATTCAGGCTGTTAATAACCCAACCTGGCAGATAAAAAAATGGCTACGTAGAAATCCTCCTTACAGAACAATCCTAACTATATGAAGCTAATGAAATGTACTGTCCCAGCCAGTCCCAGATAAGGAAGACACACTTCTGATAGTTAAAGCTTTATTAACAAGTATCAAACATCTCAAGGGCTATCTCATGGGAGATGGAACAAGCTTGTTTTCTCCTGCTGTGGAGGACAGGACTTGAACCAATGGCTTCAAATGGCAAGAAAAGACATTCCAGCTAAACATCAGGAAACATGACCCTAAGAGCTGTTTGACAGTGGAATGGACCCTCCTTCACTGGAGGTTTTCAAGCAGAGGTTGGATGGCCATCTGTTGAGATTCCTGCACTGCAGACTAGATGACCCTGGGGGTTCCTTCCAACTCTACAATTCTTTGTTAAACACTTATAGCAGCTCCCACAGTACACACAAGCTCACACACGTTGAGGCTCTAGGTAGCTGTCCACAGGTCTGGGCCCTGTGAAGCAGTCATAGCAACAGTGGAGCCCTGCTCCCCCTCTGGCTTATATTCCTTCCTCTGACGAGTTTCATGCTTGCAACCTGAGACTTCTCCTGCATGGACGTCATCACTGCTCTTCCCTTTTCAGGCCCCTCCTGGTTCTAGGAGACAGTCTTCCTCAGACTGCCCTGACTCTCATTCCTCCCCTGGCTCCTGCGTTGTGGGTGGCGTGACACCCCAGATATCACTGGTCCCCTCTCCAGGTCTCCTGCCTCCACCACACTCTCTTCTGAGCCCTGCCAGTCCCTGACACTTACCTCAGCTTCAGTTTGTTACCCTAATTCCAAACTCAGTTCGGGAGTGTGGATATCATTGGCTGAGCTGGCCTAAGCCTGGCAAAGGGAAAACTAGAGTTTGACTTACATGATCTTTTTTGTTGATTTAAGTTCCACCAGGTTGCCAGGTCATGTGGCCAAGCTGAATAGAGTTAGGATCCATAATAAGTCCCCCCCTTCCTGCCTGCCCCTTCCTCGGAACCCCCATAATTCGGGGCTTACACTTGTGTATTTTCAGCTGAGGTGATATGTAGGGCTTATGCCAGCATAGCCTGGCTGTGCTAGGAACCTGCCAGCTGAGCTGGAGATCTGCTGGATCTTAACTGGATCTTATCGTGGTAGATCTTGGGTTTGGACCATTCCCTTAGATGTCTCCATTCCTTGTCACATTCAGCATCTCAGGGCCATGCTGAAGGTCAAGATGCACTACAACAGGGATAGCCATCTCCCACCAGCCCCAGGCAGCATGGCCCAAGGGTCAGGGTTGGTGGGAGTCCACATCATCTGGCAAGCACCATGTTGACTATCGCTGAGCGATCACTGAGTACACAGCAGCTTTCCCTCTGAGACATAGAATCAAAACAGCAGGGCCGTTGGCAGGAGATCCCAAGCAGAGGGTTTTGAGGACAATGCCCTAACATTCATACTTGCAACCAAGTAAGAGGTCATGCACTGGCTTCTGTCTGAAATCAGGAGGAATTCACATTTGCGCAAAGGGCCCCTCCAGTCTGCAGTCTTATTGTGAGTGCACTCTGTTCCTAACACAATAGCAGAGCGTTCGTGGTGGATTTATTTTGCTTTAGTTTGGTCTGTGATACTTCCACAATGCTACCACATGATTGCTGTTCGCAAGAGCTATAGCACAATGAAAGCAGGACATAAAAAAGCCCCAAAACTTTTGCAGGTTTGAACAGTGTCAAAAGTGAGGCAGCCACCAATGGGATGTCTATAAGGGGCCCACCTAGGCAGGCAGGTACTGGACCGCTTCCCTGCAGTTGCTAACTCATACGGCTTCACTGTGCATGTGATGATTACCTCTCAGTTAGGGAGAACTTAGTGGGACATTGTCATACCCTGAGTACCTGTGGATGTCATACATGCCACCTGCTCCAAGAAGACAGGGAGGGAGAAATAGCAGCTTTATTGGGCTCACTGTGGATCTCCATCTGGAATGTGACAAGCTATGTAAAGAAAAAGAAGGCACCTTTCATCACATGTGGTGGATGTGTAAGGTAATAAAAACATTCTGGGAAATGATATATAATGAATTGGAAAAAATGTTTAAAGTAACTTTTATAAAAAGCAACAACAACAACCCAGAAGCTTTCCTATTAGGAATTGTAGGTGCTGATATTCCAAAGCAGCAGAAAAGACTTTTTATGTATGTGACGACAGCTGCATGGATGTTATGAGCCCAGAGATGGAAAGAAGATAAAGTTCCTACCAGAGAAAAACGGCAAATTAAACTGTTGGACTATGCCAAGAAGGCAAAACTGACCAGAAAGCTCAGGAACCAAGTAGATCGAAACTTTAGCAAAGAATGGAGGAAATGTATAATTTATCTTGGAGACCACTGTAAGCAGATGAAAACATTAGCAGGATTGCAATAACACTCTCAATGTAGCAAGTACTATGGAGATAATGGACTTCTATAAAATATGGACTATTGAAAAGGATGCAGTAGAAAAGGATTAATAATAGGACCCATGGAGGGCAAGGTGGGAAGTCCAAAGATTTGGAGGAATCTTTAAACGTGGATGTGTATGGTTGTATTGTTATAATTTTATTCTTTTAAAATCAAATAAAAATTATTTCAAAAAAGGGGGGGGGGGGAGACAAGCTATGCTCAGCAGGAGCAGAGGTGGCCCAGACAGGCTCATTTTCATGTGCAGACTGAATGTTATTATCAAAACAACAACAACAACCCAGTTGTTTGCTGTGGAAGGAAAATGGGAGAAAGGGGAGGCGAGATCAACTAGGCATAGTTCTGTCCAGCCAAGCGACTGACTTTAGCTAAGAGTGAAAAGGCGGCTCTTGCTCCACTTCTCTCGACTTTTCACATTCCCTTTCCACTCATGTGCTAGTTTACAATATGCAGGGAGCTGTTTATATAAAGGTGTCTCCACAAATATCAGCTTCACACAGTTTGAAGGGGAACAGCCTCGAAAGGTTTTTACAGAAGGAGCTTTCAGACGGTTGCTATTTCCAGGTGGGATTCCCTCGTGCACCAGCCATTTCAGGTTATGCAGTTACAGTTGGAGGTCCACCGCAACAAAGCCACTTCCCAAAAAGATAGGACCTTTTGCAATAAGACAAGAAACACACCGGAAAGCGTGCAATAGCATTTGCTCGATGGGAACGTCATCTAAACTCCTCGTGAACAAGATCAGAAGGCATGCTCCATAAATAGACAGCTTCGCCTAACCTCCCTGCAAACAAATCAGGACGAAGGCACAATAAACAGGTCACCTGAAAGCACCCGGAGAGTAAACAGGCACAATTCCTCAGAGAAGATTAGTGCTGGATGCTGATGCAATTGAGTTTATGGGCTTTTTGAAATTTTAATGATGTGCTGTGTTCTATCTACTGTTTTAAAATTGTATTGGATCTGTTTTTGCCTTTTAATTGTACAATAAGCCTGCAACTTACGCACATTTAACTTGTGTGTTTTATGCGCTTGGCAAAAATGTTTAAAAAATTAGGAAAGGGAACGGAAACGGGGCGGGCATCCAGGAAAAAGGCTTCGGCAATCCCACCCATCATTCAACCCAATGCAATTTGACTATGCACAATTTTGGCTTTACGTCTGATCCCCGGAATGTGACCCTTGCGTAATTGTGGACTTTACTGTATTGTAGCCTACCCTGGCATTGTCTGTTGAAGGGTGAGATAAACGTAATCTTAATAAATAAATGATAAATACGGTGACTCTTCTGGACCTCTCCCTCCATGCAAAACAGGCTGGGATTCTACTTATCGTTTTCAAAGTCACCCAAAGCAAAGGCAAGAAATCCACGGCTTCAGAGTGTCGCAATCCCTTCTGCCTCAAAGTGGGAATTACCCTTTGAAGGGCTTGTCATTCATTCTTGAGGCTCCATGGCATCTACTTTGAGGAAGTGGAGACAGGCTGGGGCAGATGGGAAAGGGCATGAATCACTTTCCTACGTAACGAGCGTTTCATCATGGGCAAAACCCCACCAGCTGAGAGACAGTCTGGCCTTTTGCCCCTGCACTATCATCTTCTGGAAATGGTGACTGACTCCATTCCCATACCCTGATGTTTGTTCGAGTTTGTGACTACGTGGCCTTCAGAGCCACCTCCATTGGCTGGAAGAGCTCACTTGAAATCGGAACGATGATCTACCTAGTATTGACCCAAGAGCATCAGAGATATCAATAATGGCTCCTTGACACTTATCGTAGAAGAATGTAAGCAAATTCAGGGTTATAAGTTTCAAATCTGGGCCTGGGAGAGGTGTGAGTGGCTTGGGCAAATGCCTGAGGCCCGCAGCCTCAATCAGTCAGTCGGAGAAAGCATATGAGTATGTGATGCTTCTCTTTATTAAGTCCAGCCACCAACCCAATGAACACTGCATTGGCCTAGTTTCTACAACACTAAGCCATAATTTATTAAGCTACAGTTTATTCAGTCATGGCTTAACATCTGCCCAACACAGCTTAACTATGGTTTATTTGCTGCCAACAAACCACAGTCTGAAGCCAAAGTTTGGGTTTGTTTTCACTTACATGAGAACATAGCTTTCTTCCATGGTTTGTTTGGCCACCGGTAGTGGCCAGCGACAAACCTAGACAGCATCTTAAAAAGCAGAGACATCACCTTGCCAACAAAGGTCCGTATAGTAAAAGCTATGGTTTTCCCAGTAGTGATATATGGAAGTGAGAGCTGGACCATAAAGAAGGCTGATCGCCAAAGAATTGATGCTTTTGAATTATGGTGCTGGAGGAGACTCTTGAGAGTCCCATGGACTGCAAGAAGATCAAACCTACCCATTCTGAAGGAAATCAGCCCTGAGTGCTCACTGGAAGGATAGACCCTGAAGCTGAGGCTCCAATACTTTGGCCACCTCATGAGAAGAGAAGGCTCCCTGGAAAAGACCCTGATGCTGGGAAAGATGGAGGGCACAAGGAGAAGGGGACGACAGAGGACGAGATGGTTGGATAGTGTTCTCAAAGCTACCAGCATGAGTTTGACCAAACTGCGGGAGGCCTGGAGTGCCTGGCATGCTCTGGTCCATGGGGTCACGAAGAGTCGGACACGACTAAACGACTAAACAACAACAACAACAACAGTGGTCAGCAGTTTGGAGTGGGCTTGGGCAGCATTGCTTACCTGGTAACTAGAATCCTAAAGTGATGTCTTGCTGTTGTGGCTAAAAGCGTGAGCATCCCTGGTTCCAAATCTCTTTCTGTCCAGGAATGTATTAGGTAGCATTTGGCTTATAAACCATCTCTCAACATCCACTCTACAATATGAGCTATAATTTGAGGCCTGAAGTGAGATGAGCGCCACACCCCATAGTTGCCTTAACTATGACTTAACTGTCCAGGGGTCATTTAGTTTTACCTATGATATGAGAATCATGGTCCTTGAATTGTTGCAATGATCACTGACATACGTGTTCTTCTGAGCACTCTGAATGTTAATCTGTATTATCAGTTCTACCAAGAGGAAACTCGGGGAGTCAAGTGTCTATCAGTTTGTAGGTGAAAAAGGGTTACTCTACAACAACTGCAACACAACAATAAACAGGAGCAGGGGATTACTTAGTTACACAGAAGTACAGTGGACGCTTGGGTTGCGAACGTGATCCGTGTGGGAGGCACGTTCGCAACCCGCAGCGTTTGCAACCTGAAGCCGTGTCTGCGCACGTGCGGGTTGCGATTCAGTGCTTCTGCGCATGCATGACTGCCAAAACCCAGAAGTAATCTGTTTCAGCACTTCCGGGTTTTGGCGCATCCGTAGCCCGAAAAAACGCAACCTAAAGCATCTGTAACCCGAAGTACAGTGGTACCTCGGGTTACATACGCTTCAGATTACAGGAGCTTCAGGTTACAGACTCCGCTAACCCAGAATTAGTACCTTGGGTTAAGAACTTTGCTTCAGGATGAGAACAGAAACCGTGCTCCAGTGGCGTGGCAGCAGCGGGAGGCCCCATTAGCTAAAGTGGTGCTTCAGGTTAAGAACAGTTTCAGGTTAAGAACAGACCTCCAGAACGAATTACGGTAAGTTCTTAACCCGAGGTACCACTGTATGACTGTATTTGCAAATTAAACAAAAAATAATAATGCATAAAAGCCAGGATGTACAAAATGCTGAAGTATCAATTAAGCTGAATTAACCTTGTGAAGTCCTGAGGGATAGCTCAGCTGGTAAAGCATGAGACTCTTAATTGCAGGGTCGTGGGTTTGAGCCCCACATTGGGCGAAACATTCCTGCACTGCAGGGAATTGGACTAAATGGTCCTCATAGTCCCTTCCAACTCTACAATTCTAAGTCTCTAACAGCTTAGAATAAGCATCCTGGGATAGGTTTGGGCAGGAGAATGCTGTGAATTTTTTTAACACCCCCCTCCCGCACTATAAACCAGGCATTTGTGATTCTTTCTGAGAGAAAAGAAGCCTCCCAACTCTCCCACTTTCTAGAATTAACCCTGTTCCCGCTGTGTAACCCTGCTAGCACTATATTGTACTATATTCCTCTGAGGAAAAGGCCTCAGGGAGAAGCAGTAGCAGCGCATGTAATGGGAGGAGGCTGCTCCACAGCCAGGGTGCCAACACTGAGAAGGCCCTCTCTGTATTATCCACCCATCTGACTTCACTGGGCAGAGGACACAGGGAGCAGGGCCTCTGAAGAGGATCTTAAGATTTGGGCAGGTATACTGCTGAGCTGCTACCGCTACTTGCCTGAATAAAGACAACTTTCTTACTCACAAGTGAAGATCCTCAGCTGTTGCGGCTTGGGAAGGAGAAAAGACAAAGTTTTTAATATTATTAGGACAGTGGTGCGTATGAGCTTTTGAACTGCACAGAGCTGTAGTTTCAAAACTTATATATATGTATGTATATATATATATATATATATATATATATATATATATATATATAAAAACAGGACAGTGCTTCTTCGAGAACGCACGATGTGAACTTTGCTGCTTGATTTAGTCCTGAGATGGCAGAGGAGGACACCCTGTCTGCTTATTACTGGCCCGTGCTAGGTGCTGCCCACTATCTGGATGCAACCTTAAATTACCTTGTCTCATTTGCTGCTGAGCAACACCCTCCGGTAAGGACAAGGAGCTGCTCCAGGTCCTTCAGTTGCTGCGCAGTGATGGTGATTTAACTCACCGCCTAAGCTTAAGCCACTGATAACCATCTATGCACCCAAGATAGGAGGGGAGGAAAGCCGCAACTTGTGTTCCTCTAGCACAGGGGCCAGCAAACTTTTTCAGCAGGGGGCCGGTCCACTGTCCCTCAGACCTTGTGAGGGACCAGATTATATTTTGGGGGAGGGGAAATGAACGAATTCCTGTGCCCCACAAATAACCCAGAGATGCATTTTAAATAAAAGCATACATTCTACTCATGTAAAAACAAGCTGATTCCCGGACCATCCGTGGGCCGGATTTAGAAGGCAATTGGGCCGGATCTGGTCCCCGGGCCTTAGTTTGCCTACCCATGCTCTAGCAGAGCTCTTTGGCCGCCTCCAAAATCTCTGAAGGCTGAAACAATTGTAGCTTGCAAAACGCGTCCTGAATGAACTTTGCTGCTATTGCTCCCATCTGAAATATGCCTTCAGGCTGGGTAAAAGGGGGATTTGTAATTTTGTTTCTTTTCCTTTTTTTCCAGTGGTGTGTTTGTGTTCTGAAATGACCGGCCAAAATTTGGTCCGAAATTATATGAGAGTGTCTCATGTGTTATCGCACGCACACACTGCTAGTTTTGCTGTCAGCCCTCCAGCCTAGTTGTCTTCCCCTTAGGCTGCAGGACATTCCATAGGCTGGTGGGAATAGTCACAGTTTTATTAAGTACCTAATAACACACTGTACAGTGACAGCATGTAATAGCAATAAACCCTCTCTGTAATTCTGCTTGACTCATCAAACAAAGTGGGGCAACTATGATTGATTGGGTTTCAGTAAACACAGCTTGAAAGAAAGCTCTTGGCAAAGGAGAGACAGTTTAATCCTCAGAGAAATTAGCAGGGCAGCCCCAAGTTTTACATTGTTTTGTCTTTTGTTTTGCTTAGTTTGTTTCTTAAAACACATTTTTGCAGAGCAGGAAAATAAGATACCTAAATTGCAAAATGCATTGGCTGCTGCTGGTGTGTTTGGGATTAAAACAAAAGCAATCAGTTCTTGCTATATGCAAACTGACTCTGCTGCTTGAGTTATCTAGAGTGCTTAGTTCTGCAGCAGACAAAGTATGTCTTCGTAAAACGTTTTCTTATGGTGATCAAGTAAGTTGAAGTTCAAGCTACAGGAAGGGTGGGCTCCTTTTTTTTTCTTTTTTGGACTTCTTGCCTAAGTCTTCCTGATCAAAATCTGCCCCCACCCTCCCTGGCTGCTTTCTCTCCTGAAGGGGAAAAGAAAATGGGTTGCTGTATGCTTTCTTTGAAGGGAGAAAAGTAGCTGGGATTTTGATTTGAAAATAGCAAATATGGAAAATGTCCACCACTGCCACCACACTCACAGCTCCATTGAAATCCACAGACTTCTGACACTGCGCCTGAGCTTTGCTAAAAACAGAAATCAGGAGATGACATTTCCCACTCTTGTTTAGCTTGGCTCATTGTTCTGATGTGCATATAATACAGATCAACAACTGATTGGTTGTGTAAACTGAGAATGAAAAATGCTGGTACAGGGGAATCAACACGCGATATCTGTGGCAGAGAATAGAGCTCCATGTACTGAGGGCAGATCCACACCATACATTTAAAGTACATCTAATGCACATTCAAAGCAGATGGCTTCTCGGCAAAATAATCCTGGGAAGTGTAGTTTGTTAAAGGTGCTGAGAATTGTAGTACCGTGTTGAGGAAAACTACAGTTCCCATGGTTCTTTCGAAGAAGTCATGTTCTATAATGAATGAACCAATTTGTTATGGTCCCAGACCAGAGATTACGTGCTATCACTGTTCACTGAATGTGCTCTGAATGTATGTTGTGGATCTGCCCCTCAAGCAACAAAGTCAAGCTGTATTACAGTGGTACCTCGGGTTAAGAACTTAATTCGTTCTGGAGGTCCATTCTTAACCTGAAACTGTTCTTAACCTGAGGTACCACTTCGCACCACGAACCTGAGAAACACCACGGCGCACCTGTAGCAGCAAAATTGGATGTCTTCATCTGCCCCACCTGCAATAAAACATGTCTCTCCCATATCAGTCTCTGCAGCCCCAGCAGGCGTTGTAACTCTCCAAAATTTTGACTTTGCCCCTGAAGGCGCACTCTTCCATTGTCTCCCGAGACAGACAGATGCCAACAATAATGCATCAGTGACATGTTGCAGAATACACCGGCCAAATCAAACAAGCAAACAAACCACCAATCTTGGGTGGGGACAATATAGCTTTCCAGCATCACCTTCCCTTCTTCCCCCTCCCCTTTATAATTTGTCAACTCCAAGCTGTGTTTCTGGACAGAAAGCACGACTCTCCAAGGTCTCTGAAAGCTGGGGCCGGCTCAAGACATTTTGACACCTGAGGTGAGTCACAAAATGGCACCCTCCTCCCCACCAGGGAAGATGGGGTGAGTGAAGATCTGTATCAGGAACAAGGGGGATAAAGATCTACATTGGGATCTGCTGGCCCTGTCTCTCCTGCCACCCACCTTAGGGAAATGGATAACACAGAAGAGGAAATTGTTTAAAACATATGTGTTTGATCTGTAAAGTATTAGATTAATAATGAATGACTTAATGTCATTTTATTTATCATTTTATTTTTTATTTATTAAGATTTAACTGTATCAGTGTATGATATTTACTTATGTTTCTGTTTTTCTTTCTTAATTTCTTTTCTCTTTCTCAAGTTTGTAAGTTTTGATTTGTACGTACAATTATACCTCGGGTTACAGACGCTTCAGGTTGCGTTTCTTCGGGTTACGGACCGCCGAAACCCGTAAGTACCAGAATGGACTACTTCCAGGTTTTGGCGGTCGTGCATGCGCAGAAGCGCCGAATCGCAACCTGCGTGTGTGCAGACGCGCTGCTGCGGGTTGCGGACACTGCGTATTGCGAATGTGCATCCCGCACAGATCACGTTTGCAACCCGAGCGTCCACTGTGTTTGCAATCAATCAATCAATCAATCAATCAAAAGTGATCCACATTGGGATCTGCTGCCCCAGTGTCTCCTGCCATCCATCTTAGGGTTTGCTCCTTAGCCTTTTCTTCTCCTGAAGATGTCCCACAACGTAGTGGGTATGGAATTTTTGTGAGGATTTACTCAGTATTCTTCATTATGCCATGTGACTTTTCAGATTATTCCTCCTTCCCCTTTTACACGAAGAGAGCACAGGTAGATTTAACAAAAGGAACAGGGGAGTTGCATTTAACTATTCTTGATCCAAAACACCATTTTCTCTAAATCTTAAGGGGGCAAAAGTATTGCAATTAATTGTTGCATTTGAGCCAGGGCCCATTAGAGCACAGCAGAACCTATTTGCAATGCAAGACTCAACCCAGAAAATGTGATGTAATGATCTCTGCTCATGTGTAGAGTTCGTCACACTGGACTAACCATAAATGAGCCTCTGTTATGTCTGAGAGCTTAAACACATGACCTTTCACACATGCTTTCAAATACATGCATTTGGA
>JAXCMG010000006.1:1073395-1118386 GCA_034642415.1 Podarcis siculus | reverse complement strand
AGAGAGAGAGAGAGAGAGAGAGAGAGAGAGAGAGAGAGAGAGAGAGAAGACTTGAAATACAGGACAAAACTGTATCAATACAGGACATAGCATTTACACTGAAATACGGGACAATCTTGTATTATACAGGACAGGTGGCAACCCTATATAACATATGTAGATGTGGAAGTGTGCTGTTCAGGGGTGCCCAAAGGAGGAAGGAGAATTTCCCAGATGCATCAAATATTTGTTTATTTTCTTACATTTATATCCTAATCACTTAATTTCCCTACATTTGTATTTTCTTGCATTTGTGTCATATTATGATGGAGGAGCTGAATGATGTTCACAAATTAGGCAGCCAATTTTCAGAAGGACAGTCCACAGGGCGTTATGATTTACAGTGTCGAAGGCCTTAAAGGTAAAGGACCCCTGACAGTTAAGTCCAGTCGCAGACAACTCTGGGGCTGCAGTGCTCATCTCGCTTTACAGGCCGAGGGAGCCAGCGTTTGTCCGCAGACAGTTCTTCCAGGTCATGTGGCCAGCATGACTAAACCACTTCTGGCAAAACCAGAGGAGCTCAAGGAAACACCGTTTACCTTCCCGCCAGAGCGGTACCTATTTATCTACTTGCACTTTGACGTGCTTTCAAACTGCTAGGTTGGCAGGAGCTGGAACTGAGCAACAGGAGCTCACCCCATCGCGGGGATTTGAACCGCTGACCTTCTGATCGATTCAGGGGCTGGTTTTGCTCTCTGTGTTTTTCTTGAAGCTTTTGAGTGGTGAAAATCATGTCCACCCCCCCCCTAGAAGGCCTAAAACCATTTTGGGATTCAGGAAGGGTCGCCTCGGGTATTGTTAAGAGAGAGTTTGCCAAGATCCTTGCAAGAATTTTGCCGGCCGCAGCTGATAAAGAAATGCCTTGATAGTTCTGCAATCCATTCTGTCACCTTGATAATTTTGGCATCCCTAAATTCTGCTGGCATCTCCCCTCTCTCCCATATTTTTTTTGATGGAACCCAAGACAGCAGAACATACATGTAGTTCCCAGGCAGTCTCCCCACATCCATGCACTGACCACACCCAGATTTGGGTATCCTTAGCTAGGCGGTGGCCTCCTGCAGCTTCATACCAGGGGTTGGGAAATCTTCTTAGCCCATGGGCAACCCTCTAGGGGTTGCCTGCCACTGTTGGGTGGGGCCAGAGGCAAAGGTGGCCAGAGCAGCACATGTAAATTTTACCTCTGTATGTTATGTTATGTTACTTTACACACACATGCACACACACCAACACACCCCTCTCTAACCTCCACACAAACAACATTATTGGAGTTCAAGGGCATATTCCAGCCAAGGAGAACTAAATAGAAAAGGAAGCTTCCAGGACATTGACACTTTCTTTTCTTCCCATGTCTGGAATGATTTTAATCCTTCCAGCTTTCTCCCACACGCCTATCAGATAAGCTTTGCCCTGGGAAATGATGGGCTGCACCTGGTCCTCACTTCTTCTTCTTCCCATTCACCTGAGTGCACCAGCTCCAAATCTCTCCCTCTCCTAAGTGTGCTGAAATACATAGACCGAGCAAAAGAGCTCTCGATAAGCAGACATGCGCAGTGGTGCGAGGGGTTAAAACGAGACACCCAGAGCCCTCGCTGGCCACGAAAGCATTTAAGGCAACACATCCCATGTCAAACGATTTCGTTTCCAGCTCCAGCTTTAATTATAAGATGTCATGTAGAATGATGACATAGAGTTATAATAGGCACATATAACACACTAATCTGATATTATATCTTGGCTTTCAACAATAGGCGCAGTGAACCAGCCTAAGCTGCTAACTCGTTCTGGACGCATCTGCAAACTCCACCTAGATACTTATCGGTCTCTTTAATTAAGTGGAGGGAAACATCTCGAGGCCATGCCCATAAAGCCAGACTCCGGTGAGAGCAGAGTCGCTGCAAGCCGCCAGTAACTTCTGACGCCCACAGAGTGGGGTCAGTTTCTGAGCTTGGTCCTCAGCCCCAAGGCATGGGGGGGGGAGAGGCCACCATGTGTGGGTTTAGAGTGAAAGCAAGTCAAAAGTGCATGGAAAGAAAGGAGGATGCACCAACAGGGATTTCAGCAGGAGCAGAAAAGCACCTGGAAAGTTAGGGGGAAATCCATCATCTAGAAGTCATCGTACTACTTTATTCTTCCTTGGTCAGAGCACATCTGGAATACTGTGTCCAATTCTGGGCACCACAATTTAAGAAGGATGTTGACAAGCTGGAACATGTGCAGAGGAGGGCAACCAAGATGATCAAAGGTCTGGAAACCAAGCCTTGTGAGGAACGGTTGAAGGAGCTGGGTATGTTTAGTCTGGAAAAGAGGAGACTGAGAGGAGATATGATCGCCATCTTCAAATATCTCAAGGGCTGTCACATGGAAGAGGGAGCAAGCTGGTTTTCTCCTGCTCTGGACTCGAACCAATGGCTTCAAGTTACAAGAAAGGAGATTCTGACTAAACATCAGGAAGAACTTTCTGACAGTAAGAGCTGTTTGCATTGGAACAGACTCCCTCGGGAGGTTGTGGACTCTCCTTCCTTGGAGGTTTTTAAGTAGAGGTTGGATGGTCATCTCTCACCGATGCTTTAGCTGAGATTTCTGGATTGCAGGGGGTTGGATTAGATGACCCTCAGAATTCCTTCCAACTCTACAATTCTATGATTATATAATTCTGTGATTCCAGTTATTCCTGGAAGATGTGTCTCCACCCCATTGTTCAGCCCAGACACTGAGGTCCAGCTCCGAGGGCCTTCTGGCAGTTCCCTCACTGCGAGAAGTGAGATTACAGGGAACCAGGCAGAGGGCCTTCTTGGTAGTGGCGCCTGCCCTGTGGAACACCCTCCCACCAGATGTAAAGGAAATAAAGAACTCTCTGACATTTAGAAGACATCTGAAGACAGCCCTGTTTAAGGAAGTTTTTAATGTTTGATGTTTTATCAGCCAGATGGGCAGGGTATAAATAAATTATTATTATTATTATCATTGATTATTTCCCATAAACTGCTTACAGGTTCTACTTACAATCCAGGGGTATATACATTTTGTGACATAAGCAAAATAAACTCAGTGTATTTGTGCTGGGGCAGTTAAGATGAATCCCCATCCTAAATCTGATCCTATGCACCTTATCAGAGCCTTTTTCATCCCGAGGGCCACATTCCCTCATGCACAACCTTCCAGGGGCCACATACCAGTGTTGCATGGCCCTTGATGCAAAAGCCGGCAGAGCGATGGACATGATCCTTACCTTTGCACCATAGTCATTCCACCTGGTCACAAGGCTGATCTTTCTACCCACCAAATGCCTCTCCATTCTCCTTCCAGACAAGCAAGAGGCATTATCGCATTTTACAAGCAGCCAGTGATCACTGGGTGGGGCAGTGGAAATTGCCTGATTTCCCATCGCTGGCTTCAGTGTGGTGCACCAGGAGGGATTGCGGGAGGGTTGAGGGGGTGGTGAGGTCAGTGTGGTGCAAACTCAGTGGCAGAGCCAATCAGGAACTGTTTGCGCTGCACTGACCTCAGCATCGCCTTCTGCTCTCCCGCCAAGTATCCCGCAGTGATGCAGGTGACAGGTGAAGAAAGCGTCACCGGACCACCAACCACTTCTGTTTATGAGCACATTCCAAGCCAAGGAAAAGGACTCAAGGAGTGTGTGGCCTGTGAGAGGGGGTGTAGCCTGTAGAGAGTCCTGAGGACCAAGTACAAGAGGCCTGGGGGTCTGCATTTGGCTTCTGAGCCAGGGGTTCTCCACCCCTAATATTCACAGAGGGGGAGCTAATGTTTCCCTACTCCAGTTTCCGGCATCTTTGGCTATCGAGGGTCAAACTACACATTGTGCAGTTATGTTTACTATTATTGTTGTTAGTAATAATATTTGCACTCTCTCTCTCTCTGTGCGAATTTTCTGTGGGGAAGGTCACAATTTGGAGAGGGCAGGGGGAAAGATTTATCTGATAAACTTCCCCTGCAATCCAAATAACAATAAGCATAGCACATATAGTTGAATCTAAAGGCTGTAAAACTGGTGAGCCCGTGTGGTGCTGTGTTGAGAAGGATGGATGGGGACTGAAGATGCAGGTTCAAATCCCTAGGGGTAAAGGGACCCCTGAACCGAAGGTGCAGTCATGACCGACTCTGGGGTTGCAGCGCTCATCTCGCTTTATTGGCCGAGGGAGCCGGCGTACAGCTTCCGGGTCATGTGGCCAGCATGACTAAGCCACTTCTGGCGAACCAGAGCAGCGCACGGAAACGCCGTTTACCTTCCCGCCGGAGCAGTACCTATTTATCTACTTGCATTTGGACGTGCTTTCGAACTGCTAGGTTGGCAGGAGCAGGGACTGAGCAACGGGAGCTCACCCTGTCGCGGGGATTCGAACCGCGACCTTCTGATCGGCAAGCCCTAGGCTCTGTGGTTTAACCCACAGTGCCACCCTACTCAGCCACATATTAGGGAATGTTATTCTGGGTGACCTGAGCTCAGCCAGTATCTATCGACCCAACCTACCTTCACAATGAGTAAATAACAGTTTGCAACAGTTACATCCAATGCATGTAAGCTGATTTGGTGTAGTATATTTCCCAGATGGAACCTGATCATTGGGCACGTAGTCTGGGAATGGGTTTCATGAGCATCGGTCAGATTCAAGCACTATGGCCCAGAGGAATCAGGGGGAAGCTTGCTCCCTGGTTTTCTCCACACAGGTGGGGCAGATAGGAAAAAGGCATTGTCCAGTTTGACCCATAAATGGTCATTTGTGGGTCTCTTTGGGCTGGTCTACACATGCATGTCCATCACGACTACAGCATCAAGTGACGATCAGCTGGCATGAATGAGCCATCACAGACTTAGTGCTGTTAATCACCACATATAGCCCTGCAGATGCAACGCTTTTCAAAGGAGTCATGATGCCATGCATTCAGGGCCAAACTGCACATTACATGGGAGACTTGTGATTCAATTTCGAACCTTCCTTAAACAAAACAGAGAAATACTGCAGCGGATGAGGGTGCAACTGCAAATCTGATCGCAGCAGGAGAAGGGTTGTTTAATTCTTCGCATATGTGTCACTTCCTTCCAGCTGCTGTTTGTACCACTGGAGGAGGGGAGAGAGGCTCCACAGCTGCATTTCATTGCAGCTGAAAAATAATAATAATTAACGGATTCAATCCTGGTTCTTCCACATTCATGCATAGTTTGATCCTCAGCTGCCTGTCATCAAGCATACAAGACTCAAGTGTTGAGAAATCAAGTAGCCTGCTCTGCGTTTTAAAAAAATTACATTCATTATTACATATATATCTCATGTTTCCTCCAAGCAGATCAAGGTGGCACCCTCCCCCTCCCCATTTTATTCTCACAACAAACCTGTGAGGTAGGTTAGGCTGAAAGACAGGGACTGGCCCAAGGTCACCCAGCGAGCTTCAGAGCTGAGTGGGGATTTGAACCCAGATCTCCCAGGAGACAGGTTCCATAGCTCAACACTAACCACTCTGGCTCTCTCTCTAGATGTGTGAATTGACCCGCCTCGGATGATTGCAATATCAAGTGACAACAGGCATATGTGAACAGGCAATCTCTGATCTAACACACCAAAGTTGAAACTGTCACCCATTTTGCCTCAATTGCAACATTTTTAGTTGAGTTAGCTTTCTGACGTTGGGTCTGTTCTGCATGAAAGCAAATGGATGATACACTGCATGGGAAAGAGGGTCAACAACCTTGTCTTGCACGTTTGTTTTGTAATCGCGATACCTATAAAAATACAATGGAGCAAAAGTTTCTTATCGCCACAGTTTTCAGTGAAATCACTTCACAAATTACAATAATGAAGTGTTGAGCCTTCAAGTGAAGGGCATGCATTTTTGAGCCAATTCCAGGTGTTGGTTTTTATGTGTGAGTGAGCAATCGCGAATCGAGCTATCACAAATATTGCACCACAGACAGGAGATTTCATGCCTCCTTACCACGCCTTCATTGCAATACTCAATTCATAGAATCAAATGCATTGTGCAATTGGTGCACAATGCAATGATGCACGTGCATTGGTGAATTAGGAGCAAGATATCACCTTATTTCCCACAGCTCGGCCTTACTGATAAACTTTGACAAGGGAGGTAGGCCCCTCTTCCTTTTTCATTTCAGAGGTACTGCTAAACTTGTACAGTGCGCCTTGTCATACCGCAGGCATTGGGAACCTTTGGCCCTCCAGATGTTGCGGAACTGCAGCTCCCATCATCCCTGACCATGGGCCATGCTTGCTGGGGCAGATGGGAATTGTAGTACAACAACATCTGGAGTGCCATACGGGCACATTTTTGACATGCTGTACGTCAGTAGCAGCAAATGCAGTGGGGTGCAGCTGCAGAGCTGCTAAGGCGCGTTGAATTTTTCAACTTTTCAAACTCCCCAAATGAGGGGTGCTAAAAATTTGTAACATGACTTGGGAGTTTGAAAGATGTTATGGTTAAATTAATATAATTTTGTTCTTCTTGGTAAGCAAAATGTGTGTAAAATTGCACAGAAATCATTAAAAATGATTGCCAAGTACTTGCAGTTATTATTATTACAGGGTGAGTCTTTTAAAAGAAGCCCTGTGGAACATGTGTACTCTGTATCCACAGGGCCTCTTTTAAAGGACTCACCCTATATTATTATTAGTAGTAGTAGTATTAAGCACTCCAGGCAAACCCATTTGCATGGGGATTGCGTTCTGGGTCATTGCACATTTGCGTAAAATCAGGTGAAATTGGAAACCCATTGAAAAAGCCTGCAAACACTCTGTTCCGCCCAGCCCCCGTTCCGCCCTTTTAGTGACGTTTCAGTGATGTCTTTACGATGTTTCCGGGTCACTTTCGGATTCAGCGCATGTGCATGATTGCACAGATATCAGTCGCACCTAAAACAGGAGTTGCCTGTACCTGACGTTTTCAAAAGATGCAATTAATTTTTTCTTGCTTTTTTGAAAGCAGCTTATGCGCTGCTTCATCAAACATAGACTTAAGCTGCCCAGTCCCAAAAAATAATAGCGGATTTGAATTCATCACCCCAAAAACCATATTTTTTAGACCCTCCTGAAGAAATGTTCAAGAATTAAGCTTCGTCCCCTACAATGACACTCCCTAGCAGACCTGCTCTCTTGACACTGGTGTTGCTGCTATTTTGCTGCATGGGGCAGGGTGGCAGTGGGGTCGTGCCATGGGGCTGCACTGGTGGGAGTGCTGCATTGGCAACAGCAGTCTTTCTGGTGCAACTGCAGAGCCCCACCCAAGCCCTGTCCAGGTCAGCAGCAATGGTGCCAGTATCAGACAGGCAGCAGCTTTGCCTCCCACATGCATAGCTACTGGTTCTCCCAGTTTCTGCTTGTGCGGTTCTGTACACTTGGTGCTGTGGGTCAAAAGGTTGCTTGGAGAGGGAGTTTTCTGCTTTAATTCAGAAGATTAGACTGGATGACGTTTGGGTCTTTGGTGGCTCCGAATGCTGATGGGTCCAAAACACCTGGAAAGCATCAGGATGGGAAAGTATGCATGCCCTAGAGATTTGCAATCCTAGAGCTTGCTTTTGGTGAGAACCCAGTTTTGAGCTGCCTGATGTGCAAAGAAGGTCAACTAGTCTGCACAACGTCCACAACGAGGAACCAAGTGTGTGTGGGCAGATCACAGGGCTGCCAACTCACAAGTCTGTCATTACCCTTGTGCTATAGGTGGGTGTTTTCTGCGGAAAAGCTTGTGAGCTGATGGTTTGTTTGTTTGTTTAAAAGAAGAAAAATCAGGAAGGGAAAGAAGTGACGTTAGCCCCCAAAATACTGCCATAGATCTAGGGTACCAGGGTTAATGCTAGAAATTAATAAATGGTAGCATTTAGATCCCCTTCATGGATCACTGCCTTGCCGTGGCGAATAACTCAGAGAAGCTATGAACTATGCTGAGCAGGGCACCCAAGATGGACAGGTCATAGTGGAGAGTTTTCACCAAACGTGATCCACCTGGAGCAGGAACTGGCAAGCCACTCCAGTATCCCTGCCAAGAAAACTCCATGGACAAAGACAACAGGCATATAAAAGTTATGACGCTGGAAGATGAGCCCCTCAGGTCGGAAGGCATCCAACATGCTACAGAGGAAGATCGGAGGACAAGTACAAGTAGATGCAGAGCTGATGAAGCCGAAAGGTCGCTCAGTTGCGGATATGCCTGGAAGCGAAAGGAAAGTCCAATGCTGTAAAGAAAAATATTGCATAGGAACCTGGAATGTAAGAACCATGAACCTGGGTAAGAAATGCCTGTGTTAGCTTGTGCAAACCAGCCTGGCCAGGCTTGCTAAGTGCAGAGCTGTAGAAAAACAATGGGGAACCAAGTACAGTGGTACCTTGGGTTAAGAACTTAATTCGTTCTGGAGGTCTGTTCTTAACTTGAAACTGTTGTTAACCTGAGGTATCACTTTAGCTAATGGGGCCTCCCACTGCCGCACAATTTCTGTTCTCATCCTGAAGCAAAGTTCTTAACCCGAGGTACTATTTCTTGGTTAGCGGAGTCTGTAACCTGAAGCGTCTGTAACCCGAGGTACCACTGTACTGGGCCATTGAGGGCCATTGGCAATGCAAAAAGCTATCCCCCCCTTTCAAGGATTAGACAGAGACAGGAGATTTGGGAGGTTGCCAAGGTAACAAGAGGGGTGTGTAATTTCACAGGAAAACGTGTCCTTTTTGAAATGTAGGAACAAGAAGGAGGAAGTAGGCAGAACTCCATGCAGCGCTGGCCAAACGAGGCTGCACCGAGAGACCAGATGCCATGATTGGCTGCTGCTTTTTGGTGCCTCCTCTCATAGCAAGTGTTTTAGCGGCTTCTTGCAGCCTGATCCTATGCACATTTACTCAGATGTGTGACATGGAACTCAATAGGGCTGACTTCCAAGTAAATGTGCACAGGATTGCAGCTATGCAGGCCAATCTAGAGTTTGGAAGGTGCAGATCACCCCACAGAAATGTCACTAGTCTTGACAACTTTCCTGTTTAAATTATAGTAGTTATTTCAAAATATGCATCCACCCCTATAAATGAGCATATGCATTTTTATGTAAATCTGCACTTTGTTTTTTTGGGGTATGTGTGCAATGTATTTCCTCTTTTTCTGGCAGTGCATACGTCCATCCTAAGAAAAGATCAGAATGAGACTACAGTGGTACCTCAGGTTAAGTACTTCATTCGTTCCGGAGGTCCGTTCTTAACCTGAAACTGTTCTTAACCTGAAGCACCACTTTAGCTTATGGGGCCTCCTGCTGCTGCCGTGCTGCCGGAGCACGATTTCTGTTCTTATCCTGAAGCAAAGTTCTTAACCTGAGGTACTATTTCTGGGTTAGCAGAGTCTGTAACCTGAAGCGTACTGTATGTAACCCGAGGTACCACTGTATTGGTTTCAGGAACTGCTGAGAATGCCTCCTCTTGTAAATTTGAAGTTGTTGTTTTCAAACAACATTTGCTTTTAGTAACCAGAGGTTGACAACACATCTAGTGGTGATATCAGTCAAATGATTGTTGCTGCTGCTTTCTCTCCCCGCCCCCGCCCCCCCCTCTCGGCTCCAAATGCTCTTTCATTGCCCTTTGGACACATCTAATTAGTTCTGTTAAGTAAGACCTCCTTAATCATGTAGCAGCACCTCCTTGTTACATAGTGGCAGGTAAATGCTGGCTGATGACAGACTGGTAGATAAAACGGTGTCAAGGTTTGATGCGTTTAATAATTTAGCTACAAGTACAATCCACCTGGAGTGAGTTTATTTCCACAATGCAAATTAAATTAGAGCAAAAGCTAGCATTTCAATTTCAATTTTAATTGCAACACAAAAACAAATTACCCATCTAGGTTGCAATCCAAAGCCGCTTTGAAATCCTAAACGTGGCCCACCGACCATCTGTGTGTCTTGCCAAGTGCTCAACAAGCCCCCTGTTTTTGCAGAGATAGCGTTTCTGGTAGGCTACCATACACAGCTGATACGGAAAATAATGTTTATTTTTGCATACTTCCACTTTATCTATATTTGAAAATTTTTCTCTTGCTTTTTCTTATTGCAAAGTCTTTAATCAGATCCTCGGATCTTACATAACACACCTGCTTCTATACTTAGAGCAGAGGTAAGGCATGCAGCCAGCCTTGTTGCATAGTTGTTCTGTTGGGATTTTTAACACACTGTAACTGAAAAAATAAACGTTCATCTGAGCCATTTGGGTTTTTTTTATTCACTTATGATTTTCAATTTTATAAATTTCAATAATTTTACAATCAGTTTAACATTTCGAAACTCGACTTCCTTTCCCCTTTTTCTGTGGTTCCTTAAATTTATTTATTTTATATTTTCTGCATATTCCAAATTAACTTAACTTACTCATTTCTTTATCTACTGTAGATATATACTCTTATTATCCTGCCAATGTTCTTATCTGTTTACAGTTTATCTGTAAATATTCAACAAACCATTTCCATTCTTTTATTAAAAAGTTTGTTATTTTGATTTCTTATTTCTGCATATTCCATAGGTTTTTGTATCCATTCTTCTTTTGCTGGGACTTCTTCTTGATTCCATTTTTGAGCAAGTAACATTCTTGCCACTGTAGTCACATACATGAATAAATTTCTGTACAGTTTGGGAAGTTCTGTCCATATAATTCCCAAAAGGAAGGCTTCTGGGTTTGTTTGTTTTTACAAACATTATTTTAAACATCTTTTTCAATTCATTATATATCATTTCCCAGTAAGCTTTAATTTTACTACAAGACCACCTCATATGGTAAAAAGAACCTTCTTTCTCTTTACATTTCCAACACTTATTTGATCTCAGCTAAGCTTTTTGTGGCCATTAATGTTAAAAATCCACCGATGGAAAATGTCTGTGGTGCCCCCTCACACCCTTAATGCCCTAAGCACATGTTTATTTCCCTTGATGGTTAATTCAGCCCTGCAATGCCCTATCTTTTTCTGGTCACATTCATGCTTACATTTAAAGCACATGGCTTCCCCCAAAGAACCCTGGTAACTGTAGTTTGCTAAGCGTTCTGGTTTTTGCAGCTCTGTGAGGGGTAAACAAAGAGGATTCAATGGAGGAAGTTGTGTTTTAAATGTATGTGTGCAGCCTTAATTTAAAAAATCAAGGTTGAATAGACAATTCAAGTTTAACAGACAACTTGCTTCCATCGGGTATTATTTGGTATTAGGATAGGTTTTAATCTCCAGAGGTCACAGTTTTTATCGGTGATATGTTGGGGGATCTGGGTGCTTAATTCTCCCACCAAAACCAACAGGATGCAGAAGTGCTAGGCTGAAGTTGTTTGGAACCCGCATTTTCGCATGCATTTGGCTAAAAGACAGACAATCAGGAATTCTAACTGAAGCCCAAGCCAAAAACACACCATCCCCTTGTGCTGACTTGTGGAATGAATAGCAGCTAGCATCATTCATATTGCTAAAATAAGCCATCGCTTGTAGTACTAAATATAAACCTGGCGCAAAAATTGACGCTGGGAATGTCTGGCATGCAAACTGTTTCAGGCGAGGGGAAACAACAAGCAAACATCTGAACACAAAGCAAGTTTTCTGGATGAGTTCAGGCCAAACGCATTGCCTCAAACCCCTTCTTAATCTCACCGTTTCCCCATTTGCTTTTCTGCTGAAAGGAAAAGCCACAAAATGAAGAACAACAGCAGACCCAATTACTCCGGAAGAGATGGCCAGTTTCACCCATTGCAACATCAACCTCGCTCCAAGTTAGCACTCCTCTAGCTAAAAGTAGAACCAATTTGAGCTAATTTTGATGTCTGAACGTCCTTGCCCCTTGATGGATGTGAAATAGTAGGCTTGATATGCCTTAGGCAGCTTCAAATGACATGACTGGGGAACCTGCTACTATAGCCCCATGCAGGCATTGCAAAATTGTAAGCACTGAGTGCGCTCCTCCCTCCCTGGAACTTGCTGCATTGAGCAGCAAGATCTAAAAGGGGCTTATGAAGATAAGGTGAGCCCGCTGGATCAGGCTAATGTCCCGTCTAGTCTAGCATCCTGTTCTCACAGTGGCCTATCAGATGCCCATGAGAAGCCTGGAAGCTGGATGTGAACACAACAGCACTCTGCCAACCTGCAGTTCCCAGCAATCGTTTGTGCTCCCTTTGACTGTGGAGGCAGGACATAGTCATTGTGCCATATTCTAGCCCCTTTATGGAAATTCTGGCCGAACCAGCAAGAATATTACTGGCACAAAAATGGAAGCAAGAAGAACTACCGACGAAAGAAGAATGGAGGATGAAGTTGATGGACTATGCAGAATTAGATAAATTAACAGGAAGGATTCGAAACCTGCGGGATCAGAGATTCTTAGAAGACTGGAGTAAATATAGGAACTATTTGAAAAGTAATTGTGATGCACAGATCACGCTAGTAGGACTGCAAGAAGTTTTGTAAGGTGGGTTATTTGAAATATTACAAGAAAGACTACGAAAAGAATTATTAGTTAAGGACAATTAAATGTAATATAGAAATTAAGAAATGCAGAATAAGTGATCAAGAACGGAAAATCATCAGAGGTGTTGACGGAAGTCTAAAATATTGTATGAGAAGTTATGTTGTATGACTGTTGGAACTGATATGTCAAAAAATCAATAAAAATGTATATACGTATATTAAAAAAGGAAATTCTGGTAGCTGTTGAGAGTCTTCTCTTCTGTGAAGGATCCAAGCACAAAAGCTTTCTCCCAACCCACAGTTTCCAGAAGCTAGTTAACTTGTGCACACATTCACCTGAACAGACTCGCAAGGCTCCCCACAATCAGGAACCCAAATTGAATAGAATCATAGAATCTGAAAGCTGGAAGGGACCCCGGGGGTCATCTGCAGTGCAGGAATCTCAGCTAAAGCATCCACGACAGATGGCCATCCAACCTCTGCTTAAAGACCTCCAAGGAAGGAGAGTCCACGACCTCCAGACTCTACTCTGGGGGCGTCAAGCCTGGGGGCATCATGACTTGCCTGAGGGGTGTGGCTATGCATGCTGTCCTGGTGAGCACCTTCACTTCAGGATCCGCAGTTGCTCCATTGCCAGTAAATGCAATCTCTAACCAGCCACAGCCCACACCAAATAGCTCTTGTGCGGGAGCGATTACAATTTATGAAGGCAGAGTCAGTTGGGACTAATTTAATGCAACAACCACCTTTCCCAGCACTGTTTACACTGACAGAGGCTCACTAAGGATTCATGCAGGTAGATGCTATGCTCGCTGGTCTCAAGGTGGGAGATCATTCTGCTGTGGGAGATTTTCTGCTGTAGGAGATCATTCTGCTGTAGGAGATTTTCTCACCAAATTTAATCTGCTTTTAGGTCTAAAGCTCTACAGGGACTGGGTGGTGCTGTGAATAACGTGTGAAGTTCAAAAACTGACTCTTATTACCCAAATATAAGATGTAAGTGGATTATTCATTTCAGTGTTGTTAACAGATATACTGGCAGGCATATTTCTTTCTTTTATAAAATAGACTCGAACCACAACTCTGTTACAGCACTAAAGGGATAGTGCTTTCAAACCACAGGGTTTTTAGTGCTATCACACCTCTTGAAAGCACTTCACAAACATTAACTAATAAAATACTCATATATCTCCGAGGGAAATCTTCATTGTACAATAAACAAACAATCAGGAAAAGTGAACTTAATCCCGTTTGAAGCTGAGGAAATTTGATTGAAATTTTGGGTGGAGGTTTGGTCGTTTCATTGTCATCTTTTATCTGAGATGCCTCACTCAGCCCTAATCTTCCCCATCTAAACCACATTATTAACAAACAAAATATTTTTTTTGAAGAAGACCAGGTCTTGGCAGGAAATAGCATGTCCTATCTTGTCTTGACAACATTCGCCAGAAAAATAATTGTGGTTGGTTCAGTTAAGGAGAGGGGATGAGGGAGGGGGGAGCTCAAACAGGTTTTTGTAGAAAAACTGTTTGCTCTTTACCGGAATGATAAATTTAATGGCGGTAGAGATCCTTCTGATTGTGCATGAGTTCATATGCATATCCAGGCCCTATCCATGCTTCAAAACTCCAGCAGGCCTGCAGGCAAAGGTTTGACGGACAAATGCCAACACACGCAACCTCTGCCAATCGTCAGATCGTGGGAGAATCTTTCAATTCTCCCCCGTGTAAAAAACTGTGCAATGAACAAAAACAGTGCATGATGAGGAAGGAGCCCACTCAATGCTGTGATGGTTTTATATTTGCAGTGTAGGACAGGGGATAGCCGCATTTCCTAGGCCCAGTCAGGGTTCTTCCTCATAAGGAGACCTCAAAGCTGCACCAGAGTACATCTGTACTATTCCGCTCCAACATCCATGGAGTGCCTGGACATCAGGGGAATGTGGCAGCGATGGCAGATGTGGTTAGGACACTTGGTGGCAGGTCTGGATGGCGTGATCCTGCAACCATGCATTCCTTCGGCACATGGGGGGTGTCAGGGGTCAGTGTTTGCCTGAGCTTCAGTCTGGACTAAAGATTCTGAGCCCCTGTGTTCTGATTTGATACATGACACCCAATCACAGAACATCTCAGGATTTGGGCCTCTGCCATTGGCCCTTTCTTTACAGCATTGGACTTTCCTTTCGCTTCCAGGCATATCCGCAACTGAGCGACCTTTCGGCTTTGGCCCAGCCGCTTCATCAGCTCTGCATCTACTCTACTTGTACTTGTCCTCCGTCTTCCTCAGTAGCATGTTGGACGCCTTCCGACCTGAGGGGCTTATCTTCCAGCGTCATAACTTTTATATGCCTGTTGTCCATGGAGTTTTCTTGGCAGGGATACTGGAGTGGCTTGCCAGTTCCTGCTCCAGGTCGGCACAGCAAGGCAGTGATCCATGAAGGGGATATATAGTTAAAGCTATGGTTCTCCCAGTAGTGATGTATGGAAGTGAGAGCTGGACCATAAAGAAGGCTGATCGCTGAAGAATTGATGCTTTTGAATTATGGTGCTGGAGGAGACTCTTGAGAGTCCCATGGACTGCAGGAAGATCAAACCTATCCATTCTGAAGGAAATCAGCCCTGAGTGCTCACTGGAAGAAGCTGAGGCTCCAATACTTTGGCCACCTCATGAGAAGAGAATACTTCCTGGAAAAGACCCTGATGTTGGGAAAGATGGAGGGCACAAGGAGAAGGGGATGACAGAGGATGAGATGGTTGGACAGTGATCTTGAAGCTACCAGCATGAGTTTGACCAAACTGCGGGAGGCAGTGGAAGACAGGAGTGCCTGGCATACTCTGGTCCATGGGGACACGAAGAGTCAGACACATCTAATCGGCTAAACAACAACAACAACATTGGCCCTTAAACTCTGAGTCATGATTCACCCACCTACACTTTAGAGGCGTTTATGGGAACCCCCACTATGGAAAGCTAGAAGGAGGGAGGGAGGTGGTGTGGAGCTCATAGCCTCCAAGTGTTCTGATTTTCCAGGTGCAGTACTAGAATTATGAAAGCTATCCGGGCTTCGATCCCAGAATGCCCCCATTCCCCCTGCCAGTGCTTCCGCTGCCCAGCTCAGGGAGGAGGATGAGCTGGTGCTTGTCCCGACCAATGGTGGCGGTTGCGAAGGAGCATCCTGTTGCCTCTCCATGGCCTCTCCAGGGCCACTGCTGTCGGCCTCCTCCCTTGAGCAGCTTGTAGCAGCTGCTGGAGAACAGGCAAGGAGGAAGAGAGGTTGCTGGCGCTGAGGCCCAGCCCTGCGTGACATGCCATTTCTGAGGGAGAGGAAGAGGGCAGGACCACCCTAGTCACGAAGAAAGGGAAAGAGGAGAGGATCGCAAAGAGTACATATTTGTGCTTCTGCATCTCATCTCGCTCCTTTCTAAAATGTATTTATTGCTGCATGTTTTTGTTTTTTTGTCAATCTACCAAAGAATAAAATAAAATAGAATCAGGATTAAGGGGTTTTCTCAGCATGGTGGAAGGGATGTTGTGCTGTGTCCCATTGGTGAAGTGGCGGCGGCACTTTTTCTGATAGGAAATGCTCTGTGGTGGGTGGGGGACAATGGCAAGAAAATAGGGTCAGCTGGGCACGAGCGAGAAATGTCCCTGTTTTCACCTGAGGAATGTTGGAGGGTATGGCAAGCTTTCTGGAAAAATGCACAACTAGCAATGAGGAACAACCCATGCTGCAAAACATGGTTCCAGACCCCACTTGTGAATATTACAGTGACCAGGTGGAATGCCCTCTGAGTAAGACCATTCTGGGAGAGAAGGAACCTCATTATGGCCCTACATTCCAGCCAAGCTGAGGGTCTTCTTGCAATTGCCCCTGTCCTGCAGATCCATCCTGGTGGGATATGAGGTCTCACCTGCAGTCTGAAGAGCTATAGCCGTTTCCCCTGCCGCATAAGGGTTCTCCAGGCTCACCCGGCCACTTGCATTACCTTAAAACGCTTTTCTAGATGCATTTTGCATTCCTGTGGCTCCGTGAAACATGGCGTACTCCCAAATGCTCTGGGAAGATTGTGTGGGTCAGACTGACCTGGTCTATAATCATTAACTATTTCTGTCAACAGATAAGAAGTTGAATACTTAGAAAAGAGATGAGCGTACTGGGGAAAAGGTTGGCCATTTACTCTCTGTTTGCCCTGTGCCTTGCACTATGAGCCCAGATGTGCCGGGCAGAGTCTCTTAAATCAAGTCTCATAGCAACTATCAGGGTGAAGAGCGCCTCATCCTTTGAATCACCACCATTCAAGTGCACTTCTTAGAGCTTTGTAGGTAAATGCAAAAATAAATAAATACATGACTAGCCTACCCTCTTTGTAAAATATACAGCTAACAAGGTTGGGGACCTAGGAAGCTGCCTTGTAGCAAATCAGTCCACTGGTCTATCTACATCAGCACAAAGTGATCTAGTGGCTCTCTGGGGCTTCAGATAAGGGTCTCTCCCACCTCTTCCTGAACCTGGGATCTTCTTCATGCAAAGCATAAGCTGTGCCACTGAGCTACAGTCCTTCCGCTTGATTGAAGGTAAAGGCACCCCTGACCATTAGGTCCAGTCGTGACCGACTCTGGGGTTGCGGTGCTCATCTCACCGCGGGAGCCAGCGTACAGCTTTCGGGTCACATGGCCAGCATGACTAAGCCACTTCTGGTGAACCAGAGCAGTGCACGGAAACGCTGTTTACCTTCCCACCGGAGCAGTACCTATCTATCTGCTTGCACTTTTGAGGTACTTTCGAACTGCTAGGTTGGCAGGAGCAGGGACCGAGCAACGGGAGCTCACCCCATCCCGGGGATTCAAACCGCCGACCTTCTGATCGGCAAGTCCTAGGCTCTGTAGTTTAACCCACAGTGCCACCCGCACCCCTATATTATTTAGTTATTTTATTTATTGATTTATTCATTGGGAGGAGCTGCTTTCTTTTCGGGTGAAATTGGCCCCCATCTTCCAGGACCAAAAAAAAAAAAGAATTAAATTTAAAAATGTCTTTTGTGGTTTTGCAGATATGAGATGGTTAGTACACTCCACGGAAGCTGAGCAGCGGCCACAATTGCAAAACACAAGGAGCATTTTTTAAAAATGTGGTGCAGGCTTGTCACTGCGCAATTCGGGGTCAATGGGAGTGGCTTTTGGATTTCAGGGCAAGTGTGTCTGCCTGCCTGGAAGTGGGAGATGTTTCCAACAATCCTTAAAGTGTGAGGTGGTCTCTCTGTGGAGGAACATAGATGTGGAACCTTTCTGGAATGGTGGCGCCACAGCCAACAGAGACATGCTATCCAGAAACCCATTGTGAGGGTAATCTGGCTACTGTTTTATTATATAGGTGTACTTTCACCTTTTATGTAACTTGTTCCATACCTGCCAAGTGTCCCGGAAAAAATGGAAAGCCTGTGAGATTACGGCAGCCATTTTGAGTGCTGTCATCTTGTGCAGCACTCTTGGCCCCACCCCCAAGCACTTTTCCAGAGCTGTAATCTCGTGCAGCATCCAAAAAACATGTTTTTGGCCATCATGCAGGACTGCCCCCTGAACAAAATGCATTTTCCACTGCAATATTGCAGCACAGGTCACGTGACTCGCCTGGGAGCGCTTCCTGGAAGACACACACCCTGGTTTTTGACCTGAAAAAATTGGACGGTTTGTTGTTCTCAGATTGCTGTTGTAATGAAGAGTGGGCAATAAATATTTTAAACCAACAAAGAAAGGAAGCTCCAAATTTTGCCTGGCTCTGTTGATGACCTAGCAGACTCCACCAGGTTCTCCAGCAGCTTCTGGCTCACTCATGGCCCAAAGGCAAGGTGCCCATGTATGCATCAGCCAACCAGGAAATGCGTCACCAAAATGGAGTATACAGATTTGCATAAAATTAGCATACAGTAATGTATATGTAGAGGCACAGATTTAGAGATAATTGTAATAAACAGAAATATAATACATATTTCACCATAATAGGGATGAATGTGGCCATGTAACCTGTGCGTCTGGTCAGTGCTTGTTTCCTGGCGCTCCACACATGGGTTAATTAAAATCCTAATTAAACTTAGGGCTGCACACGTCCCCCGATTTAGTGTGGCCCCAAACTGAGTCCAGGTTGTTCCAGTTGTTGAAGTGGGTCTTAAACCAGCTCTACCCTATTATTTACTATTGTACTTGGCAACACAGCTATGGAATTAATGGGTGGGAGGGCTGGTCTGTGTCCTGTTCACTAGAAATCCACATCCCTAACAGCTTTTATGGTCAGTTGCATTGGGCAGCAGAAGCAATAGCAGGAAAGTTGTTGTTGTTTGTGTGCATGCTGCACACTTCTCCTTGCTAATTCCTGGAATCATTATTTTCCTGATTCTACCAGACTAGGCTCTGCTCCTGTCATGATCGTAAAGGGGTTTTAAAATAAAAATCTGGCAATCCTGCCCTTCCATGGGCAACAGACATGACTTGGCCCTTCCCACCCACCCGTACTTTGCATTGAAAACAACATGCTCACTCCCTCTCTCTCTGGGTGTGTACACAATTTTTTATTAATTTCTTGCATTGCATTTATTTCTCACCATTTTCTCCAAGGTGCTCAAGATGGCGTACATGGGCTCTTCCTCTCCTACTTTCATCCTCCCAAGAACCCTAAAAGGCAGGTTAGATCGAGAGGCAGTGACTGGTCCGAGGTGACCCAGCGAGCTTCCAGGCCGAGATCTCCTGGGTCCCGGTCAGACACTAATTTCTACACCACAATGATTTTACAAAAGGTACCCAGCTAATAGTTGGGGGCCACTTGAGCAATTTCCCTCTAAATGAACCCCTGCGACACTGTGGCTTCCCTGCACAAAACAGGCTGTACAGCTCTTGAGCGCCCCAAAAAGCCAAAGGCAACCCAACTGTCCTATATTTGGTCCGCCTGATGCCTGGCAACTTTCTTGTGTGTTAAGCCCCAGGTAGGAAGAGCAGAAAGAGGAGGCTTCTCAAAGCTTACGGTGTCTTTTGAGGATGGACTCGTTGGGTCATACCCAGGGGAGCAGTGACTGCTGTGAGGCAGAACCAGCCCCCTGACATGGCTTTCAGACCCTCCAAGTGCCCCTATTTCCCAGGACAGTCCCAGATTTGCAGAAGCCATCCCGGTTTCTGATTTGATTCTGGAATGTCCCGCTTTTCCTTAGGACACCCCTATTTTCATTGGAGAAATGTTGGAGGGTGTGGAAAAGGATATCTCCAGGGCTTTTTTAGCTGGAACACCTCAGAACTCAGTTCCGGCACCTCTCAGGTGGGCGCCATTGCCATTATAAGAGAACAAGGGAGATTCATGGTGAGTTCTGGCACCTCTTTTTCTAGAAAAATAGCACTGGACATCTCTATTTCCATCGGAGAAATGTTGGAGGGTATGGAATAGGATGTCCCTATTTTCATCAGAGAAATGTTGGAGTGTATGGACATTGCTGCTGCATTCCTGGTCGGGGCTGGGGTGAGATGTCAGGGCTGGCCAAGCATCACCCCAACTCACACTGTTGTTGCCTAAGAAGCTACCTTATAGCACGGCAGACCATCTAGGTCCGTATAGTTGACACTGACTGGTATTTCAGTCAGCGAGTCTTTTCCAGCCCTACCTGAAGATGTTGGGGATGGAATCTGGGGCCTTCTGCTTGCAAAGTCTTTGCTCCAGCACTGAGCTACAGCCCTTCCTTACAAGCCTAGCCCAGAACAAAGATGGGAAGTGGGTGATGATGCAACCACAGCTTCTTCTGCTTCATTATTCATCCCATGACTTTGTCTGCTCTCTTCATCTCAACTGCCGTAGCAGGAAATATCCCTCTCCTCCTCCCATACTTCCCTCTAAGAACTCTTGGCCACAAGATTCCAGGCAACTCCTGATTTCATGTGGAGCCAAACAGAGCAATTGCTGCAGCCACCATTATTATTGGAAAGAAATCTGGCATGTGTCTTTGCCCAAATTTCTTAGCTCGCTTCCAAAGAAATCTGTGTTAAAGTGCCTAACCTCTTGAGCAACCGGTTGTTCAAGTTTTGCAGCAAAATTAACAAATGCTAATGTTAACCGTTTGAAATTCAAGCAATAAACATGCCACCTGCAAATGGTCTGTTTTTATTTTGTCATGTTAAAAGAGCGAAACCCAGAAACTATATTTAATGCCTTGCGACCTGCTGATTCTAGAATACGACGAGTCTCGGCTCATTTAAAGGCAAATGTTTGAGGTGTGTGCAAACACTCAGTGGTTTGGCAGCGGTTCTTGAAGGCCCTAAAGCAGGGGTTCTGAAGCTTTCTGGGCATATTTGTGGCCATCACCACAAAAGGGCTGCTGCGGGTCTTTACCAGTTACAAAATGGCCGCCGTAGTCCAGGGAATTCATGCCCAGCCACAGATAGTGCAGATGGCTTTCTCCTTTCTCTTCAGACAGGCTTTTGTTCTGTTGAGATTATATGTTTTAATGGTCTTGCTATTGTTTAGACCAGTGTTTCCCAAAGTTGGGTCTCCAGCTGTTTTTGGACTACAGTTCCTACCATCCCTGACCATAGCTATCAAGTGTCCTTTATTTGGCGGGACAGTCCCTTATCCCAGCGCCATGTCCCGCTGCTGTCCCTTATTGATGAGGCTTCGTTTGGCTGCTGGCTGGGCTTTCTGCCTTTGGCTCAGAGGGGCTCAGAAGTTGAACATACCTGTGCCCGGAAAATCCCTTATTTTGGTTGCTGGTCCCTTATTTTCGAGGCTGCTGGTCCCTTATTTGCAAATCTGTAAGTTGACAGCTATGTCCCTGACTGTTGTTCCTGCTAGCTAGGGATGATAGGAGTTGTAGTCCAAAACAGCGGGAGACCCAAGTCTGGGAAACACTGCTTTAAACATTTATCTGCTCTTCTGCTGTGGTCTAAGCCCACTTGCTTATTGATTTTGTTTTGGAATGTGATTGTTTGGTGTTTTGAATTATTTTGATTATTATTATTTTGATTATTATTAAGTCTATGTAATTGCTAGTCACCTTGGGCCTGATTCATGGAAAGGCCAGATATAAATATTTACTGCTGGCAGGGCCCACCATCATGCTGCCCTGCCCTGCACCACCCGTGTGAGCCTGTTTAATTATCCTGCCATGCCCCAGAGCCACAGGACATTGGGTACTCTCCGAAAAATTAAAATGGTGGCTCCAAAAAACCACCAAGCCCTGACTGCAAGTGCTACTGGTGCCCACTTCTATCCCTGCCAGGTCAGCGCAAGGGGGGAGGGGGGAGAAAACTCTGCCAAGGCCTTCCTTCTCCATCCTGGAGCTGGCAACGTTGTGTGAGGAAATGCTCAAGGCCGGCTGGAAAATGCTTAAGACCAGAAGCAGCCCGAGGAGCATTACAATAATTAATGTGGGAAATAATAAAGAGAAAGCTGCTAGTCGCTTCCAGCTGTATGGTTTTATAAATCAGTCGCACAGCTCTCCTCCTTTCTTTGCTCGCCACCCTTTCAATGGGAGGTGCCCATGTCTCACACACAAGGCAAGAACCTCCATGCTGGCCACACACAGAGCCTGAGAGCCTGTTTCACAATTCAGGCTCTGTTTGACGCAACCCGCCTTCTCCTGCAGCCACTACTTCTAATGGCAGATTCCGGCAAACTTTAAGATACACCAGCGTGCCTTTTCTGAGCTTTTCATGTGGTCATCTTGGCAGGTGGCTCAGAGCGCCCAGCTTTGTCTTCCTCCCTGTCCTTTCGCTGTTTGGGGTCTCTGGGTATACGGCCGCCTTTTGCAGCACTGCCCTTAAGGAGAAGTGGAGTGGGGCAGGGAGAGGAGACTCTGTGCTGCAGTGACTTTCAACTCACAACTCACCCTGTGGTTTTTACCTTGCGCTCTGCATTGGCACATAGGACTTCCTGAATGCTGAGCACTGTTGGGAATCCGGGGAGCTCATATCTGCGTTTGAAAGAGCGCCTGCCTTAGGAGAAGATAACCAGAAGCAGAAGTGAAGCCAGAAAGAGGGTAGCCTGTAGCAATCTGCAGGGCCTTCGAGTATTAAGTTAGCGCCAGGCTTGCTCACGTCTAAAGTGTCTCATTCCAATGGAGTGTACATGCACGGTCCTTTAAAAGTAGGAATGTATGTGCTATGCTAGTACATAATAACTTCCTCAAACTTGCCACCACCATTCTCAGCCTCCATATCCCTGTGTCCTTGGGAGTGCTTGTTTACCCACAAACAAATGGGAGAATTCAGCTCTCTTGCCCTTAACCAGCCCAATCTCACCTGATGAGAATTATTTTTTTCCAAGGAAGGAGAATGAGCTGCTGGAGGTCATGGGGCGGAAGCAAGCAAAGCTGAGATTTAATTTTTAGCTGCAGATGCCATTAAATGTGAGGGAATAATGGTGCTTCATTAGGAGGTGTGGCTGCAGAAATGCATAGAGTGTACCACTCAAGGGCCTGCCATTTTTCAGAGATGTGGTGCACCTTATAAAGGTAAGTTGTCCACTGCAAGGCTCTGTTTTTGAGTACAAACACCATGGAAAAAGCAAGACGCAGTGGAAAAGAACAGCTTACCTATAAAAAACAACAAAACAAAAACCACCCCAAAAACTATTTTGGCAAGTGCAGATCAAAAGACGATTAAAACAGGGCTCAGCTGTGTGGAATCTAGCTAGCCACAAGGTGGTTGAGAAAGTGCAAAAGACTCTTTTATGTGTGGCATCCAGGCCTGTGAGGCAAAGAACTGGGCACCCTTTAATGGACGGATCCTTTTGTTGCTCAGTGGGACAAGTTGCCAGTTTTTTCTCAGTTTTGGCACCATCTTCTACTAGTATCTGGGCAATGTGTGCGTGCGTAGGGAGGGCACAATCCGCTGCACATCCCAGGATCTGCCAGTGTTTGTGCCCCACTTTTTAATTACCAAACTTAGAGGATATGACTTCTGAAATTCAGTCTTTCACTGTATCACTCATGGTGCAGATGGAGTGCTGTATTGACCGGAACATGTGTTGTCATATATCAGGCAGCACCTCCAGCAAAATGCATCGCAAAGGAGGCAGCTCCCATGTTCAGGGTGTACAGATGTGTGTACATCGCATGGCGTCAAAGCATGGTTGGGCATCTGCACATACCTCAACATTGGCAAGATCCCCCTGGGCTTGCTGCAAAGGGGAGGTAGACTCAGCGAGGGGGAGCCTACAGAGGGTGTATTGTCCAAGGGCCCCCCTCCCTGGAAAAAAACTGGAGCTAACACTTGAAGTTACCTGTGTACAGAAAAGGCAGCCACTTCCTCATTGCGAGATTCTGCTTGATTTTTCAATGCCAAAGAACCAAGACAAAATGTAACGCCTGTGCGACTTCACCCTCTTCCCTTACATAGCTGTGGCTGACAAGACCCTTGTTTTTGCTCCATACCAGGTAAAAAATTCACACCAGGTATTCAAAGTCCATTTAAAGCACATGGCTTCCTCCAAAGAATCCTGCAATCATTCCTCCTCTGGTCACTGCTATGGATATATGACCTGACTGTCTGTCTCCAGTCACTGTAGTCATCTGCAAGGGATTCCCATACGGCGGGGTTGATGTTGTCAGCCTTTGTGTTTGCAGACATGCAGAACTGGTCATCCAACAGGCCTGGTTCCTGAAGCCAGCAGGTCCTTTTGGACCCTGCTAGCTTCCATTATGTGGGCATGTCTAAGCCAGAGTAGACATCGCTGAGACAGGAGTGTGAACATGCTGAGAATGTGGACTTGGGAGAACACCTCTTTGTTTGAGACTCTGTCCTGCCATGTGATGCCCAACATCTTCCTGACGTGTGTGGAAGACCTTGAGGCGTTGCTCCTGGTGGTTGGACTCACTTCCATAAAGCAGTGTGCTCAACACTCAAGCCTGGTAGCCATTCCTCTTGGTTTTGGATGTTAGCGTCACATTCTCCCATATCCTCTTGGAGAGGCGCACCATTGCCATAGCTGCCTTGAGAGCAGACAAAGGTAGATGGACTAATAGCCTGAACTAGACTTCCTAGCTTCTGCCAACCTAGCAGTTCGAAAGCACCTCAAAGTGCAAGTAGATAAATAGGTACTGCTCCGGCGGGAAGGTAAACGGCATTTCTGTGCGCTGCTCTGGTTCGCCAGAAGCAGCTTAGTTATGCTGGCCACATGACCCGGAAGCTGTACGCTGGCTCCCTCGGCCAATAAAGCGAGATGAGCGCCGCAACCTCAGAGTCGGTCACGACGGGACCTAATGGTCAGGGGTCCCTTTACCTTTAGACTTCCTAGGTTGCCTTGCTGTGCCTAAGAAAAACCACAGGAACAGGCATCTCCCCTCCCTACAAAATCCAGCTGTCAAAACAAGCACCCAAGCTGACCAGTAGCTGCTTAATGCAACATATAACAGTGCGAGGATATAAGGAAAGCCCTCTCTCCAGTCCAGCATCCCATAGTGGCTGACTGGACATCTCCAGGAAGTCCACAAGCAAGGCCTGGAGGCAAGAACCTTCCTCTTCTGTTGCCCCCCAGCTCTTCTCGAAGCAATGGATCCAAACTGCAGAAAAGAAGATTCCACCTAAACATTAGGAAGAACTTCCTGACAGTAAGAGCTGTTTGACAGTGGAATTTGCTGCCAAGGAGTGTGGTGGAGTCTCCTTCTTTGGAGGTCTTTAAGCAGAGGCTTGACAACCATATGTCAGGAGTGCTCTGATGGTGTTTCCTGCTTGGCAGGAGGTTGGACCCGATGGCCCTTGTGGTCTCTTCCAACTCTATGATTCTATGATTCTCAGAAATGGAGCTAGCTTGATAATTCAGTTGGAATGTGGTCACATTTGGACCCTAAGGGCCTGATGTATGACGGGCCTGACTCAGAGCAGGGGGCAGGGAAACTTTTTCAGCTCAAGGGCTGCACACCCTTCGGGAGGCCACATGTCAGTGGTGGGCAGGGCCAGAGATGAAAGTGGGCAGAGCAAGGCATGCAAATGTTACCTTTGTACAATAGGCTAGGTTCTACACAAACTCCCACACTGCTCTCCTTCCATCAGAGCTTAAGAATGTGGCTGCATAAGGAGCCTATGGATGAGCTGAGATGTAAGAAGGGGATGTATAAGAAATGGGAGAAAGGAGAAACCATGAAGGAACAATATACACAAGAGGCCAACAGTTTCAAGGAGAAGCTTAGCCAGGCCAAAGCTCAGAATGAGCTCAGGCTTACAAGAGAACTGGGCCCAAACTAACAAAATGAATTTCAGTAGGGACAAATGTAAGGTTCTGCACTTAGGCAAGAAGAACCAGCTGCACAAACATGGAGGACACCTGGCTTGCCAGCAGTATGTGTGAAAAGGATCTAGGGGTCTTAGTGGACCACAGGCTTAACATGAGTCAACAGTGTGATGCAGCAGAAAAAGAAGAAGCTAATGCTATTCTAGGCTGCACCAACAGAAGTATTGTGTCCAGATCAAGGGAAGTAATGGTACCACTCTATTCTGTCTTGGTCAGACCACACCTGGAGTCCTGTGTCCAGTTCTGGGCACCACAATTTAAGAAGGATATTGATAAGCTGGAATATGTGCCGAGGAAGGTGACCAAGATGATCAAGGGTCTGGAAACCAAGCCTTATGAGGAACAGTTGAGGGAATTGAGTATGTTTAATCTAGAAAGAGGAGACTGAAAGGAGATATGGTAGCTATCTTCAAATATAGTGGTACCTCGGGTTAAGTACTTAATTCTTTCTGGAGGTCTGTTCTTAACCTGAAACTGTACTTAACCTGAAGCACCACTTTAAGCTAATGGGGCCTCCTGCTGCTGCCTCTGTGCTGCTGCTGCACGATTTCTGTTCTTATCCTGAAGCAAAGTTCTTAACCCCAGGTAATATTTCTGGGTTAGTGGAGTCTGTAACCTGAAGTGTATGTAACCTGAAGTGTATGTAACCCGAGGTACCCCTGTATCTAAAGGGCTGCCCCATAGAAGATGGAGCAAGCTGGTTTTCTCCTGCTCCGGAGCGTAGGACCCAAACCAATGACATCAAGTTGCAAGAAAGGAGATTTTGAATAAATACCAGAAAGAACTTTCTGACAGTAAGAGCTGTTCAGCAGTGGAATGGTCTCTCTTGGGAGGTTGTGGACTCTCCTTCTTTTGAGTTTTTTTTTAGCAGAGGTTGGAGGGCCATCTGTCACGGATGCTTTGGCTGAGATTCCTTCATTGCAGGGGGTTGGACTAGATGACCCTTGGATCCCTTCCAAGTCTTCTACAGTTCTATGATTCTATGCAGCCTCAAGGACAAGAAGTAGATACCTATCTTTGTGAAAGTCACAAATGTCGTGACATCAGCTGTTGCAACAGCTATAAGTAAACATCACCCCCCCCACCACAAAGAAAACAGCGAGACTTTCAATAAAAGCCAGGAAATTATGTATCATTCCAGGCCCAGCTCTCAGGGAAGAGGTTGAATTATTGGGAGTTTCTTTCTAAAGTACCACTTAAGTCAAGAAATGTCTTTGAACTGTCCATGCTGAGAAGGCTGTCGCATGTTACACCTCTTTCAGTTTAGCAATTTTAACTATTAAGAAGGGCTGGAGGGAAGTATATTACGCTTTTGCTTTTCCTCTCTCACACACGAAAACGGCCTCTTCTTACCCTAAATTAGGCCCCATGTGGATGTGCTTTCTCTCTCTGTCTCTCGTTCCATGTGTGGGAGTTGATGGCATCAACTTTATGAAATCTCAGCACATGCCAAGAACAGCTGGAGAAGTTTAAACAAGTTCTGGGTGAGGTGAGTTTCATGGGCTGGGCAAGGACTGAAATTAGCCGTGCTATCATGGCTAGCTGCCATCCCAGGAGTATCGAACATGGCATGCCACATGCAAGGCCTGCTCAGATGGCAGGTTCTCTCCATGCAAATAAGGAAAGAAAAGTTGCGTTCTGCCACCCCCAGTGACATGCAAACTGGGACACGGCACAGCTCAGCCCACATTTCGTTAACAGCCGAATGTTTTTCAAAGGCAAAGGGGTGTGCGGGTTTCTCCTGGTGTGTGTGAGAGAGATTTTGGTAAAATTAGAGGGAAATCATGAGATAGAACTTGTGGGTTTTATATGAGCTTCATTTCTACTCTCCCCTCTTAATTTGAGAACCGGAGGCAAGGATCTTCTGTGTAGCCCAACTCCAGTTGAAAGCTAAGGAACCATCACACAGGAGAGCAGATTGGTCCTTGAAGTTGTCCATCGACAGCAGCACTTTGACAATGGAACTGAGCCGGCACAAAGATCACCTGGTCACAGTGTTCCCTCCTGTGATGCAATGTATTGCAATTTTATTTAAATTAGACTAATGATTGCACTAATTGCTTTTACATTTGTATCTGTACCTATAAACCGGCACACACAAATCTGTGCCCTGTTTTGCCCTTTTGATGCCTTTCCTCTGCTTCCGGAAATGCGTAAGTGGCTGCCCTAGACAATATGCATATCCACCCCCCCCCCATTTAGTGGTTTGACTTTTAGTGACTTGGGGGAAGGAGCTGAATTCTGGACAATAACAACTCTCCATTGCGAATTTAGGGATAAACTAGGGACAGCGAACTGTGTGCTCTGTTTGTCGAATGGCATAATGAAATGAAGCTATCTTGCACATATGGAAGAGAATTTCTGAGATGTACAGAATCCAGGAAGTTTGTTTATTATTTAAGCTCTAAAATAGAGTATTGCAGTGGTTGAAGCTACAGTAGATCATCACTCCTTTTCATAATGAACTCAGGTGGTGAGCACTGACAGGCCAGCAGCCCAAACTAGGCCATGGAGAAACAAGAGATGCTCAAGGAAACCCCAAGATTTGCATAAACCAAGAAACCAGGGGGAGGGATGGAAAAGAGTATCTTGGGAAGGAGGTGGCTGGCTGGCTGGCAATCTGAAGAGGAACAGCCCTGCCAAGAGGTGAGGACACAGCGTTACAGATTCTTATTCCCCCTTACAGTGAACTCAGGTGGTTGAGTGGAAACAGGACTGGAGTCAACCAAACCATGATCTCTGAGAAGCAAGAGGGAGCTATCAGCAAACTCAGGTGAAATCCAAGGTATGCAGAAGTTTTAAAACATAAAAGAGGATCAGCTCCCCCACAAACAGCTGAACTGAGTATGGTCAGTGGCTTCCAGAAGCAGCAGAATGCCATCCGTTGACATGCCGTGATAAAGAGAGCTACCCCCTCCACACACACATTGAGGGATGGCCTGACTTTTTTTCACAGTTAGGGCAACATGCTCAGAAAGCAGAGGCTCCAGAATTGGCTAGGGACATGAGTACTTTTGGAAAGTGGAGGGGAAATGAATTATAAGTGGCTTTTGAGAGAGCTTTCCAAGACAGCAAGGAAGGTCCCACCCACACTGTACATCGAAATTACTCTTTTCCCACTTTAAAAGTCATGGCTTTCTCCAAAGAATTCTGGGAGCTGTGGTTGGTTAAGGGTGCTAACCTGCACTGACCAGCACCTAACAAACTATGGTTCCCAGGATTCTCCATGAATATTAAAGTGGTATAAGAGTGCTTTAAATGTATGGGTGTGAATGTGGCTGAAGAAGTTGCCCACACACACACATACCCCATTCTCTGAAGGAAGAGGACCAAAGTGGACCAGAGCACTACCCATCACCCATCCAAATGACTTAATTCTAAGTCCCATTGCTACTTTGGTTGTTGCTCACCCGCACCTAGGGCCGTCTTAAGCATATCCGGTGCCGTGGTGCAAAGCTCCCTCCGGCACCCCCCTCATTTCCCAGAGTTTTTTTTAGGGAGGACGGCACTGCTGGTGGGGCTGGAGGAGGCGGGCAGAGGCTGGAGGGCGGCTCCTCTGGGGGGGGGGAAGAGGCTGGACGCGGCACCTCCCAGCTCAGCGGGCTGCTTCGTGCTGCGGTGGCCATGGCAGACAGAGGCTCCGGGTGCGGCGCTGCTTCGGCATGGCATGACGGGCCAGGGTGGTGAGCTGATGTTGTTAGGTGCAGTGTCCAGCCTCTGCCTCTTCCCTGGCGCCCTCCAGAACCTGGCGCCCGGGCACCCTATGCCACTAGCCTCTATGGTTAAGACGCCCCTGCCCACACCCCTGTGTGGGCTCAGTAAAGGAGGCAGGAGAGCTGATGACACCAAGCAGTCAAGAATCCCACAAACCACCCATTGGGTTGCATCCAATGTCCTGCTCGGAGTAGACCTATTGAAATCTATGGACCTGACTAACGTAGGTCCAATAATTTCAATGGGTCTGACAGAGGAATGGTTACATGAGGTCAACATTGCTATAGGGGGTGTTTTCAGGGCTGATGGTTCCACCATCATGTTTGCGGGCCACTGAAACACCTTGAGGCAGGGATTTGCCATTTTATCTTCTATTACACTGCAGGCCTTGCTAGTGCTGCAATAATAATAAGCCCCCCCCTCACCTTTCTCCCATCATAATACCTAAGGTGGTGTACATGTTCCCAGGTGGCCACCCACTCTGGTGAATTATTAATAATAATAAGTTTATGAATTGGGCAGAGAGCAGGATACCAATGCTACCAGTGCATTGCTAGAAGCACAAGGGAGGCTGAAGGCTGGATCTGCACAGAAGTGGGAAGGAAAGACAGTGAAGTTGACAAATCAGGTATAGGTCAGTTTTTCAGTTGTTGCACAGAATGAAGAAACAGAACATAATCCAAATCACTCTCTCTCTCTCTCTTCCCCCCATATGTTTCTATTAGTTCTGCAGGATTTCTGCCATGTTTTTCCAAATTGGAACTGCACCATAGCTTTGTGGAGAGGGATACAGACAAGGAAAACAGTACAGTGGTACCTCGGGTGACAGATGCTTCAGGTTACAGACTCCGCTAACCCAGAAATAGTGCTTCAGGTTAAGAACTTTGCTTCAGGATGAGAACAGAAATTGTGCTCCGGTGGCGCGGCGGCAGCAGGAGGCCCCATTAGCTTAAGTGGTGCTTCAGGTTAAGAACGGACCTCCAGAACGAATTAAGTACTTAACCCAAGGTACCACTGTATGGTCCATTCTTAAGGAAATCAGCCCTGAGTGCTCACTGGAAGGACAGATCCTGAAGCTGAGGCTCCAATACTTTGGCCACTTCATGAGAAGAGAAGACTCCCTGGAAAAGACCCTGATGTTGGGAAAGATGGAGGGCACAAGGAGAAGGGGACGACAGAGGACGAGATGGTTGGACAGTGTTCTCGAAGATACCAGCATGAGTTTGACCAAACTGCGGGAGGCAGTGGAAGACAGGAGTGCCGGGCGTGCTCTGGTCCATGGGGTCACGAAGAGTCGGACACGACTAAACAACTAAACAACAACAACAACCACTGTATAGGCAAAAAGGGTAAAACACCATCTCTCCCCTATTTTCAAAGCAGATGTGTCCAGCTGCTGATTAGCTTTTTGATGTTTTTTTAAATGGAGATCCTGACCATGGGTCTCCCACATCCTCTCAGGTACACAGGAGAAGCAATGTTGTTGGTGTTCTTCCTTAAAGGCATAGGAGCCCTGTTTGGTGTTGCATGCAGGCATTCACCCCCTCTTTAGCCTGGGTGGGGAAATGCGTTTAATCCTAATTTTTACAAAAATCCCGGGGCGCTATGGTAAATCTCGATTGCTGCTTAGGCAAAATTGTTCTGGCTTCAGTTAAGGACATCTGTGAAGCAATGCAGCCGGTTAATATTGGGATTAGCTAAATTTCCACACAAGCGTTTGCGGCATTTAAATTGACATAGGGGAGGCTTTTTCCTTAGCCAAGGAAAAATAAATGTTAATGATGGTTTTAAATGCCACCATAAACACCCCACCTGAAGCCAGGCCTGAAGGGAGGATGTGTTCTCATATGGCAATGTAGACCTAAGCGAAACCCTAGAGCCTAGAATTTAGGATTTCATGTTTTCCAGGTCTAATCACCAGCTTCTCCATGGCTATTTGCCAACACATCTTATGTAAAGCAAAACATTTCATTTGCTACAAACACACACACACACACACACACACACACGTGCATATCTCTGCCAACAATATTTTCTTCTCTCTCTCTCTCTTGAAGTTTATTGGGTCTTTTTGGGAAAGTCACTCTGGGTGGCTTTGCATGTGCTCTTACTTCCCCTAGAGTAGCAGTTTTGGATAAGTTTAGGGAAGTTTTTAATATTTAATGCTGTATTGTTTTTAACACTTGATTGGGAGCCGCCCAGAGTGGCTGGGGAAACTCTGCCAGATGGACGGGGTATAAATAAATTATCATTATCATTATCATTATCATTATCATTATCATTATCATTATCATTATTATTATTAGATGTATGGAAGTGAGAGCTGGACCATAAAGAAGGCTGATCGCGGAAGAATTGATGCTTTTGAATTATGGTGCTGGAGGAGACTCTTGAGAGTCCCATGGACTGCAAGAAGATCAAACCTATCCATTCTGAAGGAAATCAGCCCTGAGTGCTCACTGGAAGGACAGATCCTGAAGCTGAGGCTCCAATACTTTGGCCACCTCATGAGAAGAGAAGGCTCCCTGGAAAAGACCCTGATGTTGGGAAAGATGGAGGGCACAAGGAGAAGGGGACAACAGAGGACGAGATGGTTGGACAGTGTTCTTGAAGCTACCAGCATGAGTTTGACCAAACTGCGGGAGGCAGTGGAAGATTGGAGTGCCTGGCGTGCTCTGCTCCATGGGGTCACAAAGAGTCAGACCCAACTAAACTACTAAACAACAACAACAAACTATTTTGCACTTGGTAAAAGAAATATTTGACCGGGCATGAAAAGAATGCCAACGGAAGAGGACCTCACTCAGGGATTCTCTTCTGATGGTTCCACCATCCACCTGTCAGCTACCTGACATCACCCCACCCTGACTCAGCTGTTTCACTGCATGCATTTGGTGCCAAATCTCACTTGTGATGGTTCCTTGCAGGCACAGTTTGCATTTTGATCTGTTTAAACACAAGTTGTGCTGCTGGGTTGCGTCCCTTCCAGAGCTCCCATCCATCTATCCCTCGCCTGATGTCATGTGATGATGTCAGGTGTCCCAACAGTTCCTTTGCAAGCTTGGTTTGCAATTCAGCACCATTTAAATGGGGTACCAGAGGTCGTATCTTCTCAAGAGCTCCCAAATATAGGATGCTGCCTTATACTGAATTAGACCTTCAGTCCATCTAGCACAGCCTTGTCTTTTCTGAATAACAGCAATTCTCCAAGGTTTCAGACAGGGGTCTTACCCAGTCCTACCTAGAGACTGAATCTGGGACCTTCTGTATGTAACGCAGATGCCCTACCGATGACAGATGCTAATTTTGTGGATGCTGAAACCACGCAGGAAGGATCAGACACTGCAAAATTAGTATGCAGTCTCCAGACTGGCTTTGATAGCTTGGGAATGTCTGCTGCGCATATTTAAACCTGTGTCAGTGGCTGCTCTCAAACAAGAAACACGAGTAATAGAGTTCCGTGGATCTCAGAGGGGAAGGATCCCAAAGGATTTTTTAAAGCAGAAGTTAAACAGTTTTCAAACTACCCCAGGATGGCTTGAATATGTGCGATTTTAAAGTCAAGGTGAAAGCAGCCCTTGTTCTAGAGCCTGTCCCCTCTTGCAGTTCTGGAGCGCAGTTTGCCAGTTCTGGTACAGCTGCCAATATCTGAAAACAATGAAGACTCCAGTGTCTTTAATAGCTGTGAGTCAAAGCGCTGGTATTTATTATTTTAATTTGCCTGAAGGAAAATTTAATTATACAGACTGGCATGCAGTGCTAAAATGTCCATGGCAAGATAAACGCACCCATCCAGTCAAAACCATAGCTGTCAACCTTCCCATTATTTTTGCGGGAAATTCCCTTATTCCAGCGCCATTTCCCGTTGCTATTCCGGATTGTTAGATATCCCATAGACTGTCCCCAGGACAGGTGAGGCTGCTGATCCCTTATTTTTGAGGCTGTTGATCCCTAATTTTCAAATCTGAAAGTTGACAGCTATGGGCCAACCCCCCTGCCCCCCGGGAATAATGGCAGGGCCCTCTTAGTCCTGTGACCCACACCCATTTCTCAACTTGCTCCAATCGACCAGGGCTCCAGGTCTGCCACATGGCTAATGCCTGGGGCGATCAGGGAGGGAACAAGGAGGAGCAGCAGTGGCGGCAGCTGACTTGTCTCTTCCCACATCAGGAGATTTTAAGGTGTGTGTTCTCCACATTTCAGCCTAGCAAATCTAAACACTTGCTGGTGTAGAAAGATTGTAAAAACTCTCCAACAGGTCCTAAAAAAACACAGTCATTGTGAGGATTAGATGGCTGTAAAGGGGGATTAGAGAAATGCATGGAGTGTAGCAAGTAGTCATTATAGTTACATGCAATCTCCTGGTTCGGAGGCATTACGCCGCTGAATACTCGCTGCTGGCGAGCTAAACAACAGGACAGAGCTAATACCTCAGGTGCTGCTTGGAGGCTTCCCAGAGGCATCTGGTTCTCGGTAACAGGAAACAGGATGCTGGACAACCTGTTTGTTTGGCATTCATCCTGATCGGCTTGCACATGAGCACATCTAAAGCACATGACTCCCCCCCCCCCCGAAGCCTGAGAACTGTAGCTCACTATCCACAAAACTATATTTCCCAGAACCCTGGGAAAATTACAGCTCCCAAAATTCTTTAGGGGAAGTCATGTGCTTTAAATGCTCCCATGGCATACAGCGGATGCCTGGTCCTTATTGAGCAAAGGTTACCCTACATTTTCCCCATCGCTTTCCTAAACAGCTTTTGGTCTCTATATCTGAAGGAGCATCTCCACCCCCTTCGTTCAGCCCGGACACCGAGGTCCAGCGCCGAGGGCCTTCTGGCGGTTCCCTCATTGTGAGAGTTGAGGTTACAGGGAACCAGGCAGAGGGCCTTTTTGGTAGTGGCACCCGCCCTGTGGAATGCCCTCACAGCAGATGTCAAACAGCTATGTGATTTTTCAAAGACACCTGAAGGCAACCCTCTTCAGGGAAGTTTTTAGTGTTTGATGTTGTATTGCATTTTTACGATATTTTGTTGGAAGCTGGCAAAGAGTGACTGGGGCAGCCCAGTCAGATGGGCGGCATATGAAGAAGAAGAAGAAGAAGGAAGAAGAAGAGGAGGAGGAGAAGGAAGACTGGGCGTGTTGCACAACAACCCCAAGACAACCCAAATGTGCCAGTATGTGACTGAATCCCACCTAAAAATAATACCCTGGAAGTTCCAGGAAGTTTATACAAGAGGAAACTGAACCTTGCTCCTTCTCCCATTATACAAATGCAGTGTGGCTATATTAATGGTTCAGGATACATGACACAAGCAGGTATCCTGTACCTTACGGACAAACTTATTTGCCAACGCACATTTTATGGCCCCTGGTTAGATCAGAGCCATCTACGGAAATTTCATTTTGCTGGTTTAATTTTGTCTGCACTCAACATCCAAGCAAAGCTTCAGGGTTTGGTTGGTGTCCAACAGCCACTTATCCCCACGGCAGAGGGCTTAGTTCATGAACCAGACCCTAGAGGATTCTCACAGTCCTAATTGTTGTTGTCCTAATTAAAAACAAAACACTAATAAAGCACCATAAAAGACAGAGGTGCTTTGAAAACGAGACAAGGCACGTTCCCTGCCCCAAAGAACCCAGCAGCTGAATAGGCCCAAACATTGAGGTGCCAAGATGAGATAGCAGGCCGCAGCCGAGGAGAAAATGGAAAGGTGTGGCGCTCTTATATAGTTATTTCCTTTGCTTTTATCGTACTTAAATGCCGTTGGGAAACATCACTTGGAAAGATCTTGGACAGGGTGAGTAGTAACAAAAACAGGGAGATCTCATGATGGCTTGAACACAAGGTTCATGGTGTTCCATACCTTTGCATGGGAGAACTTACCTGGAAGGTCAGGTCTCAGCTCTGCAATGGAAGGAAGCACAATAAAAGAAACAAGTGCTTCTGAGCATCTGCAGTGGATTTTGAGGTTTAAATCTGAAGTTTGCACTTGCATACCCTCCAACAATTCTCCAATGAAAATAGGGACACCCTTAACAACAACAACAACAGCAATAATAACAATCACCCAACCACCCATCTAACTGGGTTGTCCCAGCCACTCTGGGAGGCTTGCAACATATATAAAATTATAATAAAATATTAATCATTTAAAAAAGTTCCCTATACAGGGCTGCCTTCAGGTGTCTTCTAAAGGTTGTATAGTGACTTATCTCCTTGGCTCAGGGGTCACATAGAATGTATCATGACTGTACACTTTTGATAGAATATGTTCTGGTGAAGTGGGTTATGAGAGAAGTTAATGCATGCTAAGATACAGCGCTAAGTTAATTTCCCCCAAACCCACCTTCCTGTTCTGAAGAACAAGGCTTCAGAATGTGCCATTAATCTGTTGCAGAAAATTACCTTGGACCTTAAATTAAGAAGCCACCTTACCCTGAGTTAGATCATTGATCCATCTACCTCAGTATTGTCTGCACTGACTGGCAGCAGCTCTGCAGAGTTTCAGCCTGGGGATGCAAGAAGCCATTTTTTTCTGTTCCACGCTGTAAATGCGACACGCAGTACTCTGACTATGTATGTACTATACCTTTAAATCACATTCGAAGCACTTCCTGTCCCTTACAGAATTCTGAGCACTGCTCACCTCTCTGAGCAACCCTTAGCAAACTACAGCACCCAGAATTCTTTGAGGGAAAGAACGCGCTTCAAATGTGCTTTAAAGGTACTGAGCACACACAGCCACTGCTTCTGTTCTGCTGCAATTCACCTGCCAATGTCTCACTATCCATTGCTCCACCCCATTCATTTCAGTGCAAAAGAAACACAGGACAAATGGGGACGGGGGAAAGAATCAATTATGTCTTGTCTGCAGATTAAAGCAACAACGCCAGCTAATACTGACTGCATTTCCTGGATTAATTTCCATTCCAAACAGGGGACAGATAAGTGGACACCTGCAATTTCTACTCCTGTTTCCCTGTTCCCTTATACGGCGAAACCTTGGGTGGAGAACGTGATCCGTGCGGGAGGCACGTTTGCAACCCACAGCGGTTGCAATTTGGCATTGCAATTCGGCTCTTCTGCGCATGCGCAAAACACATTTTAGTGTTTCTGCGCATGCACGAGCGCCAAAACCCAGAAGTAACCCATTCCAGTACTTCTGGGTTCGGTGCAGTGCGCAACCCGAAACGCATAACCTGAAGCTTCTGTAACCCGAGGTACCACTGTATCCCTGTTTTAAACAGGGGAACTTCCTAGTTCTAGCTGAAAATGCCAGGGATCAAACTTGAGAACTCCTGTAGGCACGGAGCTATGGCCCCTGCATGAGATTGGGGATCAATTTTAATCCACTTTGCACCTCCCACTTGATTGACAGAGGCGCTGTATGTTCCTGAAGCCACATTACAGGTGTCACTCAACAAATGCAGCCTTTGCTATTGCTGTTGTTATTGTTGTTGCTGCTTAAAGGCACAAAGCCTCTGGTCTAAGAAGAGGTGGCAAGCCAGATATTTTTCAATGAATCCAGGGACACTTTTCAGCTTCCTATTAAATAGATGGATTTTGTCAGGCGACTGATTTGTAAATCTGGGGACTGTCCCCGGGAAACGGGGACATCTGGTAACCTTAGGGAAACATCATATTATATTTTTAAATGATTTATTTTCCAAGCATTCGGCAAGAGGGGGAAAGGGAGCCCTCTGTGCGACGCTGAAATGGATGGTTGTCTCTGGGTCTTTTGAAGTAAGAGGAATATTAGTGAATAGTAAGAATCTGTGGTAAGGCAGTAAAATTCCAGTTCGCCCTATCTTGATGATCTGGTTAGTGCTAGGGCATTAGGGAGCTGTATTCAGCCTGAGGACAGACTCGCCCAGAAAGCCCCAGCACCAACACACCCTTGTGTACGCCCAGCAGCATCCCTGACAACACCTCTTTCAAAACAAAACAAGAGACCAGTCATCCCTTCGGTCCCTTTGTGTTCTTGTACACGTGACAGAGTGCCTGGACAAGCCAGGAGTTCCTGGATCTCTCAGCTGGAGAAAATGTAATTCCCCTCAATCAAATGGTGTTCAAACAAATGATGGGACATTGATTTAGAGCAGGTAAAAAGGTAAAGGTAAAGGACCCCTGGTCGGTTAAGTCCAGTCAAAGGCAACTATGGGGTTGTGGCGCTCATCTCGCTTTCAGGCCAAGGGAGCTGGCATTTGTCCACAGACAGCTTTCTGATGTGGCCAGCATGACTAAACTGCTTCTGGTGCAATGGGACACCATGATGGAAGCCAGAGTGCATGGAAATGCCATTTACCCTTCTGTCGCAGCCATACCTATTTATCTACTTGCACTTGCGTGCTTTAGAACTGCTAGGCTGGCAGGAGCTGGAACAGAGCAATGGGAGCGCACCCCATTGTGGGGATTTGAACCGCTGACCTTCTGATCAGCAAGCCCAAGAGGCTCAGTGGTTTAGACCACAGCACCACCCGCATCCATAGTTGCCTTTGACTGGACTTAACTGTCCAGGGGTCCTTTACCTTACCATTGATTTAGAGCAGCTTCAAGGCACACACACACACACACACAGAGAGAGAGAGGCCACCTCTGGACAACTTGTTTACTGAGCATTTGTCGCGATATTTTTCCAGGGAGGTTAGATAGCATTGCATCAGGCTATCCCACACTTTTCAGTGTGTTTCCCCCACACTTTTCTTATCACAAAATGTCCAATCATTTGGAGAAACGGGCTTGTTGCACAACAAGGGTTCCAAATCAGCTTCGGTTGTGCAACCCGAACTTACAGCGACAGGCTGGGAGCTCCCAGACACTCAAAGATTCTCAGAGCTTTATCTTCAGGTTAGAGTGAGCCGACACCATGCTTAACGTAGGACTTCTATTTTGTTTGTAGGTCACAGATCCTGGAAGAGATCCAGTGAGCGACCCATCCCAGTCCACTACCAGCTAATGCAAGGTCTGTGGCCGTGTACACACCATACATTCAAAGCACTTTGCTTCTTCCTGGGAATCCTGGGAACTGGAGTTTACCCCTTGAGAAAAAGTCATGCTTTATTCATAATATGACAGCTAGAATTTTTTTGTAGTCTGGAACACGTTTAATCCAAGGATACCAAGACCTTTGCTGTCCACCTGTTCCATCAGAGATGAGAAGTGAAGAGAACCAAGGCTGTTCCATGGATTCTACTGAAGGACAATTTATTGGCAATCTGTATGGCAATTTATTGTCGATTTGGTGTTCAAGCTTGCAAGTTTTATACAGTATTCTCCCCACCCCCCGTTTAATCTGGATTTATTGTTTTGTGGAAAATCCAGTGATACCAGAAATGGTAAATCTAGATTCAAGCAGGGTGGCCAAGGTGGGGAGGAGAGAATATGAGATGGCAATTGGATTAGGATGACATCATGTGACGCCGTGCAAAGCCGGCATGCACAAGCAGCTCGCAACAGGTGTTTGAGCTTGCTTTTCTCTCGCTTTCCTCCCCACCCCCATTTCCTTTTATGTCTTTTAGACTGCAAGCCTGAGAGTAGGGACTCTCTTGTCTTTTTTTAATCGACTATATGTAAGCCACCCTAGATGCCCTTTTGTCTGTGAAGAGGAGGACAAAAAGGCTTTAAAACCAACCAACCCAAGCATTATCTGATGGCTCCAGCACTTCTCAACTCTCATGGAGCCACCTTTTTGGGGGGTTTCACAATCCTTACCTATTATACATCTCCAGTCTCTCCCATTAGCTGCTGCTCATAATCTCTTTGAGTAGCTTCCTTCTCTCCCCACCCCCACCCTGACTTTTTATTTCCCTTTCTCTCTTCCTGGTGGATGTTATGCTATTCCCAGTGACTGGACTGTCTCTGCCCTGGTACCCTCTGCCTGAGGCAGCTGCTCACTCCCCCCCCCAATAGTATGGCCTGCCCAACTCAGGTCCAAACTAGGTGTGACATTACACATGTCATTAGCCCTTTCATGATTGTGTTCCATGTTGTGTGGCAAGGGTGGATTGGATCAGGACTGTGGTATGACGGGAGGGGGCTTTAACCCTTTCCCAGCAGTGCCGAGCTCAATGGACCAATGGTCTGTCTCAATATGAGGCTGTCTTCCATGTTCCTAAACAGCATGGGGAGAAAACTGGATCCTGACTATAGCATGTGGGGAGCTTTAACTCTTTCCTTCTTCCAGAGTCCCAATCCGAATTTGCTCTTGATTCCACTGGAACTAATGGAGGCCTTCCTCCAGCATATGTGAGGGGGACCCAGTTCAGATCACAGCAGTGGCAAAGGGTTAAAGTCTCTCTAGCCTCATGCCATGGTCTTGATCCAGTTTGCTTCCCCCTCCCAGGCTGCTATTTATCCTAAAAACTCACACACGTCAAGTAAGGGTTAATGATGCCAGCCCGCCCATGAGGCAAGGTGAGGCAGCTGCCTCGAGTGGCACCTCCCAAGGGGTGGCAGCCCTGTTCTGCCGCCCAGCTTTGTTTCTGTTCTCCCCCGCCTCTAGGGTTAGAGAGGGTTTGGTGACAAAGCTCTGTGAAGGGCCCCCCCTACTACTTTCTTTCCGAGTCAGCTGCAGGGGAGGCATTTGACCTCCCAGCTTTGAAAGCAGGCCAGTTTGGGGGCAGAAACACACCCCCTGTGAGACGGCAGGGCTTTGCATCAGCTTCTCCCTTCAGGAGAAACCAGTGCAAAGCCCCACTACAACACTAGGTTGTGGGTGGGGTCTGGAAATGACCCCTCCCCAGCTGGTGGGGAGACGCCACAAGGCCTTCTTGAAGCAGCAGCAGTGGCGTGTTTTGCCTCAGGCGCCGAAATGCCTTGGGCCGCCCCTGCAGTTGACGCCGTGTTGAGTTCCACAATCAACCTGAATCTTCGTTGCAGCATGTTGTTCCGCCCTTATCTTCCTTACAGTTCGGAGATTTGTCAGGCACTGATTAGCAGGATCTCATTTACTACTTCTTCTTCTTCCTCTTTCCACTGGCTCTGTCTCCAGCCCATGCCCTCCCTTCCTGCTGATGGAATGATAGTCACCACGATGCTCCCACTCAAATAGCTGCCCTTATCACATTCTTTCTAAAAAATCTCCCTCTCTTTGGAAGATTACCAATGGGTGCATGTATAAAAGAAGAGATCAGTGTACTCTTCAGTTTGATGAATATCTTCTTTTCTGTTCCTTTTTTTTTTGTGTGCAACTTATCCAAGAATGTAGCAGTTGTGGGATATTCTTGCAGAAAATGTAAGTAGATGCAGAAAGATCCAGGAGGCTGTAGCATAAGGATGCTATCTCAGCATGCTCAGGCTGGAAAGATTCATCATGATAGATTCCCCCACCCTGAGAATTTAAGATGTGGTGATAGACGGATTATTGGAGAAGCTGAGTCTGTTCCAAGACCAATTATTCGTTCAGCTTCATGTCTACGGAGAAAGCTTTGCATCAGCACAGAGCCCATGTGGTTGTAGTGGTTAGAGTGTTGGACTAGGACCTGGGAGACCAGGGTTCAAATCCCCACTCAGCCATGAAGCTGGAGCCAGTCACTTGCTCTTAGCCTAACCGACCTCACAGGGTTGTTGTGAGGATAAAATGGGGAGGAGAAGAACTATGCATGTCTCCTTGAGCTCCCTGGAGGAAGGTCGGGATCTAAATGTAATAAATAAACAAATCATTGCTGATTTTCCAAATGTTGTCAGATACTTTCTTGCAGCACCCTCTAGGATGTCCGTAGCCCTGTAGCAGTAGAGTCTGGGAGCCCCATTAACCTGGAAGAGGTGGGGGACATGAAACCATGCCCTCTCTCTGAACGTTTTCAGTGCCCCAGGTAGGGAAGGAGGAAAAATTCTATCCGTTCATATTTAAAGGTTAAGCTTGCCCACTCCACACTTTTCCAAAACAATATGAGAAGTGAAGCTCAACTATTCTTCAAAATTCATACTAGTCTGAATTTTGCGGTGCAATTCGTCAGTCGATTGACTCATTAAAAAATAGCAGATACTGGTGTAAAGTGTGTACATTAATGAGAATAGCATATAAAGTGCATTGTTTTAGGAAAAGTTGATTTGCAAAAATGAGCGCACTAGGCAAAATTGCACCATAGTGTATTAGCGGGAGAAGTTCACGTTAAAATGCTGTTGAATTTTAGTGAGGATTTGGGGTTTGGGAATCACAAACCGGTGTGAAAATACAGAGATCTTAATTGAAGGCTGGACAAATGAGAAACTAAGAGAAACTGAAATGGGCAGATTGTCCATCTTTAGGCCCATGCAAAGCCAGTGGGGTACAGTTGCCAGAGTATTGGGAAGTGTGGGGGCTAGCCTCTTCTTTTGTCATTTGCCCAACATAAATCCCCCTTAAAGATAGGGATGCTTCTGTAGCCAGCAACAACTTGAGGAAGGGCTGTGGCTCTGTGGGGCTGTGGCTCAGCATGCAGGGGGTCCCAGGTGTAACCCCTGGAATCTCCAATTAGGACTGGGAGAGACCTCTCTCTGAAACCATGGAGAGCCACTGCCAATCAGTGTAGACAATACTGAGCTAGATGGACCAGTGGTCTGACATGGTACAAGGCAGCTTCCTATGTCCCCAACTTGAGAGAGAAGAACTACCCCTCCTCCAGTGCCAAGGCCCCTATCCAAATAATTGTTAGCTGGCATCTGTCTGTCTTGGGAGACAATGCAAGAGTGCACCATTAGGGATAAAGTCAACCCCCTGCAATGTCATCTCATAGGCTTGTTGACATCCATCTGTGTCGAGAGACAATGGAAGAGTGCGCCATTGGGGCTGAAGTCAAACGACTGAACAGTTATAGCGCCTGCTGTGGCTGTAGCGACCAATATGGGAGAGACATGTTTCATTGCAGCTGGGGCAGATGAAGGCATCTGGTCTTGCTGTTACAGATGCACCCTGGTGCTTCTTCTCTCTGAGCTCCTCCCAGCAGTCATTCCTCCTCTGGTCACTGCTGGGGATACATGACTTGACTGATTGTCTCCAGGCACTGCAGTCGTCTGCAAGGGATTCCCACAAAGTGGGGTTGATATTGCCACCCTTCATGTCGTGTTTGCCGACATCTTTGTAACACAGAGTTGGTCTGCCAATGAGCCTGAAGCCAGCTCCCCATTGAACACATCCTTGGGGATGCTGCCATATTATATTCTGTGGACATGGCTAAGCCAGCGTAGACAACCTGGGTATGTGGGCTTAGGAGAGGACATCTTTGTTTGAGACACTGTCTTGCATTGTGATGTCCAAATAATGGCCCACTCAATTTTATCAAAAGAAAATGACATTGCAATAGATATGTGTGAGCCTTCCACATTAGGTCTAGTTTGCCCTATGGACTGGAAGGACCCGTGGTTCAAATCCTGGGAAGCCATGTCCCAGTCCCTCTTTCTCAGCCTGACCTACCCCATATTACCACCTTCTCTAGTTTATTACGATCTCCTATTCACGCTTGTGTCCTTCCGTGGGTTGGGAAGTGTGTACAGTGCTTTAATTCTTTGCATCTTTCTGCACCAGATGCCAATCAAACAACACTTGGTCTGAAACCAGTCACTAATTTGAATGTAATTGATACTTACCATCAGCCAAAAAACCCCCAAAACACTTTTACGAGCCTTGGCACAGACACGAAGTTGGAAGAGGATAGGCTGACTTCAGCAGAAAATTAGATCAAGCCCATAAAGTGCAATAAAGCAGAAGCATTTGCTGGTGGCAAGAGCAGGTGCAGCTCAACAGGTATCACTGGAGGAGAAGCGCTTGCATGTCAGCCCTGTTCTTGTTCTGCCAGGAAAGCAGAAGTTTTTGGAGCTCTAACAGCTGAGAAGTAATGCTGGCCACCCAGTCCTCCTTGCCTGCCCCTTGTTCAGGCTGTGAATTTCTAGCTGACCCAATGTATGGAGAATTCTCAGGTCTTTGATGAGCCACAACAGAGTGTGAGTCACAGCTGTCCTGCCCCATCTTCTCCCAACACCCCAGTGATGATGTTGTATCTCCCACACAGGCTTCTGAAGGTCCACAGATGACTCTTCCTGTCTGGGATTAGACCTTGCTGACGTTTCAGGATTCGCAAATTGTCTGGGGGTGTGAGAGAGACGATGTCTCCTTCCAAAGGACAGATCATGGCTTGCAATGGCTAGGCCAACCCGTCATCCCTCCTGGACAGTTACAGAATGACAGGGCTGGTTGTCTGGAGCCATTCATAAGAATGCTGCTCCTTTCATCAGTGACCATCAGCTTCCCTTTTAGCATCCTAATTTCCACTCATTCCATGTTCCACGGAGGACCTTACAGTCTTCCAACAAAAACATCTTGGAGGTCCGGGGCCACAGAGAGGTTAGGCTGGCCTCAACCAGAGCCAGGGCTTTTTCGGCTGTGGCTCCAGTCTGGTGGAACGCTCTGTCAACAAGAGACTAGGGCCCTGCGGGACTTGACATCTTTCCGCAGGGCCTGCAAGACGGAGCTGTTCCACCAGGCCTTTGGCCAGGGCACAGCCTGACCCCCTCCTTTGGCAATCCTCACAGAACTCTAGCCCAATGGTTGCCATTAATCTGATTTGAACTGATTTTATAATGAAATGATTTTAGAATGTTGTATCATTTTACTGTTGTTAGCTGCTCTGAGCCCGGCTTCGGCTGGGGAGGGTGGGATATAAATAAATTATTATTATTATTATTATTATTATTAGGATCCCAGGCAGTGGCAGTGTACTGTACATGCCATACCCGTAAGGCATATGAGTCTTCCCAAATATTCCTTGGAACTGTCCTTTGTTAAGAGTGCTGGGAATTTTAGCTCTGTAAGGGGTAAACCACAGATCCCACCATTTTTTTGGGGGGGGGGAAGCAATGCGCTTTAAATGTCCAGTGTGTACAGAGCCGCAGTGTGGATTGAAACCCATAGCATGTTTGCATAACTTCTTTAAAAAATGAAAATGCAACTGAAGATGACAGAATATGCGGAACTAGCAGGTTTAACGTACAGAACAAGAGAGCAAGAAGAACACGTATTTATATAGGAGCGGAAACCTTTTGTTGAGACTATGCAAAGTTGAAAATGCACATTTTGTGCATACACAGTTGAAAATGCTGGCCGCATTAAGATAAATTCAACAGTTTTATTAATATTTGAGTGTTTTACGATTGGAGAACTGACTATATAATGGTTCTTGCAAAATATGCAGGTATAGCAGATAAATAAAATGAACCATGGAAGGGGAAGGAGGAAAGTCATCGATTATATGGTATTATGTAAAATGTTTATTTTGAAATATTAAACTGAAAATTTAATATATATATATATTTTTAAGTAACATGGCATGTTGACTTAGTGAGCTAGTCCAGCACTAGGTGTATCACACAGGCTTCCTTCATTTAGTTTACTTTTACTCTACTTTCCTCTTGAAAACAAAACCCAAAGCAGCTAAGACCATCATCCAAAATCATTCCAAAAGACATAGCTGAAAAAAACAGTTGCTGGGAGAGGAGGAGGAGGAGGAGGAGGAGGAGGGGGAGGAGGAAGAAGAAGAAGAAGAAGAAGAAGAAGAAGAAGAAGAAGAAGAAGA
>JAXCMG010000006.1:1031205-1068072 GCA_034642415.1 Podarcis siculus | reverse complement strand
TTTCTTTCTTTCTTTCTTTCTTTCTTTCTTTCTTTCTTTCTTTCTTTTGCATTTAAATGTTTTCTTGTTTGTAAACTGACCTGGAACTAAAGACTGAAAGATGCTTAAACAAACCAACCTAGACTAAACTGGAAGGGTGGGGTATGTATCAATCAATCAATCAATATTTCATGGGGTGGTGAAGAAACCATCAAGAAGGTGTCTCTCCCAGACAACATCCACCCTTTCACCAGGTCAGTTGGGGCAACAGCCAGAGAATTTGTGACATTTCTAGCATAGAGAGGTTGCACATCCTGAATCGGTTATTCAGCAAATGTTCAGGCTTAAAGTGTTATTTTAAGCTGCGCTGAGAATTGCTCTGGAATAAGGAGGTCTGGACTGTGTTGTGGTTTTCTGATGGAGAAAGGAATGTGAATAGAAATTATAGGTGCAACTATCGATGAGGCTCATAGGTGGCTTTCTTCAGCACAATCAATTGTCTCTTGAGACAGATGGAGGCCAACAGCTTTGCCTCACCCCTTGCAATGGCATGTGGTGTCCTTCAGCATGGTAGCATTTGTTCACCCCCTCACCAGGGTCCTTGGGTTGTCCTATCTGGGATTCTGAAGATAGTCATATGGCCTTGAACAATTCCCATCATTTCTCCATCCCTTGGTGCCCATGTGGTGCTTAGGCAGGAGGCTGACACCGTTGCTCTATTGAAGATGAGTAGACCAGCCATGTACAAGTGTCTCAGTATAATTTAGTAGAAGGTGCTGAGGAGGGTAACAGGATCTTCTTGCAAATGTTAGATGAGCCATCACTACATTCCAGGTTTCTCCATCTCTCCAAACACAGCTATAGGCCAGCATTATTATCCCCATACTGCAGATGGAGGCACTGAGGCTCAGAAATAATGTCACCTAGTCTGCTTGTGCCTGACACAAAATTTGAACCTGGGAGTTCCCACTTCAGACACACAGCTCTTTCACTGTATCTGTAGTGCAGGGATATATATATATATATATATATGGTTCCCCATCGAACTGATGTACATACGTGTGAATGGGTGTGCGTGTGCAGAGAGAGAGGACAGAATCAGGTCATGGTTTTTAACACACCTGTTCCAGATAAGCACAAGTCAGCTCAGCTGACTCATGATCATGCTGAAACACTTGCTGGCAAGAACTCTGAAACCTTCAATCCCATTGCAACTCATCCTTGTGAGTGGGTGTCGAAGCTTTGCATTAGACAAGGTGTTGCCGGCAAGTGAAGCAAGGAGGGGAGGGCTTAATAAAGGCCCGGAGGGATTTTCTGAGCACCGCCAGGTTTTCCCATTGTACCCAAAGCAATCCCATTCAGGGCGATTGGTTTTGGTTCTGCCTTCTCCACAGCGAGGAGAAAGGCTCCGACAGCCAGGAATCAGGAGATGGTTCTGGGACGGCAAATGTAATCTGGCTCTCATGAGTCACCGGCATCGGGATGTCCTTGTGGTATAATCAGAGCACCATTTATTACGCTGGCGGATGATAACCCAACAAAATCTTAATGAGTTGTGGGAAAGAAGACAATAGGGCCCTTTGCCAGAACTCGCTCACCTTGACAACACGCCCACGGGTCAGGTACAAAGATCGCCATTGTTGACTTGGGAGAGTGACAGTAAGGGATTATTATGTCCTGCTTGTGTGTTTGCACACCCATGTACCATAAGCAACACGGGGGAAGCAGCGGGGGTGTGAAGGATGTCTGACACGTCTGAGACAGCCCACAGGATCGTTGTTACTTACTTGCATTTGCTGTCGTTGTAACACTGGTGGTCTAAACAGTGGTTAGGGTGGTAAGAGGCAAGGAAGTGTAGCAGCGAGGATCAACCGTGCTGCTTCTAACAAGGGTGGTGTATGGAATAGGAGATGCTGGTTCAGGCCACCACAAGTTGCTTGGCTAGTCTGAGCAGCTGCCTGGTCCAAGATGTTTGTTTCCTGCTTGGCAGGGGGTTGGACTCGATGGCCCTTGTGGTCTCTTCCAACTCTATGATTCTATGATTCTATGATGTGCACTCCAGTTTCCTTTGCTGAATCCTATGGGGTTCTGATCCAAAAGCAGCAGATTGTGGGGCAAACCTTTCAGGCTGCAAAACAAATCAGGATATACAGCTCTTGAACAAAAACAGCTCAGTTGGTTAGAGCGTGGTGCTGATAATGCCAAGGTTGCAGGTTCGATCCCCGTATGGGTCAACTGCATATTCCTGCATTGCAGGGGGTTGGACTAGATGATCCTCAGGGTCCCTTCCAACTCGATGCTTCTATAAACCAGGAGTGGGAAGAGTGATGAAGAGGTAGTGCATCTTAGGCCACATCCGCACTATAAATTTAGAACAGTATCATACCACTTTAAACAGATATGGTTTCCCCCAAAGAATTATGGGAAATGTAGGGTGCTGAGAGTGGTTAGGAGAGGCCTGTTCTCCTCCCAGAACTACGATTCTCGAGAGTTTCCCTTGGGAAACACATTAATTGTTAAAGCACTCTGAAACTTGTAGCTCTATGAGGGAAATAAGAGTATCCTAACAACTCTCAGCAGTGCATCTCTAACAAACTACACTCCCTAGGATTTTTGCAGGGGGCGGGTATGATAGTGCTTTAAATGTATACTGCAGATGGGGCCTTAATGGATTGTCAAAAATATATTAATTTTCAGCAGAGGAGGTTACCATAACATAAGAGGTGGAGGCAGCAGAGGGTTTTTCCTCCTTCCCCTCTCCCACTTTTATAAAGAGTGTGAAACTTTTTGCTGGCACCTCAAGTGCTGGTGGAGTTGCAGTCAAAGCAACCTGGGAGTGTTCCCATTTGCTGCAGAATAGCCCAATGGACCGGACCGGCCCTACCATCAGGCAGAGTGAAGTGGCTGCCTCAGGCAGCAGCTGCAGAGGGATAGGGGAATGGACAAAACTATATATGCCATGCAGCACCTTCTAAGCTAGCCTGCTGCACTCAGGTATTGTTGCCTGTGTTGACATAAGATTCAACTTCTAGTCAGGTCAAGCTTTTTTTGTACAAAGAACCCAGATGGGGAGAGAGGCACCATTTTGTCCTTTGCCTCAGGCAGCCAAATGTCTTGGGCTGGCCCTGGCAATGGGAATAATACCATGTGGCTTTTGGGAAAATTCTTGGGGCAGCTCCCTCTGGATTTCTGACACGCATCCCTGAAAAATCACTGAAAATGCCTTCCTCTTTTGCAGAACATGAATGACCCCATGAAAAAACACACGTGTGTTGCGTGTGCGCGCGTGTGTAATATTTGGTCCTGCTCTAATTCAAACTTAGGATCAGCATTGTGGACGTGGATGGGGCCCTGCCAAGCAGCTCTCCATCAGAGGCTGCACCAGAACTCAGCCAAGTCATGAGGAAGTTTATGACCTCAAGTCTTGTCACATCTCTGCACTTCCTTCCAGCCATGACTGGCTTCAGCTTAAGGGAAGCTCTTCTTCTTCTCCTCTTTGCAATGTCCTCTCCTCTCCCCCGTGTGTTCCCTTCCACCTCCGGTTCCTTTCACAATTGTCACCCACAGCACAGGGCCATGATTCACCTGACAGGGCACAGTGACGAGCCCAATGGCAATCCCTTCCCTCAGGACAAGCAGTGTCTCACCTTCTCAGCCAAGCCCGCCTCTGCCTGCATGCTAAGTCTGGGTCTCACAGTTCAAGCTGCCCCCGTTGAACTGGGCCCACGGAGCTCCTCCCCTGCCGCTTATTTGAAGCAGTGGTAGTAGATACTGTGTTTGGGCTGTACCACTTTGGAGTGCAGGCTCACATCATTCAGTGCTCCTATAATACAACAAAAAAGATATGCTCAAAGAAGAATGAGTGTCTAGCTTGGCTAGAAGTCTTCTCCTTGGCATCTAGCTTTGTATGTGGAGGAAAATGCAAGGTGGTACTATCAGTCATGTGAGTCCTTACCTGACGTTTAAAGTTTGTTTCCATCTTGGGCACAGGCATACCACCTAAGTGAGGGCTAGGGTGTATATCCCTTCCAAAATGGGGATTACAATCAATGGATGAGACAGATAAGTGGTTTCTCGGGAGTGAGAAGACTTCAGGCTTGCAAGAGTTTCCCTCCTTTCTCTTTCTTTGTCGCAGAGCTCCAAGGTCTACACTGGAGAGCCAGCGGTTTGTTGCCAGGGTGGGGTGTGTGAAGAGAGGGGAGTCAATCACCATGCATTAAGAACCTAAAATCAGGCAAAAGGTCCATCTGGTCCAGCAACCTCAGCACATTCCTACTTGCTCTGCATCCACCGCTGGTTTGGGAAGCGGTATACGCTTGACGTTAGCCACAACAATCCATATCTATCCTGTCAGGTGTGCGTACAGGAGCCAGGCTCTGTGACCAGTAGGACTTTGCAGGACTGAGGCCTTCCTAAGTTTGTTCTGAAGAGGCAAGGCACGGCCACACAGGTGAGGCCAATTGGTAACTCACAGCACCTGGTGGTAAGAGCTGGGAAGAGATATAAGGTCAGCTTTTCCCTTCAACTCTTTGCCACGGCAACACGTTCCCTTCCTTCCTGTGTTTGACTCCTTGACTTCTTGCTTCTTGATCCTCGGACGCCTGACTTTGTGACTCCTTGCTTCTTGATCCTCAGACCCCTGACTTTGTGACTCCTTGCTTCTTGATCCTCAGACCCCTGACTTTGTGACTCCTTGCTTCCTGACCCTCGGACCCTTGGCTTCCTGGCTTCTGGACTCCCCTTTCTGCTCCTACCCCGCCATCTTGCCCCCGGTCCCGACGTCCCCAGCTGGGACTTTGATCGCCCATGAACCGGACCATGACCTATCCTGTCTTTATCCCACTATTCCTTTTCAAATACTGAATTTGGGTGCATCATGCCCCATACCAAATTGATCCAACCGGTCGGAGTCCTCACTTTTCTTGCAGTGGCCAACCAGAGGCGTGTGGGGAAACCTGCAAAGCAAGGCCTGGCCACAAGAGCGCTCTCTCCTGTGGTTTTTGGCAACTAGTTTTTAGAAGTATTTTTGTCTCTGGACATGGAGGCCAAGCATAGCCAACATGGCTAGTTGCCATCGATAGCCTTTGCCACCATAAACTTGTCTAAAGTTTTCCAAAGCTGGTTGTCACCACCGCCTCTTGTGGAAGTGAGTTCCACCGTTTAAGTACCAGATGCGTGGAGTAGTGCTTTATTTTATCTCTTCTGAATCTTCCAACATTCTAGTGTTAAGTTCTAGTGTTATGAAAGAGGACAAAACCCAAAACGCTGCCACCTTTCCTCATTGGGGAGTTGCTCAACTGCCTCGATCATTTTGGCTGCCCTTTTCTGAACCTTTTGCACCTCTACAATTTTTGTGGTGAGGCAACCAGAACTGTACACACAGGACTGCAGCCTTGCAGTGCTCGGCCAACTGTTAGCTCTGCCTCTTGTTCCCAGTTGAACTGAATATGGTTCACTGCCCTGCCTTGCGCTTCACTATCAGTCACCAAGCTCAAGCATTATCAGAAGCGGGGCCAAAGTTCAGTGGTCAAGCACATGCTGGGCATGCACAGCATCTCATGTTCAGTCCTTGGCATCGCAGATAGAAAATATCTCAGGTAACAGTTGTTTAAGGTCTAAGACCCAGGAATATTCTGTTCCAAGCTGGAGTCAGGGATGTAAGAAGGCACCAGTTTCTGTTTTGACTCTTATTCATCCCATGCAGCACTGTTTCCATTCCACTGCAGTTTGTCTCCTTCTGACAAAAATGGCACTATTCATCTTGCTGCTCATGTAGGCAGAATTTTACATAGTTATGTAATTAATTACATTATTCCACACTATTCATTTCAGTGCAAAGGAAGTGCAGTCCAAATTGGGGTGGGAGAGTCATCAGTTACGTATTGTTTGTGGATGGAATAAAACAGCAGCAAACATTTGCTGGACTGATTTCTGTTCCAGATATGGGTCAAATGAGTGAACACCAGCAGTTTCTGCTACCTTTTCTGTTTCCTTCAGAATCCTCTGACATTCCAAACTTGGAGTCCCACACTTTCAATATACAACGTCTGTCTCAGTATAAAGCAACTCCATATTTTCAGCATCTGTATAACTCATTACTTTCATGCTGAGCTGCAGAAATTGCCTTCTTTCTTAGTCAGGAAAGAGACGAACAAGCTATTATCTAATTACGTTACACAAACGAGGGAGACGGCATCAAAGCCCTGTTATTAAGTTCAATTTTTGCTATTCCACAACCAACTTACACTAGACCTGAAACCAGAATATTACACACGCACGAGATCCGAGCCTCAATTAAATATTGACAGCAATTACAACCCAGTCCTAGGCAAGGAACTACTTTAAATATTAATTTTATGTTATTGCTTCATTACCCAGGGAGCTGTAGGAGGGGGGGGGGGAAATTGTTCCTGGCTGCAAACAAAATCAAAGGGGCTTTTTTTGTTTAGTTTTTTGTTTAAAGAAAGATTGCATTTCTCCTATGGAGGGAAATGAGGTGAAGGAAAGGAAATAAAGTTCAATGAGATGAAGTTTCAAGGCATCAGATGTACTATTTGATATTGTGGTTCACCATGAATGCTTGCCCACATAGAAGGGCCTTACACAGATGGTGAGCTGTTGGATATTTGCATGATCCAGAAGCAGAGGAACTAATGATAAAAGTTACAGATAGGTAGCCGTGTTGGTCTGCCATAGTCAAAACAAAATTTTTTTCCCTTCCAGTAGCACCTTAAAGACCAACTAAGTTAGTTCTTGGTATGAGCTTTCGTGTGCATGCACACTTCTTCAGATACCATCTGAAGAAGTGTGCATGCACACAAAAGCTCATACCAAGAACTAACTTTTTTGTTTTTAATAATAAAAGAGAGAGAGGAGGTCCACATGTTGTAGAGCAGCCTTTGAAAAACTTAGTACCCCACCAGATGTTTTGGACTACAACTCCCATCAGCCCCTTTCCAAAACATTGGGAGGACATCAGGTTTCTGAAGCCATAGCCTTTCTGCTCCTCATCCAGTCTGTGGTCCCACAATTCATTTCTCTGGTCTTCCATCTAAACTCCTGAGAAGCAGTGCAGGCATTGGCACAGCAAGAAAATGGTATGGCTGGGGTTGCCACAAGTAAGGGGCAAGGTGTCACAAATACAGTGATAATACATCTCATTAGCAGCCTATCAAGGAACTACACAGGGACAGGGAAGCTTCTTTTTCTTTTTTCTTTTTTTGTAAGATTTTTTATTGCGTTTCTTTCCATAATTCTGTACATTACAAACAAATAAATAGGTTACAAGAAACCATTTTTCTTTTCTTTCTTTTTTTTTTTTTAACAAAACAATAAAATCAAAAACAAAAATAAATCCCCACTTGGACTTCCCCACCCCTTCCGATTCTGCGTTCTTTAAATTAACAATGTCAGCAATTTGTTACCTTATGTCGTACCTTATTGTAACTTTCACATGTTATGTATCCAAATTCAATATATTGTGTCACAGTTTTAATACCTTTAAAATAAACGTAACATGTTCAATTCATATTATCTCCTTTTCTCTTTTGTCACTTATTTTACTATTTACTTAATCACAATTGCTAAAGCATATCATTTCCTAATCATGCACAATCTTAAGATTCATACAGCTTGTAATATTTTTGCAAATAGTCTTTAAACTTTTTCCAATCCGCCTCGATTGTTTCTTCATCCAAATCTCGGATTCTGCCGGTCAGTTCAGCTATCTCCATGTAGTCCATCAACTGCGTCTGCCATTCCTCCAGCGTGGGTAAATCTTGTGACTTCCAATGTTTTGCGATGAGTATTCTTGCTGCTGTGCTTGCATACATAAACAAAGTTCTGTCCTTCTTTAACACCTTCTGGTCCACCATGCCCAACAGGAAGGCCTCTGGTTTCTTGGGAAAGGTATACCTAAATACCTTTTTCAACTCATTATAAATCATTTCCCAGAAGGCCTTAACCTTTGGGCATGTCCACCAGAGATGAAAGAAAGTCCCCTCTGCTTCCTTACACTTCCAACATTTATTGTCAGACAGGTGATGTATCTTAGCTAACTTGACTGGGGTCATGTACCACCGGTATATCATTTTCATAATGTTTTCCTTCAAGGCAGTACTTGCCGTGAATTTCATTCCGGTGTTCCATAACCTTTCCCAGTCTTCAAACATAATGTTGTGTCCAACATCCTGTGCCCATTTTATCATAGCAGATTTAACTGTCTCGTCCTGTAAGTTCCACATGAGCAGCAAGTTATACATTCTAGATAACAGCTTTGTCTTTGGTTCTAACAGTTCTGTCTCTAGTTTCGACTTTTCCACCTGGAAACCGACTTTTTTATCCATTTTAAAAACCTCTTGAATTTGAGCATAGTGTAACCAATCTCGCACCTTATTTTTTAGTTTGTCCTGGCTCTGCAACTTCCAACTGTCTCCAATTTTTTCAGTTAATTCCCAATATTTCGGCCAGCAGGCCTCCATATTGGGTCTTTTTCGGGCCTTGGCCTCCACTGGTGATAACCACCTCGGTGTTTTACTCTCTAATAAGTCTTTGTATTTCATCCAGACTGCAAAAATTGCTTTTCTGACAATATGGCTTTTAAACAATTTATGAACTTTAACCTTGTCGTACCATAGGTATGCATGCCAACCAAAAACGTTGTTAAAGCCTTCCAGATCTAGGACATCAGTGTTTTCCAACAAGAACCAATCTTTCAACCAGCAGAAGGCTGCAGCTTCGTAGTACAACCTCAAGTCCGGCAGGGCAAACCCCCCTCTTTCTTTTGAGTCTGTTAATATTTTAAACTTTATTCGGGGCTTTTTGCCCTGCCAGACAAATCTAGATATATCCTTCTGCCATTTTCCAAAGCAATCCACTCTGTCCACGATCTGTAAGGTTTGAAACAAAAATAACATTTTCGGCAGCACATTCATTTTTATAGCTGCGATTCTTCCCAACAAGGAAAGTTTCAGTCTTGACCAGATTTCTAAATCCTTTTTAACTTCCAACCAACATTTCTCATAATTATCCTTAAATAAATTCAAATTTTTGGAGGTCAAATAGATCCCTAAGTATTTCACTTTTTTAACCACATTTAGTTCTGTTTCTCTCTGAAACCCCTCTGTTTCTGTAGTTGTCAAATTCTTGATCAGAACCTTAGTTTTTTGTTTATTCAACCTAAATCCCGCCACCCGACCAAATTCAGATATAAGTTCAAGAACTCTTTTTGTGCTGGATTCTGGCTCCTGCAATGTCAAAACTAGGTCATCTGCAAATGCTTTCAGTTTGTATTGTTTCACTCCGACCTCTATCCCTTGTACCAACCGGTCCTCTCTGATCATGTTCAGTAGCACCTCCAGGACTGAAATAAATAAAAGAGGGGATAGAGGGCACCCTTGTCGTGTCCCTTTTTCAATTTTAAATTCCTCCGTCACCACATTGTTCACTATTAATTTAGCTTTTTGTTCTGAATAGATTGCTTGTAATCCATTTTCAAACCCCCGTCCCACTCCCATCCCTTCCAAATTTTTCTTCATAAACATCCAAGATATATTGTCAAATGCTTTCTCCGCATCAATAAAAATTAACACCGCCCTTGTGTTCCTATTAGTTTGCAAAAGTTCCAAAATATCAATGATGTTTCTGGTATTCTCATATAGGTGTCTACCAGGGAGAAAGCCTGCTTGGTCTTTATGAATTACTTCATTTAAAACTTTTTTAAGTCTACTTGCCAAAATGTCTGCAAATATTTTGTAATCCACATTCAGGAGTGAGATGGGACGGTAGTTCTTGAGCTGGGTCTTTTCAGATTCTGACTTAGGTATCAATGTGATGAAGGCTTCTTTCCACGTTTCTGGTGCCCTCTTCCCATCCATGATCTGGTTGCATACCTCCAACAAAGGTTGTATCAAATAGTCCTTCAGAGTCTTGTAGTATTTGGAGGTAAGCCCATCCGGGCCTGGAGATTTGCCTAGTTGCATATTCTGAATGGCACCTTCAATTTCCTGTAAAGTTATTGTAGAGTTCAAGATTGATCTTTTATCTTGAGTTATTTTTGATAGTCCATTTGTCTTTAAAAATTGATCTATCTCTGATTCTTTCTGAGGCCCCTGTGCGTACAATTCTTTAAAGTATCTGTGGAAGCACTTCCTGATTTCATCTGGTTTCTGTACCGTCCTTCCTTCAATCTCTAGATTTGTTATCGTATTTAACTTTTGTCTTTTTTTCAGCTGCCAAGCTAGCAGCTTTCCACATTTGTTTGCTGATTCAAAGGATCTTTGCTTCATCTGTTTTATTTTCCATTCAATCTCCTGATTAATCAATTTTGAATATTCTGCTTGATGGAATTTAATTTCTCTCAGCACCTCCTTTGACTTTGGTTTGGTTCTCAATTTTTTCTCTCCTTGGTGTATTTTCTCCAGTATTTTATCTTTCTTCCCATTCCAGAGTTTTTTCTTAATTGTATTCTGTTGTATCAGAAACCCTCTCATAACAGCTTTACTTGCGTCCCAGATCATTCTTTTTTCTACTGTAGTGTTCAGATTTATCTCAAAGTAGTCCTTTAGTGTTTTTTGGGCCTTTTTCACAATCTCTTGATCTCTTAATAGTGTGTCATTCATTCTCCATCTGAAGGAACCGGATTGAGTTAGTCTAAATTCTATTTTCAAGGCGTTGTGGTCGGAGCATGTTTTTGGGCAGATTTCCACCTTTTTGGTCTTGGGTGCCAGCCCCCTGGAGGTCCAGATTTGGTCGATCCTTGACCAGGACAGGTGGGCCTCAGAGAAGAAAGTTCCTTCTTTACCTAGGGGGTTCTTTGTCCTCCATATGTCAATCAAATCCAGATTGTCAGTCAGTTCAAAAAAAGTTTTAGGCAGTCTGCCATCTGATGTTAAGTTTTGGCTATAAGACTTATCCATATGTGTAGACACCACTCCATTCATATCTCCCATCATTATGATGTTAGCATAGTCCAAATAGTCCAGCAAAGTCTCATGCAGCTTCTTAAAAAATTCTGATTTCCCGTCGTTTGGAGCATAAATTCCTAATATCAATATTTTTTCTCCTTGTGTCTGAATTTCAATCGCCAGAATTCTTCCTTGTTCATCCTTGAATAAAAATTTGGGTGTCAGGCTCTCCTTGGCATAGATCACCACTCCTCTTTTCTTAACCTTATCTGACGAAATAAACTCTTGGCCTAGTCTTTTGTTGACCAAAACTTTCCTATGGAGCCTGGTCACATGGGTTTCCTGTAAACAAATAATGTCCAATTGTTCTTTCTTCAATATGTGAAATAACCTCCTTCTTTTCTCCGGGGAATTTCCACCATTTATATTCCAACTAAGTAGCTGCAGAGACATCCTGTACTATTCTGTTACACCTAGAGCGGTGTATCTTCTTTCTCCTCTGGTTCCGAAGGTATAGGCGTTGCTCCGCCTGCTGGCAGAGTAGGCCCCGGTCTGAGTATAGGCCAATGAGCTGCTGCTTCTTTTTGGAGATCTTCTCCGTGGTCGTGCTGGAACTTTTGTAGATCCTCTGGTGTTCTTATTTTAACCTTCTTCTGTTTGTAAGTAAATGATAATCCTTGTGGAAACTCCCACCTGTAAGGAATTGTGTTGAGTCTCAACAACTTAGCCAATTCTGAATAGGTGGCTCTCAAGTCCAATAGCTGTTTAGGAATATCTCGGTAAATTTCCACCCTTTTCTCTTGTATCACAATTGAGTTTTTGAAGTGTAGGCCTAGTATTTTGTCTCTCTCTTCCCTTGATCTCAAAGCTATTAAGCAGTCTCTAGATCTGTCCTTTCTTACCAATCTTCCAAGTCGAAAAGCCGATACTATTTTAAAATCACTTTCTTCTTTTAAGCCCCAGAACTTTGAAAATTCTGTTGTCAAAAATCCAATCAAATCTTCTTGTTCAACTTCTGGGACTGCCCTCAGCCTGAGGTTAGTCTCGCGATTTTTCAGTTCCACCAAAGAGAGATAGGTTTGTTGGTCCCCTATCTGTTTGTGCAGAGGCTTGACTTCTGCTTTAACTTCCTCGACCTCTTTTTTGGCAGATGTTGCTATTTGAACGGCTTCCCCGGCCAGCTTACGATTCTCTTCTGTTGCTCCTTGCAATTTTTCAATTGCTTGAGTATGTTGGGAAACCTGATCCGTCAGTTTCTGGATCGAGGATGTAGCTTGATCAATTTTTATTGATTGATTGTCAATTTTTTGATTTAATGCTGACAATTGTTCCAAAACTTGTTTCAGTACTGCCTCTGATCCTCCTGATGCCATATCTTCCTCTTCAGATTTTTCAGGCTTTTCGATTTCTGCTTTTTGTGTTGCAAGCACAGCTGGAACTGATAGTCTGCGTCCCTGAGTTAAAGTTGTTTGCAAAAGCTGTGCCTGCTTTTTCGCTTTTTCTTTTTCCTTAGCTTCCTTAGCTTTAGCTGCTCTTGTCTTTCCTGTGCCACTCATCAGTCAATGTTCAAGGTCAAATGTTGTAGTCCCATGGGAAAGACAAGTCCAAATTTAAAAACAATCTAGTGAGAGAAGGTAAACAAGAAAGGCTGTTCCCAGGCCTTTGTATTCCCAATATCCTCTAGGGGGAGTGCCACCAAAGTTTAGTAAGAAGAAGGCAACTTTTCCGCCATTAAAGTCCCTATTGTTCCAATTTTAAAAGCACAATAGTTCCAAAACACTAAAGAGAAAGTCCTGCAGAGCACTTTTAAGCCTTTAACAAAGTTCCAACAAGGTGCCTGCAACTGTATCCACTCCAGCTAAGTAAGCTCAAAAGTTTCACTTTAGTTGCAAAAGTATCTGGAAGTTTGTAACAGTTCCGCAGTTAAACAACTTCGCCCGGCCACCCGAGGATTTGGGGTTAAAGTCTTCCCTTACCCCTTAGGGGACCGCTCCAAGTCAATTTTTTAAAGCTTTGCTTGCTAAAAGTTCTGTATTTCTTCCTTAAAAGTAAATTCAAGTGTGCACGAAAGTCCCACTTTGAAGCTTTAAAGCTTCCCTGTTCACAGCGCTTTCCGCTCTTTGTGCCGTCTGCTTTGATCTTAAAAGCAGTGCCGGAAGACGGACTTCCTCTTTCTCGTCTCCCGGTTTCAGCCAAATTTCTTCAAATTGTTCTATCAAATCTCAAATCCTTACTCACGGGTTTGCTGTTTCAGCCTGATGTTTCTTGGAAGAAAGGTCGGCGCTCATCCGTGACAGCCGCGCGGCTTCGCCTCCGCAGAAAGAGCGATGAACTCACAGCACCGCTCCCCCTCCTTCACTCCGGAGCCCCTTATGGGGTTCCTTCCGCGAATTCGGGGGTCGCTCCAGGTGCCCGCCGAGTCCCACGGCCACGGACTCACTCTGTCCGTGGTTTATCTTGATGGGTTGTCTCTGTGCCGTAGCGAACAACCCTTTTCTGCGGTGCCCCTCTTCAGAGCTCGAAGAGGTCCGCCATCACGGTTTCGCGCCGCCTCCGGAAGTCCGGGAAGCTTCTTTTTCTGTTGAGGGCCACATTCCTTTAAAGGTAATCTGTCGGGGGCCGCATGCTGGCAGTGGGCAGAGGCTGGTGGCAGGGGTGTCTTCTTCCCTCCCCTCTTCTTCCCTCCCCTCTCTTCTCTTCTGTCCTTTATCCCTTGGTTTCCTTCCTTGCCACCTGCATGAAATGAACCTGAGAACCGCCTCCAGACCATGTGTCCCAGGTTCCCCATCTCTGAATTACAAGAAGAAGAAGAAGAAGAGAAGAAGAGTTTGGATTTGATATCCCGCTTTATCACTACCCGAAGGAGTCTCAAAGCGGCTAACATTCTCCTTTCCCTTCCTCCCCCACAACAAGCACTCTGTGAGGCGAGTGGGGCTGAGAGACTTCAGAGAAGTGTGACTGGCCCAAGGTCACCCAGCAGCTGCAGGTGGAGGAGCGGAGACACAAACCCGGTTCACCAGATTACAAGTCCACCGCTCTTAACCACTACACCACACTGGCTCTTGGATATTTGCATGATCAATTCCAGGCAGTGGCAGTGGCCAGATCGGGTTATTATGAAACACACGAGTTATGGTGCCTGTGGCACTTCTTGGAAAACATTGTTTGATAGCTATCATACCATGCCTTCTTTGCACCACAGGCTTCTGCCTCTTAGGAAATACCACCACTTCATACACTCTATATCTGCATGTGGGGAGAGAGATTATGTCAGCATATGTAACCTGTTCTCTGGCGAGGGAACATTTTTTGCATATTGTTTTAATGCAAAGCGCTAAATATCCTGGAATGTTTCTTGTGATGTTAATTAAGATAACTGCAGAAGACCAGCCTTCTGCTCAGGAAATGAGATGGTCTGAGGACAGAACAGGGCCTTTTCTGTAGTGGCCCAGTGCTGCAGGACACCTTGCCAAATGAGGCCTGTGTAGTGCAAGTCTGCTGGCTGTTAAAAAGTTATGAAAATTGGGGTAGGGAAGGAAGGACTGAAATTTGCAGAGGCTGTGTTCCAATGGTGGGTGGGGGGAAAGTGGGTGGGTTAGAACAGCCCCCACCCTCAAAATAAAAAAGTCACCCCTATTGCCACAAACACACATGCCCTAGACACAAAGTGCTTTCTACCTCTCTCACAAACTTGTACATACTAGGGTTGCCATAATTCAAAAAGTAAAAATCCTGACACCTTTTTTTTTAAAGGAGGACCCCAAAATTATCGAGCTTTTTTCAAGGGAACCACCCAAATTTTTGAGCTGTTTTGGGGAAACCTCCCCCCAAACACAGTAATTTTTTTTAAAGCTTTTGGAACTGTTTCCACTGCTTTTTCCATCTCATTGCCATACATCCAACTTTTCCCTGACATTTTGCCGGTTCAGCTAAATTTCCTCCTGACGCCAATTTTAAACCAGTTCATGTACCAGCCTAGTACACACTCACACTAGACATGCAGGGTCACACAAATGCACCATCAGCACCCAAGGGATAGCATGGGACGCTGAATCTTAGGGTTATGGCTTTGAGCCCCGTGTTGGGCAATAGATTCATGCATTGCAAGGGGAGGGACTAGATGACCCTCTTGGTCCCTTCCAACTCTACAGTTCTAAGATTCTAAGCATTTCCAGCTCTTTTCACTCCAGTGGTGGGGTGGGGGTAGCTGGAGAGAACTGCCTACCTGCTTTTTAGAGAAATGCACTGAAACATTAAAAAAAATTACTAATGGAATTTTGTATGTAGAGGTTGATTTTTATTATCTATTAGGTCCTGTAAGATGCAGTGTACTAACTTTCTCCCCCCACCACACTTTAAAAAAAAAACATTTTCTCACCAGTTAATGACAGCAGAAACTGTGTTTGAAAATTACCCAAGGAGAGAGATAATTTCAGTGGAGTTCTCATAGGTGGGGCGCAGGGCTTTTGATGTGCTCACCTTCCTTTTGAGGTGTCTGAGGAGTGTCTGCAAATGTCCTTTATTGCATTCTACAAATTGTCCTACCCGTGGCCTGCACACTGTAGCCTTCCTGGGTGCCTGCTGTTCAATCAAAGGCCAGGGGAAACACTATGAGGTAACTCCTCCAATGAGGTCATTTTTCAGATCACAAAGTGTGGGCAACTAGGGAGGCTGCTGAGTGCTGTAGAAACGTTTCCTGGAAATAACATTGCATACGCTCAAGCCCACCAAAATATGAAAGGTGTTCTAAAGAAATTCTCAAGTTCCTTTAGAATAAGGTAGATCAACGGAACCCTTTTTCACACAGGAGGAAAACTTTGGGCAACTGGAGGACAGTTTTTTGCACAGCGCTTTTAGGTTTTGAAGAATGCCAGGAGATAGATCAGATCACCTTGGACCTTCCAGATGTTACTGAACTACAGCTCCCATAAACTCTGGCCATTGGCCATCCTTGCTGGGACTGATGGGAACTGCAGACCAGGAATATCTGGGGAGCCAAAGGTTCCCTGAGATAGATAGAGATGATAGATAGATATAGATAGATGATAGAGAGATGATAGATAGATAGATAGATAGATAGATAGATAGATGATAGATGATAGAGATAGAGATAGGTAGAGATAGATGATAGACAGACAGACAGGTGATTGACAGATAGATGATAGATAAATAGATAGATTTGATCCAAAGGGACCCGGGTGGTGCTGTGGTCTAAACCACTAAGCCTAGGACTTGCTGACCTGAAGGTCAGAGGTTCAAATCCCCGCGACAGGGTGAGCTCCCGTTCCTCGGTCCCAGCTCCTGCCCACCTAGCAGTTTGAAAGCACATCAAAGTGCAAGTAGATAAATAGGTACCGCTCCGGCGGGAAGGTAAACAGTGTTTCTGTGTGCTGCTCTGGTTCGCCAGAAGCGGCTTAGTCATGCTGGCCACATGACCTGGAAGCTGTATGCCAGCTCCCTCGGCCAGTAAAGCGAGATGAGCACTGCAACCCCAGAGTCGGCCATGACTGGACCTAATGGTCAGGGGTCCCTTTACCTTTACCTTTAAAGTCATTGTACAGTGTGGAAAGCAGGAAAGGTATAGAGCAAGATTTCCCAAACTCAGGTCTCCAGCTGTTGCTGACTACAACTCCCATCATCCCTAACTAGCAGGACCAGTGATGATGGGACTTGTACTCCAAAAACAGCTGGAGACCCAAGTTTGGGAAACCCTGCTATAGAGCAAGGAACCAGTGGGTCTTCAGATGTTGTTGATGTGGAACTCCCACCATCATCTGGGACCATCAGCTGGAGCAGATGGGAGCTGAAGTCCCCACAACTGTTTGGAGGCCCTGACGAAGAGGATTCTACAGCTGGTGGTAATGTAATCTTAGTGTAGTTAAAGGTTACATAATTGGATCTGAGCTCTAATCCCACTGCATTTAAGGATTTGCACAGTTGCCTTAGGCCGGTCACTTTTTCCTTATCCCATAATTTGTGCTGCTGCATGCACCCTACAGAGCTATTTACAGAATATGCAAAAAAGACAAAATTATATCCTTCTGTAATGAAACCTTTGAAATGACATTCTAGCAAATATTGGACTACCACGGTATTTCCACAACTGACCAGCCTTTTATCAATGTGACATCCATTGGACCGCTCTTCCTCATATGCTACTACAGTAGTACCTCGGCTTAAGTACTTAATTCGTTCCGGAGGTCCATTCTTAACCTGAAACTGTGCGTAACCTGAAGCACCACTTTAGCTAATGGGGCCTCCTGCTGCTGCTGTGCCGCTGCTGCACGATTTCTGTTCTCATCCTGAAGCAAAGTTCTTAACCCGAGGTACTATTTCTGGGTTAGCGGAGTCTGTAACCTGAAGTGCATGTAACATGAAGCGTATGTAACCCGAGGTACCACTGTACTATTCCCTCGTGGGTCTCCCCACCTAATTTTTAATGCCTAAAAGTACTAAAGGATTCAGAAGTAAGTGGGGTGGGAACTGTGGAGATGCACACTGGCCGCACCCTCTTCATCATCATTCTCTTGCCTGGCTCCACCAACTTCCTCTGCCTTAAGAGGGCAAAAGTTTGCAGCCGAGAGCCTCCCTTTCTGGTGGAAGTTCCTTGCATAATTTAGAACCCTGATCACGCAGTGTCCTAAGTCACACCAGGACCTTATCCAGAGTTCAGCAGAGTCTTTGTTACAGATCTCCTTCAATACATGGAGGGCGGCAAGGCCAGGCAATGGGGATGTGACGAAGAGGGCAGGCTGAGCTCACTACTCTGTTCCGTGCAAATGGAGGGACCAGAAATCTCCATTCACTACCATGGAGTAGGGAAATGGACTGAAATTGGGGGAACTCATTGAGGACCACATGGAACCTAATGCAACTCTGAGCCAGTGTAGTAAAGTGGTTAGTGTGCTGGACTAAGACCTGGGAGACTGGACTCAGCCCTGGGTGACCTTAGGCCAGTCACTAATCTCTCAGCCTAAAAACCTCACAGAGTTGTTGTGAGGATAAAATGGGGAGAGGGAGAACACTATATACCACCTCAAACTCCTTGTAGGGTAGATGGGTGGTGACATAAATAAATAAAGCTAAAGCCTCAAAAAGTATGGTTACCAGACGTCCCCGTTTCCCGGGGAGAGTCCCCAGATCTACAAATATGTCCCCAGACAAAATCCATCCCCAGATTTCATTTAATGTCCCGGGATTTATATTTTAAGTGCTGTAGATTTATTAGTGGGGAATGAATGTTGCGTGATTGGTTCAACGGCATAAGACACATCATATGGGGAATTCTGGTGAGGCAAAATGGCAGATGCCATGGCAGCGAGCAGTTCCTGAAGCCAGCCAGAGCCAACTGCACTACCAGGCTTGCTCCGGGCTGCTGAGACTGCTGCTGCCGCCATCACTGCCAAGGGGGTACTGGGGACGCCCGCTGCTTCAACTGGGGGAACCGCTGCCCCCCATGACCCAAATGAAGCCGGGAGCGAGAGCACCCAGCCAACTGCCCAGTGGCACTCCGGGACAGACACAGGGAGAAGGAGGAGAGGAGGAGAAGGAAGAGAGAGAAAGAGGGAGAAAAAAGAGGGGAGCCCTGACCTTGCCGCATCACTGAGGACGAGAGGTAGGAGAGCACTGGGAGGGCAAGGACATGTGGCCGAGCCCAGGTCTGACCTGAGCCTACTCCATGGCAGCTAGCGCTCCAAGAGAGCCCAGAGGAAGGCAGCATAACAGAGGAGACTGCAAAGGTTTCCTTAGTTCTTAATTTTTTAAAAAATAACTTTTTCTCTCTCTTTTTAAAAAAAGTGTCCCTGGATTCTTTGAAAAAAATCTGGTAACCTTAACATAAAGGTAAAGGGACCCCAGACCGTTAGGTCCAGTCATAGACAACTCTGGGGTTGCGGAGCTCATCTCGCTTTACTGGCCGAGGGAGCCAGCATACAGCTTCCGGGTCATATGGCCAGCATGACTAAGCCCCTTCTGGCTAACCAGAGCAGTGCACGGAAACGTCGTTTACCTTCCCGCCAGAGCGGTACCTATTTATCTACTTGCACTTTGACATGCTTTTGAACTGCTAGGTGGGCAGGAGCTGGGACCCAGCAACGGGAGCTCACCACGTCGCAGGGATTCGAACCTCCGACCTTCTGATCGGCAAGTCCTAGGCTCTGTGGTTTAATGCACAGCGCCACCCCCGCTCATAAAAATATGCAAAAATAAAAACATGCAAAAAGCCCTGCTTGGATCAGGCCAACTCTACGCAAGGCCTATATAGTCTACTTCTTTGAACTACCTACCTACCTTGAACAATTTGGTATCATCAACAAATGACTAACTCGCTGCTCATCCCAAACACTAGATAATTTTGAAAAGGTTAAAAAGCTCAGGTCCCAATCATGATCCTTGGGCAATTGTTTTCCTGAACGGGCTATTTTTTCTGCAAAACAACAACAGCAGCAACACCTGGCCTAGAACTCCAAGTCTGAAGAGGAAGATTTGTCTTCAGTGCAGAAATTCTGCATCTCCAGTTGCAGATTTCAGCAGCATCCTAACACCCCACATTCCCATCTGTGCGCCTATGCACAGAGTTAGCGCACGAACCTCCCATGCAAACATGCCCTGACCTACATGGCTCCCAGAGCCTCACACGCGTCAGGCCAGCCACGCTGCTTTCAGCTCCTTCTCTGCCCTAATCCTTTATTGATATAGAGCTGTTTGAATCAGCCTCTCATTTTCCAGATGATATATTTCAAATGCTTCCTTCCATCCGCACAAGATTTGCTTCTTTCAACGAGCGGGTGACATCTTCTTGGCAGACCCAGGCACTTTCTTGTTTGTTGTTTCAGTGATTGCGTGTTAAGTGATACACGCAAGGCGAGTGTGGCTGTGCGTGATATTTTACCTCTTAAGGGATTTCCTTCCTCCTTTTCGTAGGAAAAGAAATGTGAGTTTTGTTTAGCAACTGATTGCATCACATGATGCTTCCTAACACAGGTTTAGACTGTTGGTCCATCTTGCCAAGGAGGCAAGGACTATATCCTATGCTTTGCACACAAATGGTTCCTGGCATCTCCAGGTAAAGCAGAGAAAGATAATTATCCCAGAGCGGCAATGCCAGAGACCAATCAGGGATGCAGGAGAAATTCAATTCAGTTTGCATTTAAAGATGAACCCATAAAAAAGTGCAATAGGTTTCACAACAATCAACAACTGAATCACAGCCATGCATTGAAATTTGCACTTATCTGAAGTTTGTGATGCAGTTCTCCAGCCAAACAGTATTTATGTGAGGAAAGCATATATTGCAGGAAAGTGTGCATAAGAATTAATATGGTAGTGAAAATAGTATGCATAATGCATTCAGCTGGGGGAAATTGCTTGCACATTTTCAGCAATGTGTGCATGACACAAAACTGCAAAGAATAGTTTTGAAAAATTCAAACTAATCTTCTGATGAATTTTCATGAAGTGTTTTATTTTTAATTCTAAATTGCTGCCAACACAAAAATACCAATATCCATATTAGGGCAATACCTTTATTAGGCCCACTGAAAATTCAAAATATAGCACACAAGCTTTCCGGTTTCCTGCATCAGACTAGATTTGTTTGTAAATTTTTGAATTGTTTTATATAGAGGTAGTGTGGTGCAATGGTTAGAGTGCTGGACTAGGACCTGGGAGTTCAGCGTTTGAAAGCATACTCAGCCATGAAGCTCATTGGATCACTGTCCTTCAGCCTAGCCTACCTCACAGGGCCGTTGTGTTGATAAAATGAGGAGGGGAGAACCACATTCCCCACCTTGAGCTCCTTGGAGGAAAAGGTGGAATTTAAATGTAATAAATAAATAAAAGAGGCAAAATAACTCCAAAGTGCTGTATAAAACCTGTTAAATCATAACAAGTGGGGGAGAGAAAAAACTTGGATGTGGTAATGCCATACTGGGGTTTTGATGATATATGAGTATTTGGTTTTATAATGTTTTTACGTGTTGGAAGCTGTCCAGAAAGGCTGGGGCAAGCCAGCCAGATGAGTGGGGTATAAATAATAAAATTATTATTATTAAATTATTTTATCTATATTTAAAAAAAGGTAAAGGTAAAGGACCCTGACAGTCAAGTCCAGTCGTGAACGACTCGGGTTGCGGCACACATCTCGCTCTACTGGCCGAGGGAGCCGATGTTTGTCCGGGTCATGTGGTGAAACCAGAGCAGTGCACGGAAATGCCATTTACCTTCCCGCCAGAGTGGTACCTAATCATCTACTTGCACTTTCAAACTGCTAGGTTGGCAGAAGCAGGGACTGAGGAACGGGAGCTCACCCTGTGACGGGGATTAGAACCGCAACCTTCTGATCGGCAAGCCCTAGGCTCAGTGGTATACACCACAGCACCACCCGCGTCCCTTTTATCTACATTTACTAGCATTGATCCATTAAAAGGGAGAGGATACAATAAGGAGATGTTCTTTCGAAGGGTAAAAAGAAAGGTAAAGGGACCCCTGACCATTAGGTCCAGTAGTGACTGACTCTGGGGTTGCGGCGCTCATCTCGCTTTATTGGCCGAGGGAGCCGGTGTACAGCTTCCGGGTCATGTGGCCAGCATGACTAAGCCGCTTCTGGCCAACCAGAGCAGCGCACGGAAATGCCATTTACCTTCCCGCCAGAGCGGTACCTATTTATCTACTTGCACTTTGACATGCTTTCAAACTGCTAGGTTGGCAGGAGCAGGGACCGAGCAATGGGAGCTCACTCCATCACAGGGATTCGAGCTGCTGACTTTCTGATCGGCAAGCCCTAGGCTCTGTGGTTTAACCCACAGCGCCACCCGTGTCCCACCTTTCGAAGGGTAAACAGCCCCAATTTTACTTGAAACAGAGGAATGGGAAGGAAATGACTCTGGCACGCTAAGCAGGAGGTGGAACTGCCACCGAAGAAGCCCCTCTGGTCCTCTTCTGCCTGAGCTCCCCCTTGCTTCGGAAAATCCCCTGTCGCTCAGCTCACACGAGACGCGACCTTTGACCGGTGTCATCGTACTGTCAGCAGAAGATCATTGCTCAAGTTGGAGGCAGCGGCTTCAAGCACTAATTAAGGGGGAGCTGCTCAGGCACCCGCCTCCAGTCAGCTGCCTCGTCACCTTAGCTGGCCCCAGAGAGTCATCGGCGTTGTGTGATAAGCAGGACTGGAAGCAGCATTTTAGCCTGTACTCCCTGGCAGATTCTCAGGACTTGTCTCTACAGGAACGCACCTGCATATTACCTGCACTCTTTATGTGACCTATAAAGCACATCTCACACGCAAGCCTTCCTCAGAAGGGAGGTCTAATGGAACTATGCATGCAAGGATCCCACAGCTTCAAGGCTGGTACCTTGAAGTAGGGACCCCTGAGATGCTGGACCTCAGCTTCAATGCACTGCTCTCCATGCTTCAGAGAAACCTAGGCATTTGGACAGTAGGGGAAAAATATTTAAACAAAAAACAAAGAGGTAATGAGAGCCAGTGTGGTATAGTGGTTAGTGTGGGGGACTAGGACCTGGGAAACCAGGGTTCGAATCCATACTCAGCCACAAAATTCATTGGGTGACCTTCAACGAGTCTCTTAGCCTAGCCTAGCTCACAGGGTTGTTCTGAGGATAAAATGAGGAAGGCGGGAAAACATGTATGCCGCCTCAAGCTCCTTGGAGGAAGGGTGAGATATGAAATGAACAAATGAAGGCAAAAACATATCAGTGAAGGCTGTGTGTGCTCAGCTGATTGGCTGTTGTTGTGGGGGGGGGGGAGAGAGACTGTGGGGTAGGGAAAATAAATAGTGTATCATAGAGAGGGGCATGGCTGACCGCCTGGTTGGAACAGCTAGCAGAAGCATACCACACTGCAACATTTTGTCGCTGCAATTCCCAGAATTCTTTCCTTCGATTTTTTGTTCTCTCTCTGTCTGCACGATTCAGGTTTGATAGGCCATTGCGAGGTTCCCCTTTGCCGTCATATGACATTGAGGCTCTCCAATATCTAAACTAGGAAACCCGACAAATGTCCGTCCAACCTTTCCTTTAAAAGATCTCCAAGGTGTTTAGGATTGAGTCGCCAAGCCCAATTGCACTGAAAACTGTGCAGAGATAAACACGTACACAGAGAAAACGCAGCTGAAAACCACCAGGCCATGTGAGAAACGTCCCACAGACAGGATTGTGCAGACTTTTACAACTTTGTCTAGACTAGGATTTTAAATGACATACATGGCCCCACCTTATACAATCCGTTTGTAAACATCCACCTCTGGATAGAGCAGCTGTAACGTCAGTTGACATACAGCAATTGGAGGAAAGCCTGTAACATTTTAAGGAAACCTAGGCTGTATCCATTCAGATGCCATTCGGATGATATCTACAAGTATAAATTATATCTGGAGCTTGGCCCCATGACTGTGGGTGCCTGGGGCCATGGGTGCCATGCAGTGTGCATGGCCCTGGCGCCGAAATTTGTGGGTGTCTTCATGGGGTATTTTGCGGGTGCTCAGCCCCCCAGGGCCCCAGGGAGTTGGCGCCTCTGTCTAGAAGTGTGTTATGCACAAGAGCAGTGCTGAATTTACGTGTAAGCTAAACAAGCTATAGCTTAGGGAGTGGGGCCCCACAAATTTTTAAAGGAAAAAAAGGACTGGATGTATATTTCCAAAATATAAGACAAAAAACAAATAAAACCTACATACAGTTAGAGCTTAATAATTATTTCACTATTGATATACTTCTTAATTGTATTTCAGTTCAACAATTACTTTGATAAAATACATATTTTGTTATATGCAAATGGCTTTAGATACCTGTTAGGTCCATAAATTACCATATAGCATATATTCAACACAAGAAACAGTGACAATTTGTTGTTAACAAAGGACAGCTGGGCATATAAAGGGCCCCATTACCTTCAGTAGCTGGGCCTCATCAAACCTAAATCCGGTCCTGCGCAAGAGTTTCAAAGACTCTATAATTTCAATAACTGGCCAGCACAATCTGCCACTGGGTTACTGTCACTGAATGTGCAGGTCTCGGTGGGATCCTGTTTCCCTCCTCTCACTCATGGGCTGATCATCAGTCATATGCGTGCGCATGGCATCATATGCCAACCAACTATACTCAACAGAAAGCTTGTGCATAGGACGTCCCAATTTCTCACCCAGACATGGTTCTCTTCCCGAAAGCCCAATTCAGCATAGCGTTCCTGCTCTGGGCATTCTGTCACCTTCTATCATTCATGCATTAAATCCCCAAAGGGCACTTTCCCGTGTTAATTTTTGGGAGGGAAGGGAACTGTCTTCTAAAGTGCATGCATGTCCAAGGACCCATGAGAGTAGGTAGTTGCTGAAAAAGACCTACCCGAAATCTTGGACAGCTGCTGCCAGTGAGCGCCAACGAGGTGCCTTCCAAAGCTCCCTGCACCGCAACTCCCATCAGCCCCAGCCAGCATGGCCAATGCTCAAGGCAGATGGGAGCTGTAGTCCAACAACATCCAGGGAGTACCATGTGGGCTAGCTATTTCATTCTGAGACTAGATAGACCAGGTGTCTGACTTGGTACAGGGCAGTTTCCTGTGTTCCTAGGACAGCTTCCACATGACTTACTACAGAATGTACCGATCCCTTTACATTCAGCGGACCTGTTGCAGGAGACATTCTACTTCCTTCTCCTAAATAAGAGAGAACAAATTCACCATTCTAGGGATTTGCAAGTTGGGGACCAGTAAGAATATGTGCTTTGCATAACCAAAGGTGCAGAGTCAGGTCAACCACTGGCTTAACCACGGGAAGGGAACTGAACAGCCCTGCAAAGGGACTATGGTCATGCATGTTAGAGAGTTCTCTCTGCTGAGCTGGAGGGGCTCCGTTTGCGTTTCTGCTGCGTCTGCTTATTCCCATGATGAGCATTCTTAAAAATAGCATGTGGCTTTTAAAATGTGTGACAAAAGTACACCCAGCAAATGTGTTGTAACCAGCAGCCAAACAGTTTCCATGTTTTATTTATTTAACATGTGGCATTAACAGGTTCAGAGGCGTCGCATCCATTGAATATAGCGCTTGCAGGGGAGCAAAATTAGACGAGGGCTTCTGTCCTGTTTGTAGGCTTCACGGCTGCCTCTGCTTGGCCTCTGTGGGTAAAAAACAAGAACCAGGATGCTAGAATAGAAGGATCCAGCCTGATCCAACAGGGCTCTTGTTAGGTTCTTACTTTTTTATTATTTGCTTAGAGAGTGGCATGTTCACCCTAAGTTGCAAGCCATACCCATTTACCATGAAGTCCACTTGGTGACCTTGGGCCAGTCACTGTCTCTCAGCCTAAGCTACCTATATGGGAAAAGGGTGTCCAATTCACCTCTAAACCTTTAAGCAGGCTCCCCACTGAAGAAGACTGCAGAACAGCACTTCTTGCACCTGATTATGTGGCCTCCAGTCTCCAAAAGGGACGTGGGTGGTGCTGTGGGTTAAACCACAGAGCCTAGGACTTGCCGATCAGAAGGTCGGCAGTTTGAATCCCCACGCCGGGGTGAGCTCCCGTTGCTCGGTCCCTGCTCCTGCCAACCTAGCAGTTCGAAAGCACGTCAAAGTGCAAGTAGATAAATAGGTATCACTCCAGCGGGAAGGTAAACGGCGTTTCCGTGCGCTGCTCTGGTTCGCCAGAAGCGGATTAGTCATGCTGGCCACATGACCCAGAAGCTGTACACTGGCTCCCTCGGCCAATAAAGCGAGATGAGCGCTGCAATCCCAGAGTCGGTCACAACTGGACTTAATGGTCAGAGGTCCCTTTACCTTTACCTTTAAGGAAAAGCAGGACATTCTAAGATCAGATCAGAAACTGGAATGGCTTCTGTAAATCTGGGACTGTCCCTGGCAAATAGGGACACTTGGAGGGTCTGCGCACAACGTAATAGTTACCGGATTAGAGAAATGTTTGGGTAAATGTTATGTACTGTTTCAGTAGATTTCACTAGTTGTTAAATGGGTGAATGAAAGCCTGAAGCAGGGATCATTCAACAACTCACCTTGCAAAGAGTGAAGCTGGCCATATAATTAATTTCAATTAACAAGGTTCCCTATCCGTCTCACTAAGGTGCACAAATTATAGCTACTGTAAACACTTTGCAGGCAGTTCATTAATGGGAAAAGAACCTCGATCGGTAGTCTATTGATCTCATCATCTCATCCTGTACGTGCATTTCTGCACCTGGCAATTTATTATTATTATTATTATTATTTCAAAGACCTGCAACTAACAAGGAGGAGGCATATTTAGATTTCACTGGAATATGGGTTAGTGAAATGTGACAGGGTTAGGGATGTGAATGCATCTCTTTCCTTATATCCCTGCCCTTAATTAGACAAGGGAAGTAGCAAATGAATGTAGGAAATTTGCAGCAGGGTGGGTAGAATCAAGAATGGGGAAGCAGCAGCAAGAAAGGGCTATCAAGTTCAAGCCTTGCTCTTGGACTTCCTGGAGGCATCTGGCTGGCACGGATGCTGCAGGTCTAGACCATGGGTAGGCAAACTAAGGCCCGAGGGTCAGATCCAGCCCAATTGCCTTCTAAATCCGGTCCGGGAATCAGCGTGTTTTTACATGAGTAGAATGTGTGCTTTTATTTAAAATGCATCTCTGGGTTATTTGCGGGGCATAGGAATTCGTTCATTATTTTTTTCAAAATAATGAACGAATTCTTGTGGCCCCCCACAAGATCTGAGGGACAGTGGACCGGCCCTCTGCTGAAAAAGTTTGCTGACCCCTGCTCTAAACCAATCTTAGGGCCAATTCAGCTCATGTTTAAGGGGGTTGGACCAGTTGACCTTCAGGGTCCCTTCCGACTCTATGATTCTGATTCTAAGGTCTTTTTGCACTTGGAGCTGGTGTGTCTTTTATTCCTTTTATTCCTTTCAGTGATGTGCTTTAAAACTAACACCCCAGAAAGGAGCAACATGGGAAATCATGTTGCTCCAGTTTTACTTGAACTGTGGTGTTGAGGAATGTGGGGTGGGGGTGGGGAATATCAGTTTCTCCTCTGTGATTAAAATATCCCAGAGACTGAGGAGGAGGGATGGAGGCAGGTGCAATTTTGCGATCATTATTGGACTGGGAAATGATATGGGTGTGCATCATCCCAATTACAGAGAAGCCATCATTCAAACCATGTTGGTCCCCTCCTGTCTCCCTGTCTGGTGACGAGTCGCTACATGGGTTCCTATTATATTAATCACTGAGAGCACTTTCAAGAGCTTGACACACCTTATTGCATGCCTGCTTCACAACAGCCTTGCGAGGTAGGTTGCTGTGACGGTCTTTCCCAGAAACCTCTGGGAAACCTCTCAACCACCCCAGGACTTCAAGGGTGGGAAATCTGAGGCCTGTTGGACTACAACTCCCATCGTCCATGGCCATCGGCCATGTTCTCTAGTAATGCTGGGAACTGGAGTCCAACTGGAGGGAGTCACAGGCTGGCTGCAGCAGTCTAGGGTTCCAGACTGGAGTCTTTCCCAGCCCTATCCGGAGGTTGTCCAGATTCAACTTTGTACTGTTTCTATTTTGCATGCAAAGCATGCACACCGCCATTGAGCTATGGCCCTTCCTCCAGTTGTAAGCCTTTGTAGTAGCACATCAGAGAGAACATTAGAAAATGTGGGGCTCTGCATTGCATGCATGCGAGTTGGGCAGAATAAGTGATCATGCCTGCTGCTTCTACCTCTGCATTAGGGTGACCAGAAGTGCTAGATTGTAATGGTGATGGAGGGGGGCAGCATTCTGCATGTGACATCAGGACATCAGGAGGAGCTGGGGGAGGAGCTGAATGTGGTGGCCACATGGCTTCAATGGCCGGTGGCTCCTCTTCCTCCTCCTGGCTCCACAACCGTCAGGAGGCTTCTTCCACCCTCCTTCCTCTCCACAGCAAAAACAGGAGGAGGAGAAGCTGGCCCTGCAGCCATGTCCTGCTCAGCTCCTCTGCCCCCTCAACATGGGGGGGGCAGCCCCCTCCCAAAAGATATTGAAGGACCCAAAACAGCTCAGCTCCCTGCAGCTGGCACCCCTGGGGTGACCATGTGCTCTGCTTGACAGAGGGCAGCCTTCAAGTTGAAGGGCTGACCAGTACAGGTGAGACATCCCTTCAAATAACCCTGAGAAGGGAGGGCCACAGGGGACTTGGAATATTCCCACTTGGAAGTTACAACCTAGAGAACAGACTGAACAAGCCCACAGATCAGCTGTTCACAGCCTTCCCCACTATGCTGACATGCAATGACTTTTTATTTAAATTATCAAGCAATCATATCTAAATCTGCACCTGTGCCTAGAAATGTTCTTATTTTATGCCAGTCTGAGCCCTCTTTTGTCCTCTTCCTTGACCTCCCAGTTCCTCCTTTGCAGCAACACAGACGTGGACAGCCCCTTCTGCTTGTTCTTGTGCACAGTGTCTATGCTCAGAGACACAAGCTGTGCACTTGTCAATGTCATCCATGCACCCTGCATGTTTGGACACAAAAGACGCCTCCCATCACGTCGGCTTTGCCTCCTCCTATGGACCCTGAGCTGTTCAGTTCTGAGAAACAGAATTGAAATCTGAGCCCTTCCCGATTCCCACACTTGTTCTTCTGGCTAATTTCTTTTCCAAAAGCTGCAGATCTGTGCATTCTCGTGTTACAGCTTCTGACTGGCTCCTTATCAGCCTAATTCTATCAACAGGAAACGGGGCAAGAAGCAAGAAAATCCCAAGCTGTGTCTCACGTTATAATCTGATGATCAACCAGTGCTCTATGCTTGGGGCGCATGCAGCAAAGCCCAGTCACTCCGCGTCTCAAGGTCAAAGGTCATTGCCAGAGGGTAGGGAGACATACAGTCAACATGCATGGCAACCTGAATAGTGCTAAAAACTCCAAGCCAACTTTGAGATCCTCTTTGCCTGATAACCCTTCAGTAAAGCTCTTTTCACTTTGAGATCATTCCTTTCCAAACCATTGCTTATTGCTCCAGGCATGGACACGGTCGCTCAGGGATCTACACCCCTCCCTCCCTCCCTCTCCATATTCCCAAGGTCCACTGATCAGAGCCAGATGCCAAAGGGTGAGGCAAAGCCAGATGCAAAATGGTCTCTTGGGGAGTGGAGCCAAGTACCTCCAGCAGCTCAGCAGTGAAATGACTTGCACAATATACGAACAGATCTGCACCTGAATTACGGCAGATCAGAGGTTCCAGTGGCCAAACAACTTGTGGTGCTAAGCATTACCTAATTAGCAACCACATCAATTTTCTTCTTATTATTTAATAGCAAAGGCAAGGCTTTGATTTTCATCAGGGACACAGTACAATGGCTGCTGCTGCACTGCTGTTAACCACAGTACCCAACTCTTGTTTTTGTTTTGTTTTTTTTAAGCAACTGTTGACCTATCTCGCCCTTCAACTACTGGGTCCTGCTCAGGACAGACTTCTTAAACACAGAATTCTAGTGGACACCTTTATTTTAAGGAACCACAGAGATCTAGCATGGTGAGCAGGGGCAAGGAGAGACTATAGCTGTGGGGGGGGGAGCTTGTGATGTCCCCTGGCATTACCCGTGGCAAAATGCCATATCTGTGGACCAGCAAGTTGAACTGTCCCCCGCAGTCACGAAATGATGATGATTTTGATTATCATAACAGCAGTGCAACACCTCTATAATGCTATTAAGTAATCTAGCAATTAACTAATTAGGACCAGAGTGTTCCATGCACATTATTATTATTATTGATAATAATAGTAATCTGAAGAATAAAGTGCCACAGTGCACTAAGGGCACAATTTAGCGATCTTTATTCACTAAAGCTCACCCCTCTTTTCTAATCCCCTTCCTTGATAAAATTAAAAAAAAAAATCATGCCCCTCTTTCGTCAATAAAAAATTGCTGCCCCTCTTTTTTCAGGGTGATGCTGGAATTGCTTTTAAAGGCTGAGATTCTGTACCCAATGACCTGGGAGATAACCACATTAAGCACAGTGGGGCTTACTTCGAAGTAGATATGCATGGATGAATGCTGTCAAACTTTGTGCAGCATTGTTGTTGTTTAGTCGTTTAGTCGTGTCCGACTCTTTGTGACCCCATGGACCAGACCACGCCAGGCACTTCTGTCTTCCACTGCCTCCCGCAGTTTGGTCAAACTCATGTTAGTAGCTTCGAGAACAGTGTCCAACCATCTCGTCCTCTGTCGTCCCCTTCTGCTTGTGCCCTCAATCTTTCCCAACATCAGGGTCTTTTCCAGGGAGTCGTCTCTTCTCATGAGGTGGCCAAAGTATTGGAGCCTCAGCTTCACAATCTGTCCTTCCAGTGATCACTCAGGGCTGATTTCCTTCAGAATGGATACGTTTGATCTTCTTGCAGTCCATGGGACTCTCAAGAGTCTCCTCCAGCACCATAATTCAAAAGCATTAATTCTTCGGTGATCAGCCTTCTTTATGGTTCAGCTCTCACTTCCATATATCACTACTGGGAAAACCATAGTTTTACTATACGGACCTTTGTTGGCAAGGTGATGTCTCTGCTTTTTAAGATGCTGTTCAGCATACATGTGCACTAAACCTCACCAGGTTTTGTTTGACCTATTCCTGGGCCTCTAGAAGCAGTGGCCCCACCAGGGCAGGACTTTGGGGCAGAAGGCCAGGGCCCCACACTAGGCAGAATGAGTAGGAGGGCCTGCCAAATGCAGCAGGACTGGGTTACCACATTATGGAATAAGACACAAAACACATCACTATCTAAGTCCAGACTTTAAAATTACCTAACTATTCCTCTGCCCAGAAGTAAAATCTCTGAAGGTAGGGTGTGTGTGGGGGGGTTGTCATTGTAAGCTCCCATGCCTTTCCCCATAACTCCCATGCCTTCCCCCATAACATAAATGTTGCTGAATGTTGCAGCTGTTTTGCCATCATTCCAGTCATATTGTGAGAGGAAACCTACAAATAAAGATTCTGCAGCTGAAACTAGAGATAAACCATTAAAGCTTATGAATGGGTGCCACAGAAGTAGCTTTTGTGGCAGCAGCAGGATTGGGAAGGAGGCATGAGAGGTCCTTCCTTTCCCCACCAATATGGCACCCTTCTTCTCAACTACAACTCCCATCAACCCCCAGGAAAGGGAGAGAGAGAGAGGCCTGCTATTGGTGCACACCCAGGATGTCCCTTCACAGCTGCCATAGTGTGCACATTCTAAGGATGCCTCAGGTACAGGGCGTGTGTGTCCTGAATTGCCCTCCTGAGATGTTGGAGCATCTCTGTGCTTTAAAGGCCAGTGCAGACATACAGTTGCCAAATGAAAGAGCCGCCAGCCGTGTGCAGCGCCAAGGGTGGGAGGGGAGAGTTGGGTTGCATTCTGAGAAATGTTTGGAGGATATGATGTGATGCTCTAAGAGTTTATTTCTTTTTTTTAATAACTTTTTATTCAAAATTAAAACAAAACATATTATCCAGAAATATATCATCCTTATTCCCCCCCCATTTTTCCTCCCTCCCCTCACAGAACCCACCCACCCCCACCCCCTGACTTCCCTCAGTTCCAGTCTTTGGTTTCTCTGAGACTGCTGTTTTCTGCATGTTACACAGTTGTATAGATCCTCAAACTATTTAGCTGATTATTATCAATAAAAAGTTTGTGAATGTTTATTCAAAACCAGCCAAGGAGTCCAGTTCGCTTTGTTGCATCTTCAAATACTTTGTAAAGGGTTCCCATTCATCTTTAAAGTCACAGTTATCCTTGTCCTGTAGCCAGTATGTCAGTTTTGCCAGTTCTGCATAATCCATCAATTTTTCTTGCCATGATTCTTTAGTTGGGGTTTCTTCAGTCTTCCATCCTTGTGCTATTAAAACTCTTGTGGCCATTGTCGCATACATGAAGATGTTTTTCAGCTTTTTTGGCAGATCTTTCCCTACAATACCTAATAAAAATGCTTCAGGTTTTTTAACAAACGTTAAATGGAACATTTTCTTTAGTTCATTGTATATCATTTCCCAAAATTTTTTAATTAACTTACAATCCCACCAAATATGATAAAATGTCGCCTCCTTTCCTTACACTTCCAACATATATTTGAACTAGTTTTGTACATTTTCCCTAACTGCAGTGGTGTTGTGTACCAGTTTCAGTAGAAAAAGTCTTGGTTCTAGTAATCCATGCCATGGTGCAGGTGTCTTGCTATGATCTCAGTGTTGCAGAGGGGAGGGAGCCTGCAGCTGGGGCTGGCTTGGTTGAAACCAAAGGCTTCCTGCTGAGTTTATGGGTAGAAGCAAGATCTGAATTCCGGGATCAAATCAGACACTGGGATGAATGACCCTGGAAAATCAGGACACTTGGAGTGTATGGCATTAATGAACAGCTTGAAGTATCTGCTGTGGCCACACAGTTGTACAGTCAGGACAGGACATGCGGGCAGAAGACCAGGGCCCAACTCAGCAGAAGGAGCAGCAGGAGCAGCAGCAGCAAGGCTTATTGTTCCTACAACCTGAGAAATACACAAAGAGGGAAGCCCCCATAAGTACAGCGCCAGAAATTGCTTAAGTGCATCACCACTGTGTGGCCAGAGAAAAGACATAACCCTCATGCTCCTACAAACTCTGTGATTATGGTTGAGACTGAGAAGGCTGCCTCTCAACCCTAGAACATCTGCTTGTCATGTAGAAGGTCCCATATTCAGTTCCTGGCCTCTCCAGACACGGTTGGGAATGCCCCCATCTATATTATTATTATTATTATTATTATTATTATTATTATTATTATTATTATTTATTACTTATACCCCGCCCATCTGGCCAGGCCTCCCCAGCCACTCTGGGCGGCTCCCAACAGAATATTAAAAACACAATAAAGCATCAAACATTAAAACGTTCCCTAAACAGGGCTGCCTTCAGATGTCTTCTAAAAGTCAGATAGTTGTTTATTTCCTTGACATCTGATGGGAGGGCGTACCACAGGGCGGGCACCACTACCGAGAAGGCCCTCTGCCTGGTTCCCTGTAACCTCATTTCTCACAGTGAGGGAACTGCCAGAAGGCCCTTGGAGCTGGACCTGAGTGTCTGGGATGAACGATGGGGGTGGAGATGCTACTTCAGGTATTCTGGGCCAAGGCCGGCTTTTAAGGTCAGCACCAACACTTTGAATTGTGCTCGGAAATGTACTGGGAGCCATTGTAGGTCTTTCCAGACTGGTGTTATATGGCCTTGGTGGCCACTCCCAGTCACCAGTCTAGCTGCCACATTCTGGATTGGTTGTAGTTTCCAGGTCACCTTCAAAAGTAGCCCCACGTAGAGTGCATTGCAATCATCCAAATCTGGAGAGCTGCTCCCAATCTATGTAGACAACACTGATCTAGTTGGACCAATGGTCTGACTCAGTATGAGGAAGCTTCCTGTCCCAGTTAGTTCTGGAATATTGCTGCTGTTACTGCTTCCACTCTTTAGCATAGGGATGGGAACTTGTGGGAATTTCCAAACAGACAAGAGCTTCATGCAAGGTTCTCATAAGCAAAGGTCTTCAGTGTGTTCTAATTTATTCAAGTGATTAAGCATTGAGGCATCCGGCATTGTACTGGGCACCAATTGACCTAAGGAGATGCTGAATAACACCATACATTTTACAGCTCATGGCTTCCTCTAAAGAATCCTGGGAACTGTAGTGGATCCTTCACATTGCTACAATTCCCAGCACTCTTAACAATCTTCAGTTTCCAGGATTCCTTGGGGAAAGTCGTGCACTTTAAATGTATGGTGCAGATGTGATCTATGTGCAAGCGATGGTCCCAAACTGTTTGCTGTGATATTGTAAGAAGTCGGAGATCCGTGCATAAATTGCGCAATTTGCACAAAATGCTCTGTGTTCCAGAAACACACACAAACACACACAGGCTTGGGTCAAGACTCCAGAGCTATTTTATTTTGCATAAGCATTGAAGTAAAACCTGATGAATATGATCAGATGAGCAACCTTAGACATTTCTTCTACAGAAGTGCAGCGTCACACACAGAGAAACAGCTACAGTGGTGCCCCGCAAAACGAACGCCTCGCAAGACGGAAAACCCGCTAGATGAAAGGGTTTTCCGTTTTGGAGGCGCTTCGCAAAACGAATTTCCCTATGGGGTTGCTTCGCAAGACGAAAAAATCTTGCGTCCCCCCAGCGGATTTTCCCCCCCGCTTTTTTCGCCCTTTTCCTAAGCCGCTAAGCCGCTTATCAGCTGTTCCGCTGATAAGCCGCTTAACAGCTGATCGCGAAAAGCCGCTTGACAGCTGTAGCGCTAATTCGCTAAGCTGTCAATGGGCTTGCTTCGCAAGACGAAAAAACCGCTAGACGAAGAGAATCGCAGAATGGATTCTTTTCGTCTAGCGAGGCTCCACTGTATACATATTCAAGCCCCTGGTGTAAAGTTGCTACAAAACATCTTGAGAAAAGAAGAATTAAAATCCATTTGTGATAATTAATTAAAAAGAAAAGTCACAAGATCACACAAATCGGTTGAATCTACTTTCAGACACTGGGCAGTGTTTATTCATTCACTCTTTTCTGTTTGGAAAAGGAGTTATCTCTGACTAATGGAGAAACTAGTCATGTCTGCACATAAGAGAGAGACGTGAAATTCGAAGAAAACTCAGAAGTGCAAGTGAACTTGTGTCAAAAGTTCCATTATGCTCACAAAATTTTTAGGGAAAGGTTTTGGGTGGTTTTCAACTTTTATTTGGGGTCTATCAGTTTAAATTTATTGCGCTGACTTAATCATGATCATTAATGTGTCTAACTCTGAGTAGAACTTAGTTGCAAACCATCCATTGGGCTATAGCTAATATTTAGACGTACTCAGCACAGGCCCCTTCGAATTAATGGATGTGATTAATTTAGGACTATTAATTTCAGTGGGTTTACTCTGAGCAGACCTTAGTTGGATACTATTCGTTGAGATTCACTCCCCCGCCCCCTGTAATTGGGTTTACTCTGAGAATGTTTTAGTTGGTTGTCTTGTCACCCTGTATGTTTTTCTTAAAACTCAAACAAAACAGAATAAGGTGACAACCAGCTATGTCACTTGAAGATTTCTATGACTGGTGTAGTTTGTATTTAAAATGAATTGGCACTGTTATGATTTTTAAAAAATGTATAATTGGTATGCATTGATCCAGATGTGCATATTGTTTAGTGATTCACCTTGATAAATTTATAATATACATTTTGTATTGATGTACATCTTTTTGATCAATACCTAAATATTGACCTGAATATTACATTAAACATATGTATATCTTAATGACTTTGCCAGGTAGTCGTAAGCGCTTTGCAGTATGCAGTTTACTTAATATGCATCAAATTTAGCCTGCAAATTTAATAAATTTTTATTTTTATTTTTTTAAATAAAAAGCCTGGATCCTTCATTTGTGCACATGGAGTGTTCCTAATCAAAGCATCATTTTATGCCCCTATGAATCTTGAATTTTCAAACCATTATAATAAGTTTTGAGGAACCCAAATTGAGAACCTGTGTGGATACGGGGAATTCAAGCACTGATGGGGAATGTGAGCCTAGTCATAACAAACGCATGTAGAGAGGAATCCCTGGTTTCGCTGCCGTGACTACCATCTTTCAGATTCCACAACAATGAATGGGAGGGGAGTTCCAACCAAGATGTTTCTTTTAAACACAGGAACACGAGAGGAGCCCTCAGATGGGCTATTTAGGTAAGGATTGTCTACATTGCCTGGCAGAGGCTGTTTCAAACAGAGGTCTCTTTTAACCCTATATGAAGATGACGGGAATTGAACCTGGAACCTTCTGTAGGCAAAGCAGATGCTCTAGTACTCAGCTAGGGCCCTTCCTAGGTGAGACAGAGAAGGTTTCATGAGAAAGAAGTGTGACGTTTGATCAAGGAATCTGATGCAAGATGTAATGAATACCCCAATGACAACAGTTGTGAGTGGGGAGAGGGATGGAGAGAGAGTAGCTATCTCCCTCCTCCTCCTCCTCCTCTTCCTCCTCCCTCCTACACTAGATTATCCATGCCACCCATGACACCTTGGCTACTGCCTGCTTCAGTCCCTTGGATCTCGTCCAGGACGAAACCACAGAGCTGATCGAAAAAGATAAGTCGCCTTGTACCCAGATGCGTTTGCCAGATAAACCGCACGAACACCCTTTCCCAAGAACCCGTTCTGTGAAAAGGCTGCATCCTGCATGAACCCACCTTTCCACTGAACCTTTTCCCCAAACCAGCTAAACACAATGTGAGCAAATGACACACAGTTTCACAGGGGCTGAGGAACGCCCTGGCCATGAGGAACAGCCTCATGCAAATCAGGCCAACTAATCCGAGCATTAGGCAGGAGGAACGTCATTCCCAATAATGCGTGCAGGGCTTCAGCGAGTCATTCACTGACAGGGGAAGAGATGGGGAATTCCCCCATTCAGTGCTAAATATCCGTATCGCTTCTTGGGTGCTCATCCTCCCATAGAATCCTGTGGAGCTGATCCTTGCCTGGAACTGTCACAGCTATTAAAGGTCTGTGAGCTAAGGCTAAGGATATACGCATCTGCCCATTTTGGTCTCTCTCTTTCTCATTTTCCAATCTTATGTTCAGTTCTACAAATTTCCACATCAGCTTACTGGGTTGTTGTTTTTTTATTAAACCCTCATGAGAATTCACCAACATTTGAGTGTCCTTTCTTTTCATATACAGATGTTTGTATGTGATTTTGCCTAATGTGCATATGATTGCAAGCAATTTCCCCTAACATAATGCTTTTTTGAATGTTATTTTAACTAACACATGCGTCTTAATGGACACTGTCCTCAGATATATGTATTCCACTGCACATTGTTTGGTTGGAGAATTGCCTTGCAAAATTCAGAGAGGTGTGAATTTCTGTATTGTTTCAAGAAGGCTATGTATACACCATACGTTTAAAGCACAGGACGTCTCCCAAAGAATCCTGGGAACTGTAGTTTATTAAGGGTGGTGGGAATTATAGTTCTG
>JAXCMG010000006.1:948729-1015992 GCA_034642415.1 Podarcis siculus | reverse complement strand
GAAGGAAGGAAGGAAGGAAGGAAGGAAGGAAGGAAGGAAGGAAGGAAGGAATCGTTCATGATGCAAGGGCCTCCTAAAATAAAACCATTTTAGACCTGGGATCTGAAATTAAGCAGGGATGGTGCCTGCCTGATTTCTAATGGGAGGGAGTTCGATAGAGTTGAGCACACTATACTGAAGGCACGACTCATTGGCGTAAATAGAGTAGACAAACGTTAGGATCTATCATTGTTCTTCTCAGGAGACCTTGAAGTGGGGATGCAGGAAGCGTGAATCATTCCCTTTCTTGCCACAGCTATGAAATGTGCGAAGCAGCCCTTGGTTATGAGCAAGACAGACCAGATAACTGATGGGTATGATACATGGGGGAATGAATGCTGGCACTCTTGTGGTATCCAGAGTTGCAACACAGAGAAGAGGAGCGGATGCTAAAATGTCAGTAACTGACCTGACTATTGCCCCAAATTTAGAACAATGCAACTGAGCTGGAAGAGTCCAACAGGCTGCCTGAGCAGAGAGACCTTTAGCCTGATCCAGCAAGAACATTCTTACCATTTCCCTTCAGGCAAATATGAGGAATTTTTATGGCCCTCCAGAGTACAGCCACCATACCAACCTCCTGGCTCTGATGATGACTCCAGCAGCCCCTGGTGCCTCAGAGTGAAGTTATAATACTGGGCAAAATACTTGATCTTTATTGCATAGTCATCCTTTGTATACACTGGCGGGGTTTGAATTGGAGGCGACTAACCGCCACGAAAGTGATCTTGGGGCAGTGGTTGGCAGCTCAATGGAAGCTTCATATTAATATTATCAATATGATGTTTCATATCGCTAGGTTGAGGGGAGACCCAGTATTATGACAGACCCTCCAAGTGTTCCTATTTTCCAGGGACAGTCCCAGATTTAGGGAAGGTGTAATGGTTTCTGATTTGATCCTGGAATGTCCTACTTTTCCTTTTGTTGTTGTTTAGTCATTTAGTCGTGTCCGGCTCTTCGTGACCCCATACACCAGGCCCTCCTGTCTTCCACTGTCTCCCGCAGTTTGGTCAAACTCATGCTGGTAGCTTCGAGAACACTATCCAACCATCTCATCCTCTGTCGTCCCCTTCTCCTTGTGCCCTCCACCTTTCCCAACATCAGGGTCTTTTCCAGGGAGTCTTCTCTTCTCATGAGGTGGCCAAAGTATTGGAGCCTCAGCTTCACAATCTGTCCTTCCAGTGAGCACTCAGGACTGATTTCCTTCAGAATGGATAGGTTTGATCTTCTTGCAGTCCATGGGACTCTCAAGAGTCTCCTCCAGCACCGTAATTCAAAAGCATCAATTCTTCGGCGATCAGCCTTCTTTATAGTCCAGCTCTCACTTCTATACATCACTACTGGGAAAACCATAGCTTTAACTCTATGGACCTTTGTCGGCAAGGTTACTTTTCCTTAGGGCTTCCCTATTTTCAAGAGAGAAATGCTGGAGGGTATGGTAATAAGTCCCTATTTTCACTGGAGAAATGTTGGAAGGTATGGAGTTATGTGACCCCTGAGCCAAGGAGATCAGTAACTATACAACCTTTAGAAGATGTCTGAAGGCAGCCCTGTATAGGGAAGTTCTTTTAATGTTTAATGTTTTTATTAAGTTTTTATTTATGTTGAAAGCCGCCCAGAGTAGCTGGGGCAACCCAGTTAGATGGTTGGGGAACAACAACAACAAGGGGGTTGGACTCGGTGGCCCTTGTGGTCTCTTCCAACTCTATGATTCTAACAACAACAACAACAACAGGCATTCCTGTTTTCACTGGAGAAATGTTGGAGCGTATGCCTTTAGTGGAGAAGGAGGTAAAGATGGTTTGCAGAGTCACCCAAGATGGCTTCAAGTCTGCAGATTTTCCTCCCACCCCCAGTTTAAGCTTCAGAATTTCTTGGCCTTTTCCCATTTGTCCTTTAAGAAAACACTGCATGCATAACGGACATGTGATTCCCAAGCAGACATATGACACTAGCTTTTTGTCACCAGATATCAATGGAGCAAGGCCGGATTTTCCCTTGTGTTGAATTTGTCCCAACCGCTCTTGGTTAACTGCAGGAGCCCCCGAGAAGCAAATACAGTTAAGATTAATGGCTCTTGACTGGACATGTTCCAGTCACACAAACTGGAGCCGACCCTATTATGGCATAAGGAGAAGCAAACAACTCAGGTGGAAGATGTACGGCATCACGAATGGAAAGATTGTGGGAAGCCGATGACAATGGTGGGACTGCTCCAGCTCCATTGCAATGAATGGGAGCTGCATGAGGGCAACGCATAAACTAGACTCTTGTGCTCTGACACAACTCCAGTTCATTTCAATGAGGTTTGCGAAAGAGAACTTCACCACGGATTGTGCGCCATATGAATTAGCAGGAGAGGGGGCGTCCTTTGGATTCTCTACACTCAGACACCAAAGCATATTGAACACGACATGCTCAAAGCAAAATATTTTAATTTGGCAAATCCAGGCCATGCACTTATACCACTTTAACAATCATGGCTCCCCCACCCAAAAAATAAATAAATCACGGCAACTTTAGTTTGTTAAGGGTGCCAGGAATTGTAGCTCTGTGGGGAGTAACAGAGACACATAGGTGTGTGTATGAGGGAAAGAGATGTAAATGCTTTGAAAGGACAACACATTGCAGAAAATTGCACAATCTCTATTCCAGAATTAATTTTAGAAATCCTATTTCATAAATCAGAGCCAAGGAGGAGGAAAATGTAGCAACATTTCAGAATAATGAAAGTACAGGCTGGGGGCAGACCCACTTGCCCAAGACGGCTCGTAATATCTATGCAACTGAGCAGAGACCGTGAGTCTCACCAACATGTTGCCTGATTGCGGACTAGGCTGTACTAAATTATTATTATTACTGGACCTTGTCTGCTCCTTTTCTATGGGATTTGTTTGAATTAGGGTGGAAATGCGAAGACCTCTCCGCTACCTCACAGCCGACATTATTATTTCCATTTCCAGTTGGAAGAGATTGCAGTTGTTTCTAAGCTGTTGCTTTAAAAGAACAGGATGTCATAAGAGAGAGAGAGAGAGAGAGAGAGAGAGAGAGAGAGAGTACACACAAATAAAATAAAATCCTTCATCTTGCCAATTGGTCCCCCTTGGCAGCACTGATGGAATGAGGACCAGCCAGCTCAACATGCTTACTTTTGCCAACAGCCTGAGGCTCGTGTGGGTGATCTGAACAGTGTTCCATTTCTGAATGTAGAGATACGGTACCATAGCCTGACAGTAAGTCTTCTCCCTCACCTTCCCACCCCACAACCAGCCCCAGGAACTGTGCTTTTTGCACATGCTCAGGAGCTTTCTCTTCTTCCTGACGGTTACATTGAAAACAGATTCTAGCTAGGGTTAAGTCCTAGCTCAGAACCAGATCTCCTTTTGAACCCAGCATGGTGATACATGAGCAGCATTCCTCTGTGGCTTTTCCTATCAGCTCTGTCTCTCCAAGATGCCTTCTCCTGAGAGACAGGCAGACAGTCTGACGTACAGAGATCTAGTGTGGTGTAGTGTTATAATCTGGGAGCCCTGGCTATTCATCCCTACTTGGCTATGAAGAGTTCCCGGTAAAGAGGGACTGACTGTTAAACCACTCTGCAAATTGTAGTTCTGGGAGGGGAATCCTAACAACTTTGGGCACCCTTAACAAACTACACGTCCCAGGATTCTTTGGTGGAAGTCATGACTGCTTCAAGTGGTATCACAGTGCTTATTCTGTGAATGTGGCCTAAGTCTTACGCACTGGAGAACCTAGACTTGTTGCGATTAATGGATCTAAGCTACTCAGAGCAAACTTCTTCAAAACAATGGGCTTAAGCTACTTATAACTATTAATTTCAGTGGGTTTACACTGAGTAGGACTTAGTTGAATGCAACCTGTTGGCTCTCGTCAGACAGCTACCTATAGCACAGGCAGTCCTGATGAAGTAGGGGAAACAATGGTAAAACAATTTAAGACCTTCCAAGTGTCCCTATTTTCAGGGACAGTCCCTGAAAGCCATCCCAGTTTGTGAACTGATTCTGGAATGTCCTCCTTTCCCTTAAGATGTCCTTATTTTCATCAGAGAAATGTTGGAGGGTATGCTATTATGTGAACTCCAAGCCAAAGAGATAAGGAACTACAGTGGTTCCTCAGGTTACATATACTTCAGGTTACATACGCTTCAGGTTACCGACTCCGCTAACCCAGAAATAGTACCTTGGGTTAAGAACTTTGCTTCAGGATGAGAACAGAAATCGTGCTCCGGCGGCGCGGCGGCAGCAGGAGGCCCCATTAGCTAAAGTGGTGCTTCAGGTTAAGAAGAGTTTCAGGTTAAGTACGGACCTCCGGAATGAATTAAGTACTTAACCCGAGGTACCACTGTATACAATATACAACCTTTAGAAGACATCTGAAGGCAGCCCTGTATAGAGAAGTTTTAATGTTTTATTATTTTTTATATATGTTGAAGCTGCTCAGAGTGGCTGGGACAACCTAGTCAGATGGATGGTGTTTAAATATTATTATTATTATTATTATTATTATTATTATTATTGACTAGGATATCCCTATTTTCACTGGAGAAATGTTGGAGGGTATGAAGTTTCTGTGGGTAGTGGAACTACTAAGTGCCCTCTGCTGAACTTAACACCCAAGACCGGGGTCATCAAGGTTTACCTCGCCTGGGTTGGTTCACGCCAGTGGAGATCCCTCCGTGGACCAGATCATGTGTGCGACCACGATTTCCAGTGTCTGTGTCTGCACAGACATGATTTCCGATATCTGCATCTGCGCAGATGCGATTTTCGGCATCTGAGCATGCACAGACTTGATTTCCAGCACTGCGGAAGCAAGTCCCCGCACAGCGCTGCACCACTTTAGTGCAGTGTGTGGGGACTCACTGAGTGGGTGGCTCATGGGCCAGTTAAATCACACCCCCATTGGCCGCTTGTGGCTCATGGACCTTAGGTTGCCAACCCCTGCCCAAGACGTAGAGACTTCTGTAGAGAAGGGGGTGTCTCTGATATATTTGGGGACTCTTCATTTAGGGTTTTAAATACTAGCACAAGTATCTTGAATCGCAACTGGAAATGAGCTGGAAGCCAATGCAGCTGTTTTAGAGCAGGGTCAAAGTGGCTAATGAAGTCAAAAGAGAGAATAATCAAATAGGTCCTACACCAAACAAAATTAAAATAATGAAAAATAGCACTAAGAACACAGGGACCAGGTGCTTTTTGCTTGCGGGGAAATGCCTTTCCACTACCACATGTGATATCTAGAAAACACCCAAAAGATCACCTCCAGCTCATAAGTCCCATCATGTAATTTCGAAATGTCATGTTTGAAACTGGTAAAACAACTACGCAATTGTTCCAGCTCTAGTCTGAGGCTCCTGTTCTGGGATTCTCTTTCATTTCAAGTTCACTAGTACATAAGCTTAAACATCTTCTAGAATCAATGAAACATGCCCTCATTAACAGATTAAACATTTAATTTGATAATGTGTTGCTAAGTGTCTGTCTTTCATTAGATACTATTTATCTTTTAAATCTATTGCCTTTTAGTAATCGATACTGTGTTCGGTAGTAGTAGTATGTGTCAATGAAAGTTACTATCTGTGTTGTGTGCATTATACAGTAAAAAAAGAACAAAGGTCTGCACTAAGATAACTTAAATCCTATTATAAAAACACCAGAATTGGATTCTGAAACCTAGATACATTACAATCATTTGTGATTACCATCATTTGGGATTGTGGAAATTAGTGAAGCTTCACGCTCTAACCACTACTCTTTCCCCCAGGTGCTGAGATCCCTGATATTACCTTTCCCTCCAAGATGGTCTTAATATTCTTGGGGGCTAGAACCTTGAATATTAAAACAAAACCCTGAAATGATTTTTTTTCGGGATGCGAAATTGTAGCAACAATATCCATTTTTGGGCTTGATCTTGATCAGGGGTCAGCAAACTTTTTCAGCAGGGGGCCGGTCCACTGTCCCTCAGACCTTGTGGGGGGCCGGACCATATTTTGGAGGGGGAAAAGGAACGAATTCCTATGCCCCACAAATAACCCAGAGATGCATTTTAAATAAAAGCACACGTTCTACTCATGTAAAAACACGCTGATTCCAGGACCGTCAGCGGGCCGGATTGAGAAGGCGATTGGGCCTGATCCGGGCCCCGGGCCTTAGGTTGCCTACCCATGATCTTGATCATGCAAAAACGAAAACACACAACCTTGGTTACTATCACCAGCTCCGATCTCCTGCAGATGCCTTTGCAAGAGGGACACAAGGTGAGCTAGAGAAACGTTCTGAAAAATGTGCAGAACAGCAGCGAGAGAGTTAATGGGACCCCCGCATCTGTGTTAAAAGTCACTAGGCCAGATCGGAACAAGATTGCCAAACTGGCTCTACTGCTGTGTGTGCATGTGTGACTGCAAACCCCACCCCGTGTTGCCTGTCAGCACACAGCACACAGTGTTCTTAGCTCGAGCGACACAGTTCCCTCGCACACAGGAAAAGCCCAGCCGTGCTGCGGAGCACACAGCCTGGTTCCAGCCTTTGCAGGGGATTTCCCCTTGCCAGAACACGCCTCTCGGCTTCTTGTAAGCAGCCACACATGACTCTGACTCTTTGAGCCACTTACTGTTACTGCAATTAAGCCTGGTGGTAACTGAGACAGCATCACATAATTAAAGCTGCACTCGCAACTCCTTCTGTAAGCTGATCCCTAGCACCCGGCCTTCTCAGTGCTTGGCATTTGCACAGCGTGGCCAAGGAGAGCTATATTTTTAAGTTGCACCTGTGCCGCATCTGGAGCAGGGAACTCGCACACCAGGGCGAGGAGAACAAAGTGAGCCAGTGGCGGTTGCGTTGAAACAGAAGAGCCCAGCTAATACCTCGACGATGGGTGGGAACTGCGTTCCATGATGCAAGGAAGGAAGGGTGCAGGTGCAAGAAAATAAATCCAGACCAGTGTTCTGTTTCCAACAGTGGTCAGCCAGATGTTCTTGGGAAGAGCACAAGGGGCCTGAAGGCAACTGCCTTCACCTGGTGTTTTGTCCTAATAATACAAGATGAGCATGTTGGGTCAGGCCAATGAGCCAGCCAGTCCATTTTCCTGTTTCACACAGACACCTGCCAGAAACCAGCAAGCAGGATTGGAGCAAAGAGAACTCTCCCTTCCTGTGGCATTCAGAATCACTGCTGTCCTTTCCTATTAAGCACCAGGTGAAGAGGGAGGAATACTTCATCTGAACACAGCAACATAGGTTAGGGCCACAGAGTTAGAAGGGACCAGGCCACCTTATCCAAACTCTACAGCATCCCTGATGGGTGATGATTCAGCCTCTGCCTAAAAACCTCTGCCACAGGAACACTCAGGGGTGGATTTAGATTTGATGAGGCCCTAAGCCACTGAAGGTAATGGGGCCCTTTATATGTCCAGCTGTCCTTTGTCAACAAAAAAATTGTCACTGTTTTTGTGTTGAATATATGCTATATGGTAATTTATGGACCTAATAGGTATCTAAAGCCATTTGCACATAACAAAATACGTATGTATTTTATCAATGTACATCCAGTTTTTTTCCCTTTAAATTTTCTGGGGGGCCCCCCAAGAGAGTGGGGCCCTAAGCTATAGCTTGTTTAGCTTATACGTAAATCCAGCGCCGGGAACACGTTTCCTGAGTCATACCATTGGTCTATCTAACAGTAATGCAGATTTCCCCTAATTTGGGGGTGTCAAAATTTGAAATTGTAACCCTCGGAAGCAACAGAGAACACATTAGCTCCATATTATCTATGTGACCGTTCATCGAATTTTGGGAGATGGCTATCACATCGCTCCTCGTTTACAGCTTCTCTTGGCTGAGCATGCCCAACTCCTTACTTGGTCTCCAGGTCAAACGTAGATTCCACGTGACTATCGTGTCTATAAAGCATCACTAATCCTGCCCGTCTTGGAGTTCTTCCCAAGCCTTCAAGTGGCTGTGAATTGCATAAGATAATTAGGAAGCAGTTCTTTTTGTCTGGGCTTGATCTTGACTTTGGTTGCCTCCAGACTGCCGGGATTTTGCGGGCAAGATGCAATAGCATCCCTGGAACATTTACGTTTGCACAATTAAAGTGAATTAAAACACCCTGGCATGGCAAAGCCACTTAAAGACAACAAACATGATGGCTCTGCTCTGCTTCCATGGTTGGAGGGGGCAATGTTTCTGAATACCAGCTGCTGGAAACCGCAAGAGGACAGAGGGCTCTTGCGCTAAGGTTCTGCTTGTGGGTTTCCCACAGGTTTTTGGGTGGCCACTGTGAGCCACTCACCTGCTCCAGCAGAGCTCTTAAAATGTTCTTACAGCAAGAAATACACTATTAAAAAGTGTGTTATAAATGACTAACAGGACAGTGTATAACCACCATGCAAGCAAATCTGGATGAATCCTCTTTGCCACATATATGGTCATATAAAAAAAAGGTGAAGGTAAAGGACCCCTGACAGTTAAGTCCAGTTGCAGACAGCTCTGGGGTTGTGGCACTCATCTTGCTTTACAGGTCGAGGGAGCCGGCGTTTGTGGGCAGACAGTTTTTCCGGGTCATGTGGACAGCATGACTAAGCCACTTCTGGCGCAATGGAACACCGAAACCAGAGCAGTGCACGGAAACACCGTTTACCTTCCCTCTGGAGTGGTACCTATTTATCTACTTGCACTTTTGGCATGCTTTTGAACTCCTGCTAGGTTGGTAGGAGCTGGGACTGGCAACAGGAGCTCACCCCATCGCGGGGATTCAAATCAGCATGCCCAAGAGGCTCAGTGGTTTAGACCACATAGCCACCCGCGAAGTCATATAACCTCCCCACAAATAAAACAGAACAGTTGCACAATAAAGACAGGATATAGTCTAACTTCCGCATAAGCTTTGCGGATGAATGTTGAAGAAACAGGCTGTTTGGAGGAGCCCAGGGAGATGTGGGTTTGAGTCTCAACTCATCCAGGAATCTTGCTAAATGACCTAGGGTCAGTCACAATGGGGGAGGAGGGGGTGCGTTTCACAAGATATCCATATGGAGCCCCTGCATGTAGGAGTCAGCAAAGCCAGACGTGTTCTCTCACCTCCAGTGCCCAGGCCTATGCCCAAATGCCCACACATTCAGTGGAATGCTGGAGGTAGGGCGTTGGGGTGTGTGCCTCAGAGAATGTGGAAACATTGGATGGGGGCTGATGAGTGCAGCCCCACTGCTCTTTTCTGTGTATTTAATATGCATATGGAGGGGGGGGTTGGAAAACACCCTGGGGTGTCCCTGCAGCCCCCGAACTCCGAGCGTCCTCCGATATGCGCAGTTCTGGAAAAGGCATTTCCCTTCTTCACCAGTGCTCTTCAGCAACATATATCAAATGATATATGCACAATAATCTTCTAGCATAACACAGCAAGAAGCGTGAGACACTGTAGAGCTAATCTACGTATTTATTTACACACTATGTACAGACAAAGGAGTCATGGCGTCCTCTCTCTCCAGCTCTGAGAGAAGAACAGGCACAAGTAAAAGCAAAAGTACAGTACAATAGTACATACAGTGGTACCTCGGGTTACATACGCTTCAGGTTACATATGCTTCAGGTTACAGACTCCGCTAACGCAGAAATATTACCTCTGGTTAAGAACTTTGCTTCAGGATGAGAATAGAAATCGTTCAGTGGCGGCGTGGCGGCAGCAGGAGGCCCCATTAGCTAAAGTGGTGCTTCAGGTTAAGAACAGTTTCAGGTTAAGAACAGACCTCCAGAATGCATTAAGTTCTTAACCCGAGGTACCACTGTATCTATAAGGTAATCTCAACCAACCCTGCCTTCACTCAATTTAATGTTGAAGTGTTTTGAGAAAGAGGTTCTTAACCCGAGGTACCACTGTACAGCAAAAGAGATAAGACTGTCTTCCGTTCCCACACTCTTCCCAGACAGGCATGTGATTTACACCAATCTCATCTGCAGCATCGGAGGTGTAAAATACTAACAGGGGGATCTTGTTTGTGAACAGCCAGAATCAGGTAGCCTAACCTATTTCATGGTGTTGTCGTGAGGATAAACTTGGAGAATGCCCTCTCCTAAATCTCATCTGTATGTCACTACAAACTCTTAGGAGGAAAAGGGTGCATTCTCTGTTTGACTATCAAAAGTGGGAATTGAGAGCCTGAAAAAGGAAGATCCAAGCTCAAAATCGAGGACATGCAGACAAATGCAGACAAAGCTGCACTGGTCCATCAATGAAACCCATCACGTTTGGGGATATTATTGATGTATTGAGTTCATATCTCACCTTTTTATATCCAAGGAGCTCGAGGTGGCACACAGGGTTCTCCCCACAAGTAGCCCTGTGAGGTAGGCGAACCTGAGAGGCAGGGACCGGCCCAAGGTCACCTGACACTTCATGGCCATGTGGGGATTTGAACACCGGTCTCCCATATCCTAGTCTGGCGCTCTAACCACTACACCACCCTGACTCTACACGAGATACAGTGGGACTAGCACAAAGCATGCTGCAAAAGGGTACAGTCCAGAGGACTGGATGTGTTGAAACAGCACATGTGATTTCACAACTTAGAAGGGTATGAGACATCCCGTATGTTCTTTAACTGCAGCTGTGATGTGATCAAAAGTAAACCCTTCAAAATGTCCAGTTCAATAAGCCAGGCCCGTTGCTGCCCTGCACTGGTGGTATCCCGAAACAAATATTTGCTGGAAGGGGAAGTGAGCTGTTGCTTGTTTGAAAATGTGCAATAGTTTATTGTACTCTATTGCTAGTACAGGGACTAAGCAGAAAAGAAGATCTGGTTCAAAACAGACTTTATCTGTCAGTCTATCATTGCTGTTGCTACGTCCCATGGTCAAGCTATCAGAGTCCCTTATTCGGCCTTTAGAACTAAGCACATTTATCTAGGAAGCAGATCCAGATGAAATTAGGTTTTTATCACACATATGCACAACCAAAGTAGACTTTTTCCTTCAGTGTGTGGTTTTAAAAAACCACATGGTTAGGATGAACCAATCCATTCAGAAGGAGGGTTCTGACTAGGTAAAAATACACATGAAACACCCCTTTCCAGCAATGTGCGATTGCCCCACAGAAATGTAGTTCCCATGCTGCATTTAGAAAAACAACTTACTTCTAAATACTGAATGAATCTGTCGTTTTAATTCTCTAAGTTTCTCATTTTTCTGGTCTTTAATTCAGTTCTTCACATTTCTGCAGTGATTTGCGGGCCTTAAAAAAACACAACGCATGAAAATTCAGCAGCATTTTAGTACTAATTTCTCTCAATAAATACAGTTCCCCTAACAGAATGCTTATTTTTTGGCCACATTTCTCCTTAAAATATGCATTTCTGTACATATTGTTTGGGTGGAGAACTGTATCGCAAAATTCAGGTAAGTGCCAATTCTGAAGGATTGCTGCTTTTTGTTTCGGAAAGCGAGCATTAGGTCATTTCTCATTCTTGTGAGAAGAAAATCAAATTTCTCCTTTGTCCCTACATTTGAGTAAACATGCTTAGGATTGTGCTACAGTTTTCTGAAATATGCTTTGGAGTTCTGGGGATCTCTACAAGATTTCTCCTTTTTGTGAAATCTTAACCCTTCCATCTGTTTTGCTGTTGAGAACTGGAACTGAAACATGGGGAGAACTCTTTCACTATTGGTTGTGTTCATTTGCAAATTGGCTCCTGACATCAGGAGCCTGTCCCAGCCAATGCTGAGTCTTCCAAATCTCCAAAACCCCAAACAATGAAAGTCCTAAGCCAGAGGACTCGTGCTTTGAGCTGCCTAAGGGCACTTTCGGTTGTGCTGCTGTTTCCCACTAGCAGCTCGTGATGTGCAAGAACCATTATTCTACTCTGCTTCGGGTAGAGTCTTCTCCAAGCCTCTTCCATGGCATCCTCTGAGCCAGCCAGTTCTGCTATGCTCCTCAGAACTGTGGAACTGGAAAGTTCACAAGTCTCACAGAATACTTGTTGCGCACTTGTGACAGACTTTATCTGTCAATCTATCATTGCTGTTGCCGTTGCTATCGTCCTGTGGCATCCTTGCTCTTTTAGTGTGGCAGCACCTGTACCTAGGTAGAGGTAAAGGGACCCCTGACCATTAGGTCCAGTCGTGACCGACTCTGGGGTTGCGGCGCTCATCTCGCTCTATGGGCCGAGGGAGCCGGTGTTTGTCCGCAGACAGCTTCCGGGTCATGTGGCCAGCATGACTAAGCCGCTTCTGGTGAACCAGAGCAGAGCATGAAAACGCTGTTTACCTTCCCACTGGAGCGGTTCCTATTTATCTACTAGCACTTTGATGTGCTTTCGAACTGCTAGGTTGGCAGGAGCAGGGAGCGAGCAACGGGAGCTCACCCCATCGCAGGGATTCGAACCGCCGACCTTCTGATCAGCAAGTCCTAGGCTCTGTGGCTTAACCCACAGCACCACCTGCGTCCCTAGCACCTGTACCTAGGGGGATCAATTCTGTGCTGCTAATGAAGAAGTTTGAATTCACTGTTGGAGATGCACTCCATTGTCTCTCAAGATAGATAGATATCTACAGCAAAAAAAAAAAAAAAAAAGTTACCAACGCTTGTATGATGCCTGAATCCAATGGTCAAGTCTCCACAAACAGAAAGTCAGTCCTCTTTGCGATGGCACTATAAGCATCGATTGAATTGCAAGTGAAGCAACCAGTGCTTTAAGCAATTCCCAGCATTCCCAGCACATAAATTCGGTGGCGTGAAATAACTAGTGATTGCCATCATGCGATGTTCAAAGTGTTGGCTTTCTGTGGCAAAGATTCCTTTTGACTGTGCCCTCACATGGTGAAAGCTGGTCATTGCCAGAGGAAATCAAGGTCTTCAACATGTTACCCTGCAAATGTAAAACAGAAAACATGACTAAGTAGGGGGAAGGGCTATAGCTCAGTAGTAGGGCATCTGCTTTGCACACAGGAAATCCCAGTCACAATTCCTGTGATCTCCAGGATTGGGAATGTTCCCTGCCTGCAATATCTCCAGCTCTCCCAGTCAGTGTAGAGAATACTGAGTGGCCTGGACCAACGGTCTGACTCAGTACACGGAAGCTTCCTTATGTTCTCTTTGCGCTAACATATAAAAATTTAGCATGAGGATTGGCCCATGGCTTTCCTTGTTAGCTAATTGTTTGAGGTGAGAATGGGCAACGAATCAAATGTGACTCATTGTGTATCTTCTGAAATTTCACACGTTCAGCCTATCAAGCTATGACTGTAACTCTGCAGTGAATAATACGAGGTGTGAACTCCCGCTTAGTAAGAGCAATTTGGAAAATCACCACCCGTTCAAGCTGACCTTCCTACTGTAAAGTGATGGCCTCCGAACGGGTGGTATTTTGGCTGCACCTGTTCAAGTCCAGCACCTTTCATCTGCAGATCAAAATGGGCTTTAAAAGCATTTATTATGCTTTGTAAGAAGCAAGAACGGTGTTATTATCCTCATTTTATAGTTGATGAAACTGAAGCTGGAGTTATGATTCCTGGCTCTGTGCTATAACCACTAGAGAGCACTTCCTCCTTTCATGCTGACACCTGCCAAGCATCTGCTTTCAAAGAGCTGGGCTTCCCAACTGGTTTCGTAATGGGAGGATGACACATTTGGCATACCGGTGTAGATCAAAGCACATACCTTCCCAGTTCAATATCTTGCCTATTGTAGTAAACCAGGGCCTGGTGCTTCAAAGAGAACAGACCACTCCTTCCATAATGCAGCCCCAGAATTGTGCAACTCTTCGCAAGGAGGGGGCGGGGAATCACAATGTCTAAGCTTAGCGCACAGCTTCTTCTTACCCTAACACGTGAAATCACCAACATCTAATTTTTCCTGCCTACTAACATGGATGAAGCCCATGTAGAGCTGGAAGGAAGTTTCCGCTTCTATTCGTGAGAGACTTTCTTCCGTTCTTACTCCTAGTAAATGTAGATAGGATTGCACACTCAGTGTACCCAAAAAAGTATTTTTTAAAAAGCCCAAAATTACATCATTGTCATGGAGGCCCTGCAGATACCCCTTTTTTTGTTGTGAATTCATGATGATTTTTCAGGGATGTTCTATATACCACCCCGCTTTCAAAACTGTTTCCAATCAGTGCATTGCTAGCAACTTCCTACTGAAATCCTGCAACTTTTTTATACCACAAATGTTCTGACTTATTTTTGTTCTGCTCTTGTTGTGCAATATTGTGTGAGAACATTGGGGAAGCGTCACAGGACAGTTCATAAAGCAGGATGCTGTGTGGACAGTTAAGTATAAATCTGCTAAAGGTAAAGGGACCCCTGACCATTAGGTCCAGTCGTGGCCAACTCTGGGGTTGTGGCACTCATCTCGCTTTATTGGCCGAGGGAGCTGGCATACAGCTTCCGGGTCATGTGGCCAGCATGACTAAGCCGCTTCTGGTGAACCAGAGCAGTGCACGGAAACGCCGTTTACCTTCCCACCGGAGCGGTACCTATTTATCTACTTGCACTTTGACGTGCTTTCAAACTGCTAGGTTGGCAGGAGCAGGGACCAAGCAATGGGAGCTCACCCCATCACGGGGATTCAAACTGCCAGCCTTCTGATCAGCAAGTCCTAGGCTCTTTGGTTTAATGCTACTAATGCACTATTAACACATCAATAATGTGTTGCAAAATAGACTGACACAACCCACCCCACGCGCAAAAGCACACCCATTCTGGAGGGCTTCACTGATCCCTCCTGGCAATTTATTTATTATAGGCCAAATTAGATTTGCCTTTTATAACACTGTTTGACACTGAATAGCTATGTTTTCTTACCCTACACTGGAGTGGGGGGGCACGAGGAATAGGACCTGAGCTTGATTGGGGTTTAAATCGGGAGGGAGGGGACTTTAACCCTTCACTACCTGCTGTGGGAGTAAATGGGAGCTTTTACCATCCCCACCCCAATGCAAATAGCAAGTACTGGATCCTGGATCCAGACCAGGACCACACCAGGGGACAATGGGTTAACCCTGCCTTTCCCTGCCCAATCTCCACACCATGCTCTGATCTGGATCCTATCCTGCTGCCCACTATGGGTTAAAGGAAAAATAGTCATGCAATGCCAAACTGTGCGATAAAAGCCACATCTGGTTTGGCCCACAGTTGCAGCAGTAAGCAGCTGCTCTCTGTTCTCAGCATTGAGAACAGAGCAGACCCTGCGCCAAAGTTGCAAATGTCAACTCATCATGCCAATGATAAGAGCACCACCCAAGAGTTCACGTTAGGCAGGGCCAGCCCACCCATGAGGCGTGGAGAGATGACCGCCTCGGGCGGCAGGATTCACAGGGGCAGCAGATCCACCCTCTAAGCTATGTTGCTGCCGCCATGGTAGCAGAAATGGCTGCAGTGCACTCCTTGGAGGCTGACTCTGTCTGCTGCTTGGCAGCCCCCCATGTTGCTTTCCTAGTGTCCTCTCCGCAAATAGGAAGTGCTTCAGGTCCCCACCCACCCCTAGGGAGGAAATGACAGAGGCTGCCCTCTGGGGTCTCCTGGGGTCTGCACAGACCTGGTGTGATTAAGAGTGGGCCTCTTTCTACCCTGAGATGACCTTTGATTCCCCCCACCCTGTTCCTGCTGTAGACCTTCACTGCACCAGTGTGAGAGCCAGTGTGGTGTAGTGGTTAGGAGCGGTGGACTCGTAATCTGGTGAACCAGGTTCGCCTCTCTGCTCCTCCACATGCAGCTGCTGGGTGACCTTGGGCTAGTCACACTTCTCTGAAGTCTCCCAGCCTCACTCACTTCACAGTGTTTGTTGTGGGGGAGGAAGGGATTGTTAGCCACTTTGAGACTCCTTAAGGGGAGTGAAAGGCGGGATATCAAGTCCAAACTACTACTACTACTCTTCTTCTTCTTCTTCTTCTTCTTCTTCTTCTTCTTCTTCTTCTTCACTCCCCTCTTCCAAAGGTGGCAGACGAAGCGGAGGTTTGGTGACATTGATATCTACCTCCCTCTCAGCCTCAACTGCTCGTAATGTAGATCTTCACTGCCCCCCTTGTTCCTTGGTGGGAAGGCTCCATTTTGTGGTTTGCCTCAGGTACCAAAAGGTATTGGGCTGCCTCTGCCTCTGGGTGACTCCAAGAACCCTGGCACGGAATGTTATTCAAGGACAGAAAACGTCCAAGAAACCAGAGCTTGCACCTGTCATCTTGAGAAATCTGCCCTGTCACTTCAAAACCCACCACCGAAAGGCAAGAAAGTTCCTGTTAAAAACCCCTGTGATGGTGCCTATTGTTGGGCTAAGGATTATAGCTGCTTAGTTGCACAAATTCATGTGCAAAAAATAATGGTAGTAATAAACTGCACACTCATCACACACATCAGATAATTGCATGCCCTCCCATATGTATTTATACAGTCAGACTGAAGCAATTAGCAGAAATTAGTGTCAAAAGAAGCATCACATTTTGCATGCTCAGGGTTAGTAAAGCTTTGCAAGACTCTGCTAAGATTCTGGTAGTTGGAAACTGGCTGTGAATGTATTAAATATTTGGACAACTTTTACTACCACAGCCCTTTCTTTTACATAGCACTGCACCAGCCGTGTAGCTAATCTGGTTGACGCAGCTTCAGTTTTTGTCCTGCTAAGGCATTTTGTATTACAGTGGTGCCTCGCAAGACGAAATTAATTCGTTCCGCAAGTTTTTTCTTCTTGCGAGTTTTTCGTCTTGCGAAGCACGGTTTCCCATAGGAATGCATTGAAAATCAATCAATGCGTTCCTATGGAAACCGCCTTCAGACCAGGTCCGGGGACAGTCTGTCCCCTGACCTCTTCTGAAGGCTGGGGGGGGGGAAGGGCTTTTCTTCCCACCGCCAGCCTTCAGAAGGCTGTTCTGAAGGCTGGCTGTGGGAAGAAAAGCCCTTCTCCCCACCTCCCGCCCCGCAAGCTCCGGGGACAGGAGGGCGATTTTAAAATGCTGGCGGGCGGTAGCGCTGCCGCCCGCCAGCATTTTAGAAAAACCCCGGGACAGCGGAGGACTTCTCCGATGTCCCGGGGTGATTTTAAAATGCTGGGGGTCGGGGCAGCCTTCCGAAGCTTGGCGGCAGTGCGGAGAGACCTCCCAAACTAAATGCACAGATTGAGTTGTAATTATCCTTCAGTTTTTGCACTTCTCCACATTTCGTGCTATACTTCTCGGCTTTAAAAGTGTGCCAGTACGCATTTTAAAAGTATGTACTTTAGGTTTTAAATGTGTTTAGAAGCACATGCGTGGGGATAAAATATATATTTAAATACCTAACATGGAAATAGATTTCTATTCCACTCCATCACCTGCTGCAGCCAGGGAAACATGTAATCTTGCATAGTGATAGCCTCACATCATCAGATACACGTTCCCACACGTTACTGGGAAGTTCTGGGTTCACACATTACATGTTTAGGTGTACACTTAAACCATTGGTGTACATCTAAAAACATAACAATGTGGAGCAGCACTTTTAGTTTAAATTAGTGATGGATAAACCTTTGCAGTCCAGGGGCTGCATTCCACCATGGAAAACTTAATGGGAGCCACAAGCCAATAGTGGGTGGGATCTGAAGCAAAAAAGGCAGAGCCACAGATGTGATGCTTACCTTTTTAAAAATAGGCTACGTTCCAGCTAAAGTTCGCTGGGTTTTTTTATGCACACATGAGCCCTGAGAAAAGGGTATGGCCAGTGAGGGATGCTATCTGGGGTTTTATGATTAGGTGAGAGTCCCAAAGGACAGACGAAGGGGCCCAAAGGACTGCATTTGGTTCCCCAACCAAAGAACAGTGGCAAAAAAATTTGATGACATGCAGAACTGGCTAAATTGACATACAAACTGCAAGACAAGGACATCTGTGACTTTAAGGAAGAATAGGAGCTTTTTACAAATTATCTAAGAAGACAACAAAATGAACTGGACCCCTTGGCAGGGTTTGAATAAACATATACAAATTTATTGGTTGATAAAACGATAGATAGATAACGTGAGGATATGTACAAGTTTATCACATGCAGAAAATAATATGTGCTGAGAAATCAGAGAGAGGAGCTGAGGGAAGTCTTGGGGGGAAAGAGGGTTTGATGGGAGGGTGGGGGGGAAAGGGGAAAAACATTGAATATGATAGGTTTTGAAATTTTGTCTTGTTGAAATTGTTAATAAAAAATATATTATTTTTTTTAAAAAGGACTGCGTTTGGTTCCCTAGCCTGAAATTCCCCACCCCTGGTTTAGATGGCAGGACAAAGGGTCCTTGTCTCTATCTCCAGGTAATGCTCTAAGGCCGTGGTTCCCAACGTGGGGCACACACTCCACAGGGGGGCAATTTGATTTTGAAGGGGAGCAATTCAAGAATGAGTTATTAACAGTGAATGGCCTTTTAGGCTTCCTCCACGAGAATAGGAGTTCACTTTCTGAATAATAATAATTATATGTCACTGGAGGGGGGGGGAATCAGGATTTTAGAGATGCTTAGGTGGGGCATGGCCCAAAAAAGGTTGGCAACCACTGATCTAAGTAAAAGAAGAAGGCGCTCCACCAAGGACGAAAAAATGGTTTTTCCCAAATGTCCCTAGGCATGTGTCACTGCCGTTAGCCCATGGTGAATAATGCACTTGATCCCTTTCGCAGAGATGGGACCCATGCAACGCAATAAGGGGAAGGGGTTGGGCTGGGATGGTCGGGACACAGTCATCTCCTGTTTCCTGGAACCAAGGGGGCTCCACTTCTCCTTTCTATCTCCCATCACTGAGCTAACAGGAAGTCCGTTTCCACCCCAAGCCCGGACGTTGAACTCTTGACATAGGCACGCACCCAGGGCTTGCACAAGATCTCAAGGGGTTCGCTCTACTTACTCACTCTTCTGCCTTAATCTAGCTCCCCTATCTGTTCTCAGGGTCTGGTCTCCAGCTTCCTCTTTGTCACCCTGCTGTTGCACAAGATGAAACCAAAACCTAACTGTACAAGTGGTGGCCGGGGGACTCCAAAGAGGGAAGGGATCCCGTACATCCTGCATCACTGAGGGGGGAGGTGGAGGTCATTTACGGGAGTTACAGTCAGGCAGTTTCTAAATGCAGCATCCTACAAACTCCATTCATATCCGCTTCCCCAAATAGCGTTGGGTAAGAACTTTCCTGGACAATACAGGAGCCGGAATCAATCTGCTCATCACTCCTCAAAGCTAAAACTGAAAGTTCTAATTTACCAAAGATTAGAAAGGGAAGGACAGGCTCGTTATCAGGGGGTATTGGAGAGAGTAGGTACGGAGGAGGAATTCGATTCGATTGCATTTGCGCTTTCTGAAAAATATGAGAATTGAAGCAATGCCATTCTTCAAAATTCATGCTTCTCTGAGCTTTGCATGGGAATATTCCAGCCAAGTCTTGTATACCAATATGCATATACTAGAGTAAAGTGTGCAGGAAAATGTATATAATAGTGAACATTGCATACAAAAATGTATTATGTTACAGGGAAATTGCTTTCCAAAAATGTGTATGTTTGGAAAAACTGCATTAAAATTTGGTATGTTAGGAGAAAGATACACAAAAATGCTGGTGATTTAAAAAAAATAATATCACAAACTGATGTGGAAAGGTAGAGAACTGAAGACTGGAAAATGAGAAACTGCAAATGACAGATTTGATCGTTTTCCTTTTTTTCCCCCTTAACTATTTTTTGAAAGCACATGACTTCCCCCAAAGAATCCCAGGAATTATAGAATTGAAAGGAGTAAACTGCAGGTCATAGGATTCTTTGAGGGAAGATATGACTGATACTGGTGTGTATGTGTGTGTGTAATTTTCAAGAAAAAATAATAAAAACATAAACATTATCAAAACAATTAATCCCCACCCCTCCCCTTCCTTTCCCAGAACAGAAGTTTTATGTGTCAAATTTTCTGCCATCCTAAAGCAGAGGGACAAAACAAATTCAGAGCTGGAATTCACACACATACACCAGAAACAATACTATCAGATCAGCCTATTTGGAAAAAATCTGGTTGGCTGCAGGTCCCAAGAGTTATGTGAGCTAATCATGGTAGCCAGCTAGACAATATTTTTCATGATAATAAAATGTTTCCTCTTGGCCCATTGGAGAACTAAAGCACCAAGAAAAATGCAGCGGGGGCATTTTCTTTATTTTTTGCTATGTCATAAGCAGTGCTCTCGTGCACGCTGCCCATAGCCTCCCTGTAAAATAATCAAGACCAATGCTCAGTAAAGAACAGATATAATCTAACCTCCGTGTGAGTTTTGTGCAGGCAAAGCAGAATGAATGCTCAATAAACAGCTATTCTGAAGGAAGCCACAGCCCACTGCATGCCAAAAGGGCATCCATTTTGTGAACAGAGAAGTATGGAGAAACATTGGCACTTATGGACTGTGTGTGTGTGTGTGTGTGTGTGTAGCATGCCCTTTGTACATGGAAACTGTTGCACCACATATGAAAGGCAAGGACTCCCAACTGGTTATGCGACAGTCGTCGCTTGATTGGCATGTGACTAGGGTTATGCAAGAGCAGGTCTTGGCACTACCACGGGACAAAATAAATGTTTCCAACATGCGTGGCATCTTCAACTTGATCATCTCACCACAAGCCCTGATTGGCACTAGGAAGTTTCAAAACCTTAAATGTGTCAGCCAGGTAGAACAGGTATAATGCAGATTTAGTTGAGTTTGATTTAGATGAGTTATTTTATTTTTTTAAAGGAGTGTGACTAATCTGTCAAAGCATCAGGCAGACGAGGAAGAATATCAGCAATGGAGCGCTGCATCAAAAGCCTCTTCCTACCGTTCATAACAAGTCTGCATTGGGTAAGACTCCACCTTTCAGGTGCCATAAAGCAATAGAGTGACTTCCCCCTAGTAAGGGCTTTGTTGTTTGGTATGTCCCACGGAGGACCTTACGGTCTTCAAACAAAAACATCTTGAAGGTCCTGGGCCACAGGGAGGTTAGGCTGGCTTCAACCAGAGCCAGGGCTTTTTCGGCTGTGGCCCCGATCTGGTGGAACACTCTGTCACAAGAGATTAGGGCCCTGTGGGACTTGACATCTTTCTGCAGGGCCTGCAAGACAGAGCTGTTCCACCAGGCCTTTGGCCATGGCACAGTCTGACCCCCTCTTTTGGTAATCCTCATAGAACTCTAGCCCAATGGTTGCCATTAATTTGATTTTGAATTCATTTTAGAATGAATTGATTTTAGAATGCTGTGTTACTTTTACTGTTGTTAGCCGCTCTGAGCCCGGCTTTGGCTGGGGAGGGCAGGATATAAATAAATTATTATTATTATTATTATTATTATTATTATTATTATTATTATTATTATTATTTTCAATTCTTTAGTGTGAAAAAGCTTTGGAAAAATACGTCAAACGAAGCTCTTAGTTATTATTATTTTTTAAAAAGGAAGCTAGTAACCTATAAAACTGGATGGTGCAAATTCTAAAGAAAACGAAAACGAAAGAAAAACTCCCTGTTGTCACGGTTTGAGCAACGTTGTGAATTTCAGAGAAGTCATCTTACTTGGAAAACTGTCTGATGTTATTTCTCTTTGCTTCACAAAAACAGCTTTCCCCAAACTGGTGCCTTCTTGATGTTGTGAACTGTATCCAACTATGTCCTAGTTTGACCCAATGAAATTAATGGAACCACAGTTGCAGGCACTCCAAGAATTCTGGCAACTTCCGTATGATGAAAGGTTGAAGCGTATGGACTCTTTAGGGAAGAGGTGAATAAGAAGAGGTAACATGTTGGAAGTTCATAAAATTATGCATGGTATGAAAGAAGAAGAAGAAGAGAAGAGTTTGGATTTGATATCCCGCCTTTCACTTCCTTTAAGGATTCTCAAAGTGGCTAACATTCTCCTTTCCCTTCCTCCCCCACAACAAACACTCTGTGAGGTGAGTGGGGCTGAGAGACTTCAAAGAAGTGTGACTGGCCCAAGGTCACCCACCAGCTGCATGTGGAGGAGCGGAGACACGAACCCGGTTCCCCAGATTACGAGACTACCGCTCTTAACCACTACACCACACTGGCTCTCGGCACGGGCATACTGAAGCTGCACAGCTCACATCCACAAGTGATGGCCACCAACTTTCATTAAAAAAGGATTAGACAAATTCTTGGAAGGCAAGGCTATCAATGCCTCTTAGCCAAGATGGCAATGTTTTGCATCCACTATCAGATGAATCATTCCTCTGAGTTGCTGGGAATTGCAAGTGGGCTCTTAGCTTGCAAGGCTTCCCATAGGCCTCCAGTTGGCCACTGGGAGAACAGGATTTTGAGCTAGATGGGCCATAGGCCCAATTCAGCAGATTTTTGTTAAATAAGCAAAACCCAGTAACTGTCAAACACTGCAGAAATTGTGGGTCTCCTTCGCCATGAATCTGACCATCTTGTCTGGATGAGGTTTCAGCTTATATGCCTTTAGCCGGTCTATCACTGCATTCAGACCATAGCTGTCAACTTTTCCCATTTTTTAAGGGAAATTTCCTTATTCCAAATAGGATTCCTCGCAAGAAAAGGGAAAAGTTGACTGCTATGATTCAGACCCCTGCACAGAACTTAGTTCCCCTACCTCACCCGGCCCCTGTAATACAGAGGAAGGTTATCAGCATTTTGAACATGTCCTGCCCCAAACCTGTCCATTTGCCATAAGATCGTGAGAACTAGCACACGATGAACTAATGAGGATAGAGACAAGATGCTTGTGAAAGAACAATCAGTATTCTAATCAGGGGTGCGGCATTTTATGTTGGAGCACTGAGATCAAACCTTGTCCTTGGCTGGATTTCCAAGGGTATAAATCAGTTGATTACGCACTGGGGGCAGCTGTGTAGCCCTTTAAACTGATGCTCCGTTGACCCTCCCATATGTGTTCCCCAGAACCAAAACGTAAGCCTCTGAGATGCCATTAACAACAAATATGCAATATTTAACTTTTTCATCTTTCACATATTTTTAATAACAAGCAACGCAAGTCTATAAAACCAGATGCTCACAGATTGTTATTTTAGAGATGGGTTTTTGGCAACAGCAAAGAGGGTAAAGCACTTCACGGTGCTTGGAATCCTTACTTATTGAAGGATAATTTATCATGTTCATAATGTGCCATTGTGCCTTCTGCAATGCTATGGCACTGTTGAAGCTAAGCAGGCATTGACATGATCTTTGCCTAGTCAGGAAAGCTCCGGGAAGTCACGGAAGGTGTTCTGAGTTTTTTCTTTAAAGAGAGAAGTGAATGATTAATATCAGCAGTATCGCATATATCAAATGGGAACTGCAACAAAATGTTGCAGTGCAGTATGCTCTTCTTTTGGGGTTTAAGCCAGCCTGCCATTCCATTACTCCTCCCGCTGGATCTCCCACTTCCACCCAACAGTCAGTTGGTATTCTGTGCCCACTGAGCAGGATCAACCCTCATTAGCTTGCAGTTTTGTTTTTATATGGGGATGCTCCCCAATACAGAATCACAGAATGGTAAAGTTGTAAGGGACCATGAGGATCATCTAGTCCAACCCCCTGCAATGCAGGAATCTTTTGCCCATGACCCCGAGATTAAGAGTCTCATGCTCTACCAACTGAGCCATCCCTTGGATCCCTAAAGATATTTCTCCCGAAATATTTTTTTGTACTTTGCACACTGATGCTTTCCCCCAAGCCTGCAGATATTTCCTGTTTGGGGTTAGGTAGTGTCATCTTGACTACAGAAGAACAAGCACTTGGAAAATGAGTTTACGGTTAGTATATAGCAGGGTAGTCATTGTGATGCCCTCGAGATATTGTTGAATTTCCATCAGTCCCGGCCACCATGCGAGTTAGAATCCAACATCTGGAGGATTGGCTACCCCTGGTATGTAGGGAGAAATAGGACATAGTAGTGGAGGTGCCTCAGAAGGCCTATCTACTAATACCGTCCTCATGCAAAGCAGATACCCTGCCACTAAGCTACAGCCCCACCCCTGTTGCATGTGTCAATGTGCAGAGGGCCAGGAGGCCAGCTGGCAAGCCCCAGCTCGGCCAACTCCTTCCATCTGCCCGTGCTCCAACGTAAATCAGCGACCTGGGTTTCAAAGCCAGGGCATGCTACCAGCAGAAAGAACTGCACACACAGAATAGGTGTGAGGCTTGCGGAAGCATACTACAACTACAGATTTATTAATCATAAATCAGGAAGAAACATGTCGTCTCTCTCTCTCTCATCGTCTTAGAGAGAACAGGTAATAGCAAAAGCTACACACAACGGAAGTTCCCAGCAAGCTGTGCTGGAATGTAAACAGGCATGTGACACGCAACAATTCCACATTAAGGTGGAATGGAAATGTCAACATCACGTAGGGGGTGATAAGTCAAAACTGCTCAAGGACCCTTCAAAAGCTTGATACAGCCCCACTGGTATTGATGGATTGAGTTGGGTACTCTTGTTATCAACAGAAATGGCAGTTTGGTTCTTCAGATCATAGAACACCTAATAAGCACTTTATTTTATTTTATTTGAGATAGGGAAGTAGCAACATAAAAATAAGCAAGGGCAACATCAGGAGAGGGGTTGAGGAGACTCAACCTGAATGACTATCCGCTGCATTCCTGCATTTTATCTGCCTTTTAAAGACATTGAAAGAGGTGGAAGACTAGGAGATGGTTCTCCAGCTGTCTAGTTCAGCTTTTATACAAGCCAGGATATTCTTTGCCCCAAACAGAAAGCATCAGCCGTGCCAGAGGAACATCCCTTGATCTTTGGGTGGGGTGACACAAACTGACAAATGCAATGCACTTATAAAGCATTTGTGTTTAATTTGCTTTTCATATTCCAAAGGGGTCTTTTCTTTTGGCTTTTGGCTTTAGCAAGGCCCAGAACACACCCAGCCTTGAGCGTTCTTGCAAACACATAGCGCTTTCTGCGCGGCTGTGTAATAATAGGGCCTTTATTGCTATTGTCTCAACAAGTGCAGATCATTTATACCTATTTTTGGCTCACATGGCTGCCCTCATTACTCTGATTTATAAAATCTACTTTTGGCAACCAATCCCTTCACAAGGTATAATAAGGCAACCTGCCCTCCCTGTTTCCCTGTGGTAGCGATAAGCCCTGTGGGTATATGGAACGTGGTGAACATTGCAAAGAATAACAATGGGGGTACTGTGGTGCTTGGGAGTTGAACGGGTAGAACATAGAACAATGGAGTCCATTATTGTCAGCTTCAACAACACATGAAGTGTTAAGGAGGATATCTAAATGGAGTTTATATTACAGGTCAAAGTATACACGCCACCTCTGTGAAGAAAAAACAACAACATCCGGACTCCAGTGTACTCATAAGGAGGTCCGTTTGGCACCATTCTCAACTCTGCTCTGTTGTCCTGAGGCAACTGTATTAGAATTTGTCTAATAATTACCTTTTAAAGCCATCTAAATTGGTGTCCATCTCATCTTGTGGTTGTAAATTCCATGGGTGGTATTCAACTAAGTTTTACTTTAATAGAGCCCACCCATTAAATTTAAGGGGTCTATTCTCAGCGCCTAGGACTTGCCGATCGTATGGTCGGCGGTTCGAATCCCCGCGGTGGGGTGAGCTCCTGCTGTTCGGTCCCAGCTCCTGCCCACCTAGCAGTTCGAAAGCACTCTTAAGTGCAAGTAGATAAATAGGTACCGCTTTATAGCGGGAAGGTAAACAGCATTTCCGTGTGCTGCGCTGGTGCTGGCTCGCCAGAGCAGCTTCGTCACGCTGGCCACGTGACCCGGAAGTGTCTCCGGACAGCGCTGGCCCCCGGCCTCTTAAGTGAGATGGGCACACAACACTAGAGTCGGACACGACTGGCCCGTACGGGCAGGGCTACCTTTACCTTTACCTTTATTCTGAGTAAAACTTAGCTGAAACCCTATAGTTTCAACCAGGGCCAGCCCAAAGCATTTTGCTACCTGAGGTGAAGCTCAAAATGGTGGACACTCACATGCCTCCATTCTTCATACAGAAGCTGACTGGATCGACAGGTGAATCTTACTTCAACACTGGTGATTAGAGAGCACCTTCCATGTACCTGAGGACAGTGGGCTAGCTTGGGAGGCCCAGGGCAGGCCACAGGGCAGCTTTATCCTCCAAAGGCTTGCTGCTGCTCCCTGTACAATGGTGACTACTGCGTGAGGCAGCCACGTGACTATGCCTAATGGTGGTGGTAAGTTCCATCTGTTTCTTCCTCTGCGCCAACTTCTCTTTGCCAACTTCCATAGTGTCCCCTACTGGTCCTGTTGAAGCAGAACAGCAGAAAGTAAGGAGAAAGGCAGAAAAAAAACCATACTGGTTTATTCTTTCTTTTTCCCCTGCTATTGCTCAATCACGTGGCACCGCTGAAGTCTTCTCTGCCTTTATTCGGACAGAAGAAGAGTCCTGCTCAGTTAGGCCAAAGGTCCATCTAGTCTAGCATACTTTTCTCACAGTGGACAACCAGATGCAGATGAGAAGTCCACAAGCAGGACCTGACCACAGCAGGTCCCCTCTTGCAGTCTCCAGAAGCTGATATTCAGAGGTTTACTGTGCCCAAAACTGGAGGTAGAACATAACAGCTCTAAGCACCCTTCACAAACCACAATTCCCAGGGCATTTGTGGAAACCTTGGGTGCTTAAAATCATATTATGCTGCTTTAAGTGCACATTGCGGCCAGGGTCATTGTCTCAGATGTCCTCCCAGATCAAGTCCCTTTCAATTTCAGTTCACAGAGTGGCATGATTAAGTCTCAGAGGTGGATGGTGTTCATTGGGACTGGTGGGGAAGAAGGGGGAAAGGCCAGCGGTAGGGAGACCCAGAGCCAATGAGAACTGGAATGAATTTATTCAAGTTTGACCTGCATCCACCTCCCTGCTGAGTTCAACAGTGATTCAAGAGGAGGAAGCTGACAATCAGTGGCACCCCTTGGACTTGATGAAAGCAGAGGGGCAGGTAAATGGGGCAGACTGTGTTTGGTTCGGATAGTGCCCCATTCCCTTAATAAATCAGTCTTCACTGTTAATATATACCATATATTAGACTCGAGTCTAATGTGCCACCGAATCTAATACACATCTTAATTTTCACAAGGGGAATTTGCCCCCCCAAAGTGAATATTAGATTCGAGAAAATATGGTATTTTAATTAAACCTAATAGACAACAATTGAGGGACGCGGGTGGCTCTGTGGGTTAAACCACAGAGCCTAGGACTTGCCGATCAGAAGGTCGACGGTTCAAATCCCTGCAACGGGGTGAGCTCCCATTGCTCTGTCCCTGCTCCTGCCAATGTAACAGTTCAAAAGCACATCAAAGTGCAAGTAGATAAATAGGTATTGCTCCAGTGGGAAGGTAAACGGTGTTTCCGTGTGCTGCTCTGGTTCGCCAGAAGCGGCTTAGTTATGCTGGCCACATGACCCAGAAGCTGTACGCCGGCTCCCTCGGCCTATAAAGTGAGATGAGCGCCGCAGCCCCAGAGTTGGTCATGACTGGACCTAATGGTCAGGGGTCCCTTTACGTTTACCTTTATTGGCAATAATTGGGAAAAGGATTGAAACCAACTCCATACCCCTTATCAAGGAAAAGAAGAAAAGGTTGTGATTCCTGAGAGACATTGGGTGCAGCCTCCTTCCGTACGTAACTCCTTGGGTCCTGAGATCATCTTCACAGCCCCTTCTCCAGGTGCTCCTGCAAAGCGAGGGGAAGGCCTTTTCGGTGGTGGCCCCCTGACTGTGGGACACTCTCCCCAGAGAGGCTCACCTGCTGCCTGCTTTGTGGTATTTTTGTCATCAGGTAAAAACTTATTTCCCACAATTTTAAAACCTAAAGTCTGTTTACTTCTTGGTCATCGTTTATGTTTTTTAATAGTCCTCTCTCTCCACCCCTTTTCCTTCCCCCGCCATCACCATCTGTTTCCTCTTTCTCCCTCCTTCCTCCACCCTTTCCCTCTTGTTCTGGGAAAACATAAAGAAGAAGAAGGTGGCAGCCGTATTCCTGGCATGACCCACCTCTGGTTGCCTTGCACACAACCCACGGGTTGAGGACCCAGCCATGGACTAAAGAGGTGGAGAAAAGTATAGAAAATGCTAGAAATGAGGCAGCTGAAGTGCAGGAAAGAAGAAAACCATGTGCATTTGGGCCCTAGAGGGAAGGAGATTGCACCATCATTCTGCAAGGGAACTTAGCATTCTCCCCTCCGAGGGAGGGAGAGTGAGGAGGGAGGGCCCTGGGTTTGTCATGCCTTCAGCAGACAGAGCATTCAGCCCCTGGGTAGGGAGCAACCAGCATCGTTATGTTAGGAGAGGCTCCCTGCTCCACACCAGGCAGGGCAGCTTGGCTCAGAGACTCCCTAGCTCAGCTCTGGAAGAAAGATCCTTTTGGATTGTTAACATAGGGAAGCCACTGGTTGGACTCTCAAACGCCCCTTCAGCCCAGGCCAGCATGGCTAACAGTCAGAGATGATGGGCATTGCAGTTCAACAACAGTCAGGGTACCATAGGTCCCCCTAGCCTAGTTATACAGCAAGGGACACAAATCCCTGGCCCCCTTGGCTTTGAATCAACTTCTTCCAAAGTGGTGGGCAGGTGCACGTACAGGGACAAAGTGTAGTGGTAATTTTAGACCACAGACTTCATGGGATACCTCAGTCAGTAGAGCACAAGGCTCTTAATCTATGTTTCTATGGTCTTACAGAATGGTCCTCTTTAGAAGGCAGTCTGCATTACTTCACTTGTTTAAAAAATGTGGTAAACTCAGTACTTCCATGGCAGCAGGCTTTGTGTTCCCCACTATCTTTTTTCTTTTATTTATTTATTATTTATTTTTATGAATAGAAATTTACAATCGAACAATTTGTGTAAGCATTTTGTGAGATTCTCCAAATCTCGTGACTCCCCCCCCCCATACCCTACATGGGTCTTTATTACAATCATTAAGACTACATATCAATATGTTCTCCACTATTTTCATTTTTCCAGATTATCCATAATCTTCCTTGCTTTACAAGCGATTCTTATAGTCCAGCTAAAGTTTTGATTTGCTTACAATGGTCTCCTAAGTAAATTATAAATTTCCTCCATTCCCTTTTAAAGTCCTTGTCTTCTTGGTTCCTGTAATGGTTGTATGGGGTTACTTGCGCGTAAATTGCCTTCGGTTTGGTTAGATCGCTTGCTCCACCATGCTTAGGGTTAGAGCTCGTGCTCCGTGACCTGTTAGTCACTTGCAGAATCCGTCACTGGGCGTTTCCTGAACCTCTTCCAGCATAAGAGCTGTTTGACTCCCAGTCTCCTCCTATGTTCCCTGCGCGGAACGCGTCTGCGCAAGTAAGGGGAAGGCAGGGGCGTGCCAGCGCTCTCTCCACTGGATTCAGGTGAAGGGTCTGGGAGCCCTGTCTCCAATTCCCCTATCTCCCTCTCTTCTCTATTGGTGTTACGTGGAATTCCTTCCCCCTTGCTGGTCTCCTCTCCGGCAGAGCTCTGGAGCTCTGCCTCCGCCTCTCGCTCTGATGTCAGTTCCCTGACAGTTCCTGAGTCTCCCAGTTAGTTTTCCCATTTCGGCATAGACCAGCAGTTTGGATTGCCATTTTTCCCTCGTCGGGGTTATTGCTTCTTTCCATTTTGGGGGCTAGTAGCATCCGTGCAGCTGTGTTTTAACGTATTTTTAACCTCTTGTTGGAAGCCGCCCAGAGTGGCTGGGGAAACCCAGCCATATGGGCGGGGTTTAAGTAATAGAAGATGATGATGATGATGATGATGTCGCGTACATGACACAGTGTCAGTTGTATGTGTTTCTCACTATCAATCCCTCCTTCCCAATTCAGCCTGAAACAAATACAACACGGTAATAGTTCTCCAAATCTAGTGCCCCAGCTACAAATTTCTCCTTTCCTGTGGCCCTCCTATTTCGCCCAGCTCTGCTCCTATTTCTGCAGTATCAACTCATCGGTACATAGTGCAGGATGCTATGTTCTTGGAAAAGAGACACACTCACAGGAGACGGAGAGGGATGCTGAGATTGACTATGGTTGCCTAAGGGAGCTGCATCATTCTAACAGGGAGGCTCTCGGAATCCATTTCTGCTTGAAAGTCTAGGCATAATATTTAGAATGGATTTCAACAGAAACAAAACCCTGCAGACTTTTACACCTCATTGAAGAATACCTTGCCCGTTTTGCTTCCTCTTTCCTTTGGCTTCCTTCATTCGGCTTCCTTCCTTCCTAAGAACAGATAGAGATACCTGCTGCATCAGGCTAAAAGCCTATCTAGTCCAGAAGACAGGAATGCCTGGCGTGCTCTGGTCCATGGGGTCACGAAAAGTCAGACACGACTAAATGACTAAACAACAACAGTCCAGAATTCTGTTCTCACAATAGCCAGCCAGATTCCTGTGAGAAACCTGCAAGGCACGATCTTTACTTCCTTCCCCCTCTTTCTGCGGTTCCTTAAATTTGTTTTTCATATCTTCTGCATATCTAAATTAACTTACCGGTAATTTGCTCATTTATTCATCTTCTTTAAATATAATGCAGTTGTTACAACAATCCTGCCAATGTTTTTATCTGTTTATAATTTATCTGTAAATATCCAATAAATCATTTCCTTTCTTTTATAATAATAAAAAAATTGTTATCTTGATTTCTTATTCTTCCGGTAAAGTTTCGCCAATTCTGCATATTCCATAAGTTTTTGTATCTATTCTTCCTTTGCTGGGACTTCTGCTTCTTTCCATTTTGGGGCAAGTAACATTCTTGCCACTGTAGCCGCATACATGAATAAGTTTCTATACATTTTAGGTAGTTCTGTCCCTATAATTCCCAAAAGAAAGGCTTTTGGTTTTTTTTTACAAAAGTTATTTTAAACATTCTTTTCATTTCATTATATATCATTTCCGGTAAGCTTTAACCTTACTACAAGACCACCACATATGATAAAAAAAACCTTCTTTCTCTTTACATTTCCAGCACTTATTTAATTTAGATTTATACATTTTTGCCAACTTATTGGGTATTAGCTGTAAGGCAGAATCTGAGCACAACAGCACTCTTCCCACTCACAATTGGGACTCTTTGCAAGTTAATTTACTGGTGGAGCCAAGTCAGAATTTTTTGAAAGAATGTTTCCCACTCAAATTTGGGAGCTTGGTGATGGTGGCAAGAGGTACCCTGAAACCCCAATGACACCACTCACCTCCCTTTTCGGTGCCATTTGCTCATGTGTTCATGTCAGTAGCATCCAGGTTTCTTCCAAGGAACCAGGGGCCTACCCATCGGCTATCATGAAGGCAGTTGGACGAGAGTTGACCTATGACTGCAGTTGGGATTCACCTAAGGAAGGCAGATGAATCTAATTTAATCCACATTTTAACATGAATTTAGTAATTTGCAGTTCCCAAAACAATATTTCCTCGAATTTTGCAGTGCAATTCTTCAACGAAAGGAATACGGAAATACATATTTTATGAGAAAGTGTGCATTATGTTAGTGAAAATAACAAAAAAATGCATTATATTAGGGGAAATTGCCAGCAAAAATGTGCGTATCAGAGGAAATTGCATACAAAAGCTGTATATAAGGAGAAATGGGTGCAAAAATACTGTCAAATTTTCATTAATTTTAGTGATTTTTTGGTTATATTACCCATCTTGAGTTTTTATTGCTATTGATTTGCATCATTTGTAATATGATTTGATGTTTTACCATTGTTTTACATTTTTATGTGGTTGTAAGAATATTTTCTGACAAATAGGTCAGAAATTCATTCATTCCGCCACTCACTGAACGAATGAAGCTTATGAATATCTGCTAGTCTGGGTCGCAGTTTGTGACTTGCATTTTAGCCTAAGGGCCCAGGGCAGTTCACGGTTATTAAAGCACAACATTGAATGTTAAAACACAGTATTGCACAGTTTAAAACAATTTAAAATTATAGAAATAATCTGACCCCAAAGATTATTCTAAGAGGTTTAGGCTTCAATCCTTAACTGAGAACCAGGACAAAGCAGTCCTATATCATTTTGTTGGATAGATGAGATTTCAGCAGGTGTGACTTACAGGTCATTACCCTCCATGTGATGCCAGCCTTCCTACCATTTGTGATTCCACCCCCAGTTTTTGAATTGGCTAACAATGGTCTTAGGGCTTAGATTTCAGCTGCATACACACCATGCATTATTTTAAAGCACATTTGAAGAATGCACCTCTGCAAGAATCCTGCGAACGGTGGTTTACCCCTCACAGAGCTACAATTCCTGGCACCCTTCCCAGGATTCTTTGCGAGCGTGTGCTATCAATGTACGGTATGCATGCCGCCTTCATTAGGAGCTCTCTTGCCGCTTCCCCTTGCAAAATCTGCCTTGTGGAGAGAGCTCTGTTCCAAACAACTGGGAAGAGCATCTCCAAAGAACTCTCTCTAAGAGGTGAAGTGGGAGGCAACACCATCTCTTCCTCCCCGCTGGCAGCATTGGCAGTAGACATTCCATCACACATGCCTTCCTGATTCCTTGCATCACATTCTGGGAGAGCCAAAGGGGAAAGTTTGACCCCAAAGGACCTCCTTCTAGGAACGACCCTGTGCTCTTTTGTCCTGCCTCTCTGTGAAGCGTGGGGGAACTGACTCAATTTGTGAGGCAGAGAGCTGCTGAGTTCTTAGATTCCAGGGCCAAGAAATACTAATAGGATCCATAAGGTTTGGAGCCAGTTCTGGGAGGTTTCCGAACCTTCTTTGCTTTCCCCCGCAGAGTTTTGATGCATATTCCAGTAAACTCATTCATTATCTAGACCAGCTTTGATTCTTTGGTGCAACTGCAGATGAGTCAAATGAAATTCAGAAAGGAATTTCCCAACCAGCTCCTCTTGAGGTGAGAAATTTCACTAATCCCCTAAGAACATAAGAAGATCCAGCTGGATCTAGCCAGTGACACATCTAGTCTAGCATCCTGTTCTCACAGTGACCAGCCAGATGCCTTTAGGAAACCCAGTAGCAGGACCTGAGTGCAGGAGTACTTTTCCTAGCTATCATGGTTAGCATTGATAGCGTGATCTGCCATGGATTTGTCCATTATGAAGCTGTCTAATTTGGTCCCCATCCCTGCCTTCTGTGGGAGTGAGTGCCATAGTTTAACTATGTGCTGCATGAAGAAGTTTGTTTTGTCCTTCCTGTATCTTCCAACTTCATTGGGCGTTCACAAATTCTCGTGTTGTGAGAGCTTTTTTCAGTCCACATTCTCCATGTCGTACATAATTCTATTAATTTCTATCATGTCACCTCTCGCTTGCCTTGTCTCTAAAAGTTCCAAATGCCTTCGACCGAGTCCATCTAGCTCTGTATTATCTACAGCAGGCATAAGTCAACATGATGCCCTCCATGTTTTTGAACTCTCATTCCCATCACCCCTGAATGTTGGCCATGATGGCTGGGGCTGATGGGAATTGGAGTCAAACAACATCTGGAGGGCCACAGATTCCCTGTCCCTTGTCTAGAAGTGATTAGAAGCAGCTCTCCAAGGTTTTATATGTTTCCTCCCCGCCCAGTCCTACTTGGAGTTGCTGGTGTCAGATCCCGGGACTTCCTACAGGTAAATGATGTGCTCCACAGGTGAGCTACAGCCCTTCCCCAAAACTAGCCATGCTACATGAATTCAGTTTTGAGTGCCACTCAGGTATGCTTGTTCTTTCCCCCACTTCAGGAAGCACCCTGACAAATCATTTGGAGGACAAGCAGGCTGTGCGTGTGTTCAGGGTGGCCAAGAGAAAATTATCCCTGATGTTTCCAAGTACATACAGATAAGTGAGGAAGGAAGCTCCACTTGCACGGAGGGATATTTGCAAGGTTTCAGCAATTTAGTTTTGCAGCGGAAGACCAGCACAGGATGGGGACGAGGCATGTTAAAAGAGAAGGAGTTTTCACTAGGCAGAACTCCAAAAGAACTTGACAAGAAATGGAGACAATCCCAGAGGAGCTAATTCATTTTCCCTTATCTGCATTTGGCAGAGCTGCACGGCGTGAAGACCACTCGCTGTGCATATGTTCTGCAGCCTGCCGTCCCTCCAGCTCCCTGCCTGCAAACGGCCTCCCAGGAAACACATTCTTTCTAAGAAATGCTTAAGAAATTGGATTAAGAAATGCTTGTTAGCTGACTCAGTCGTTCTGAATCCCCTCCCCTCCATACCATTAGGTGCTCACTATTATTTCATTTATTTAGAACACTTTTTTAAATCCCACCTTTCTAGTGTGTGTATGCACCACTCGGGACAGCTCACACAAAACTTAAAATGCTATTGCCAAAAAAAAGAAAGGGTCAAGAGTTTTTTATTTTTTTAAAAAAAGATCCCATCCTGGTATTTGCAGAAACCTCTGTGACAAGGGTGGGTGCCCTCTAAATGTTTTGGGCTTCAACTCCCATCAGCGCCAGACAGCATGGTCAATGGTCAGGGGTGATGGGAGTTGTAGTGCAAAACATCTGGAGAGCACCAGGCTGGGGAAGGCTGCACTAGAGCAACAATTATGTAACATCAATATGGCGCTGTTATTCCAGTGTGGTATAGTGGTTAAGAGCGGTAGTCTCGTAATCTGGGGAACCGGGTTCGCGTCTCCGCTCCTCCACATGCAGCTGCTGGGTGACCTTGGGCTATTCACACTTCTCTGAAGTCTCTCAGCCCCACTCACCTCACAGAGTGTTTGTTGTGGGGGAGGAAGGGAAAGGAGAATGTTAGCCGCTTTGAGACTCCTTCGGGTAGTGATAAAGCGGGATATAAAATCCAAACTACTCCTCCTCCTCTTCCTCCTCCTCTTCTTCCTCCTCCTCCTCCTCTTCTTCTTCTATTGATTCCTTCAGCTTACTACCAACTGTGTCCAATTTTGCTCATCTCCCTTGCTTATATTTTTGTGCTTATATCCCTGTTTGCTTATCGCATTCTGTTCTGAGGGTGCTTGTTCCTAAATACGGCAGCATGTCCTACCCAGCACAGGACAATGTGCTTCTCTTTGGATATGTGTACCCAGAATTGGAAAGTTTTATTAGAACATTCTTGGTTCTGTCAGATGCCCCGGTGCAATCTTGTGACAGCTTGTAATACTATCTGGCTGGCATTCAATGTGCCAAGTTCACGGCAGGACAACCATCCCATCTTCTTGGTCAAGGCTTTAGAGCAGCCCCAGGAGGAACTCCTGAACTTTGAAGAATCCATTTCAGGTTTTATACAGAATCAACTGCATGCTGTTTCTGAGGTTGGCTTCCCCACACCCCTACTTTTTCTGGTCAACACTAGATTATAACTATCACCACCACAGTTAATTGACTGCTCATTCAAACACGGTAGGATATGCTTAGAAGTAAAAACATAAGATGATCTTTTCCATATAAAACCAATGGTCTAACTGGAGAAAGGGACAGGTAAATCTGTCAATTTTGGTTCCTCTTAGTTTCTCACTTTTGCCATCTTAAGTTTAATTCCCCGCATTTCCACAGCAATTTGCAATTTTTCAAAAAAATAAAGAGGCTTCATGTGAATTTATCAGTATTTTCCTAATATGCACATTGCTGTATGCAATTTTGCCTTGTACACACATTTTTGCAAAACATCTCCCCTGATTTCAGGCATTTTGCATGCAATTTTCACCAATACGTGCAATTTTATGCACAGTTTACTCCCGTCAATGCATTTCTGAACACATTACTTGGCTTGAGAACTTGCAAAATGCAAGAAGTGCCAGCATCAAAGAATGGCTGTGATTTGGCTTGCATAATGGTTTGGAAAGTGCGAATTACGAAGGTTCTCCTTTCAATGCGAACTGAATCGAATCTTGTGGTTCACATGAATGTTTATTGAATATTTTATTGTAATGTTCTACATTTTTATTATTGCATTGTTGACTGTTCTGAATTGCTTTGGTATTCCCTGAATGAAAAGTGGCCTAAAATGATCTCACTAAAGAAAGACATAATATTATGAACACACACGTCAGGCCATGCACTCGTTGAACATATTTCAACCGCTGGTCTCAACCAAAAGCATGCCGGTAACAATCTTCATGTCCAAGTAGAGCACACATTTTGCAATTCTCTCAAAGAGCCAGCTAGCTTTTTTAAAACAAAAAACAAAAAAAACACCATTCCTTTCCAAACCTTCCACCCTGAAGCTAGCTTCATAGACCTTGTTCTAATTCTCAAGCATTAGCTGCACTGCCATATATATGCAGATGCACGTTCAGCATGTTTTTTTAAATAAATTAATTAATCTGGAGAAAAATATATAATTATATACAGTATGATAACTTTCATTCTTTGGTACAACTAAGGATGAGCCAGAATTTCTCAGGAAATATTTTTTCTGACAATTTGTTTGTTTATTTCAAGGGCCTCTTGAGTTGGAGAATTACACAGAATATTCAGCAATGCACACATGCGTGAATTCTTAATATCGTTTCATATTATTTTAATATTGTTGAAGGGAGCGAAGGGCTGAGCCGTGCTCCACCTTGCCATCGTTCTCTCTTAACCCAGAGTTTCCTTCATCTGCCAACTAGCAAGAACATTTTTGCTACACCTTGAGTGAGTTGAATTTTCTCTCATAATGAATTTTCCCTTCTGACAAAGAATAGTCAGCAATGCACCCACCCCTTTTGCACCACAAGTAGACTGGAGAATTTAAGGAGGCCATTTTCACTCAGCTCTAGATGAAACATAATTGAACACATAAAATGCAACTGTATTATTTCCCCCCTCCATATAGTTTTAACAGGAGAAAAACTCATACTCCCAAGTGTTTGAGAATGTCACACTTTACATCGGTCTTCCATTTTCCACATTTCCACATTAGTTTGCAATTTCTTTATATATATATATATATATATATATATATATATATATATATCCCTGCAGAAACTCATTAATATTTTAGTGCAAAAGTCTCCTAATATACACATCTTTGTATGCAATTCTGCCTAATGTGAGCTGCCTTGAATCCTAATCTGGATACTAATACATTAAAATATATGTAATTGCAAAGCTATTTCCCCATATATAGTGCATTTTTGTGCACATTTCATTGCAGTATTGTATATGCATTTTGAACAAACTGGAGAGCTGCGCTGCAGAATTTGGAAAAGCGTGGACTTCCAAGGATGGCTACATGTCATTCTATGTACTGTTTCAGAAAGCACTTGTTAGGGAGGTTTGCCTTTCTGTGTGAACTGAATCAGATTTCTCCTGCATTCCTAGCACTGTTCACTTCTGATTTGCCTGTGATCATTGCGTGGCAAGGCCCTGAACCCTCCCCCACTGTAGAATAAAGACACTTGACACCAGAATTTAGGTTAATGGTCTGGAAAAGTCCACAACTTTATTGATTACAGAATGTGAGTGGTATTGGCTTAGGCATTGGAACCAATGACTATATCTGACTCATGCCCGCCTGCCGGGAGTCTACTAAGGGTTAACCACCGATAGGGGGAGCCCTGTTGATGCACATCAACTAGGAATTCCCCCAGGGTCACTGACAGGGGTCGTGCTATGGCCCTGGTCCCCGCCTGGGAGGTAAAAGAGGGTGTGAGCCTGGCCGCGGCTTGTTTAAATGGGCTAAGCCATGCCCCCTTTGCCCGATTGGACTGGCCGATATGAAAAGACGCGGCCAGGAACTCCATGTGATGCGGACCTACCTAATCCTGTAAGACAGAGTTGTTCTGCCTGGCCTTTGGCTTGGAATCAACTTGATTTCCTCCCCCTCTTTCTTTTTCCCTTTCTCCTTCTGTAATGGAACTCCTATTTGGGGACTTCCCTGGCTTTTTTCTGGCCCACGTAGGACCAGTCTGGATAGTTGGCCTTGGTGAAGACTTGACATTTTCATCCCCCCAAAAGTTTTTGATTTGAGTTTCTACTGAAATGAGGCTGCATTTTAATGTTGTATTTTAATCTTGTTTTTAAGTTGTATTTCAATCAATTGTTTTCATATCTGGTGTTAGCCGCCCTGAGCCCGGTCTTGGCTGGGGAGGGCGGGGTATAAATAAAATTTATTATTATTATTATTATTAGCCCCGTGTGCACGGGTCGGGCTCATGATCTGCCTGCAATGTCGACTCCCTGCGAGGGGAATCGGCTTTCCACTAGGGACATTTACTTTTTGACCACCCCTCACCAGAGACATTCCTAGAAGCAGATTCTCTGTAAGGTGATGAATTGTGTAAAGCATGGAGCAAGTGACAACCCCCGAGAAAGTTTCCTGAGCTTTGTCCTTTGCTAAACAAAGAAAGGGAGAAGTCATCTGAGCAGCAGTTTATATTTTGTGGCCATATGAGTCAAAGACATTGGGGTGGGGGAGGGAGGGAGGGAGCAAGGCTGCCACAAAAACCGTTTCAATGAAATTTAACTAAAGCAGCCCATGACTCATTACCAGGCAGTAAAAACAAAAACAAGATCGTTTAGGGCTAAATCATGACAGTGAAGTTACATGGAAAAATACAACAGGCTGGATAAATGCTTCTAGTGTAAATAATCGTTCGCCACTGATTATGATGGGAGAGCTGTAGGCGTACAACCTTTCTTCAGTGTAGAGCAGCTGGATCCAAAACATATAGCTGACACTCTGCCCACATGGACCCCAGTTAAATCTCCGCAGTGTGTATTCCTTGCAGATCGGTTTCATTGTTGGGTTGTGTGTCCAGTCTTGCCGTTAGCCATTTGCCTGCTCGCCTAGGGTGAGTAAAAGTTCTTTGTAGGTGAGTAGATGGCCTTGACGCTATGTGCATTATGACATTATAATGCATATTTTGTACCCTGGTAATCCCTTCCCCTCGTTCTTATCCACAAGGTTACAAAAGGGCACGGAAACTGATCAAGTAGTAGATGATGAGAAATAAAAAGAGACTGTGAAGAGCTCTGAAGGGACATTTCCAAACTGAGTGAATGGGTGGTAAAATGGCAAATGCAACTAGCATAAACTTATGCAGGTTAGGGCAAAATTTGACATATAAGCTTAAGGTGTCTACACTGGCAGTAACTAATGAGACCTTTGCTGTTGTATGAGATGGCTCTGTGAAGATGTTGACTCAGTGTGCAAAAGATGTGAAAAAAGGCAGATTTCATGCTAGGAATCACCAGGAAAGGAATCGAAAATAATGCTGTTATACAAATTTATAGTGTGACCACATTTGTAATCATAGGTGCCAAGACTCCAGGGGCCAAGACTCTTTAGGGCCCCTCAATCTCCTTCCTTCCTTCCTTCCTTCCTTCCTTCCTTTCTTTTTTGAGGAAGCTAGCCCCCTCCATTCATTGTTCAGGCTGAACACAGAGCAGCATCAGGATGTTGAGTGACATTGTGTGTCCGACGTCAGGACATCACTAGCGTTTTCCCTTCCCTTTGATAATTTTTGAATGTCATTTCTTTCTCGTCGAAGTGCATAGAACCACCAGAAAAAGAACCCAGGATACATTTTTGACGCAGCATGTGACTCAGCCCCCGTCAACCCCACTGCAGAAACTGACCCAAGTGCAGGGAAGTGCACATGCAACAGGGCTCTGGAATTTCAGCTTATTTGGATCAGGCCTTGGGTAATCTTCCAGGCAACCCTCAGATGTGATCACAAGCCAGCACACTCTCTGGAAGCGCTCTGGAATCTCTGCCAGGAAAACTCTGGCACTCAGATACCCAGGCTGCAAGTCAGGACTGAGGAACGTTACCGCCAGTTTGGGAAAGATTTTCTAGTGCCTGTCAGTGGCATAAATGATTGCACCTAAACACAATCACTCACTCCCACGCCAAAAAAGTAAAATAAATCCTCTCCTTTCCTCTCTCTCTCAACTGTTTTCTTCCTGCAGTGAAATTGCCTTGTGGCAACCTTTCCCTTGGATTTGCTCCCCTTGCCAATGGCAAATTTTAACTCCAAGTTCATGGAAATAAATTAACAAGCATGTCATCATGCTTTCAGTGAACTGGAGATAGTGCCTGCCATGTAAACTCGATCTTGTTTTTAAAATGGCTGGAAGGTCTATTGTTATTGATGCAGCTTTTAGGGACCGCCCCTGAAAAGAAAAATTGTCTTCTGCCCCCAAGACCCACTGATTTTGGCAGTAGGTGGTAAAATGAAAATGAATTAAGAATTAAGGTAAATGCAACACAGAGCTCTGGGCTGTAGCTCAGTGAGAGAGAATTTGCTTTGCTTGCAAAAGTTCTATCTATGTCATGAAAACCCTTCCAGGAACTCAGAGTGGCCTACATGGATAGACCTATTCTCCTTGAATTTATACTGCAGATACACACACACACACACACACACACAGAGTGGAACCTTGGTTCTTGAACAGCTTAGTTGACAAACAAATTGACTCCCAAATGCCAAAAACCCAGAAGTACGTATTCCGGTTTTCGAATGTTTTTCGGAAGCCGAACATCCAATGTGGCTGTCAGCAATTGTTTCCAGGGCGCCCGCACCAATCAGAAGCTGCGCCTTTTTGAACGTTTCGGGAGTCGAACGGACTCCCGGAACAGAATGCAAGCCACCCTAGAAAATGTTATGTTGTTATGTGGCATACAAATGGTGTACATAAATAAGCTGAGTTTTGGAAACTGCTGCAGTAGGAAGGGGAAACAGCCTCCCCTGAATGATGCAAAGATGTAAGGCGATAGCCTAGATGACTCCTTCTCCAAGTGCTGGTGCCTGTCTCAAAGCTGATCTCTAGCTTGGGGTAATTCCACTCTAGTTATCTAAAATTCCCAGCGTAGTTTTGAAATCGCTTCACATGCCTTCACTTCCTCACCTAAAATCTGCTGGGTGGTTTTTTCCTCCATCCCCCACTTCAACAAATATTTGCTGCTTCTCACAGTCACCAAAGATGTACCAGGACCTCGCTGGCTAGGGGTTGGGTGGAGTACAGGGAGACTAGTGCACAGAAGATTCTGGCAAGCGTTTCTCAAACTCTTGAGTTGTATCATAGGAATTTTCCCTTTCTTGTGAACTTAAGGGTGTCTTCCAGCTTCGGGCAGTAGTAAAATGCATTTGGTTTCTCGCGTTTCAGATTAAAATCTGAGCCACTTAAGATTTCCCAGTTTACCCCCAGCCCTCAACTCTGACGAGGACTGCTTTGTCCAGTAAAGAAAACCCCTGCAGGGATTGTCATGGCCACACAAAGCTGTCAAAGGGAATTGGGGAAGCTCATAATCTCTGGTTATCTTTGGCTACAGTCCCTGCAAAAAGCTCTGGTGGGAGAGGCAGCCTTCTCCACTGAGGACCTTCTTGCATCGAAGCTAAGCACTCCTTCCCACCCACCAATTCAAGTTCCTCCTTCACTTCTACATTAGTATTCCAAGAGAAACATGAGGTTAGGAACCCCAGGCTGCTGGAACCCCAGGAAGGGGGGAGGGAGAGAGATAGAAGGCACCTTAATGATATCCAAAAAGCCTCCCTCCCAATAACCAAATTGCACACCTCCCCAGAGCTGCTGGGCAGCTCCATAAAGCCTCCCTGCCCTGGGGGTGGGGTACCTCCTGACAACAAAGGGGGTTGTCCCTTTTAGGGTGGTGCTTCAAGGGTAGGACGAGGGTGTGGGCCAACCCCCTTGTGTTAAAATTATTGTTTTAACAGGGATGGGGTTTTAACGTGGGTGGGTGCTGTTTTATTTGGAGGGTGGGGTTGTTTTAAATGGTTAACTGCTATATGTTAATTTGGATTCTTGTATATGTGGGTCGGGGTATTGTTTGGGGGCTTTTGTTGGGGAGTGTATTGCTTAGTAGTGTGCATATATTAGTATTGTTTTGATTATATTTATTTTTATGTATTTTGTGCTTTGTGTTGTAACCATGGGTATAGGGCATCATCATCATCATCTTATTATTATTATTATTATTATTATTATTATTATTATTATTATACACAATAGCTATAAAGCCTAGTCTGGCACCCCTTTTAAAAGTAGCCAACACTCCTTTTTCAGCCACTAGTTTCAGAAATGGGTTGTGGGCCCTTGCAGGTGATGTTTCCAGGTGATGTATTCATCCTGGTTTGTTTCCAGGGAGATGAGATGATGTTGGCTGTTGAATGGGCATTCGTTCCTATTTGTTTACAGGGAGGTTAGACGATGATGTGTCAAAGCAACATATTGTATTGCATCCCACAGGTTTCCTAGTGCATTTCCCCCATCATTTTCTTCATCACAGAAGAGGCTGCCCTTTGGGGGAAGCGGTTTTGTTGACAAGAGCACCTAGCCTTGAACTTACTGGTATGTGACTGCTTCTCAGCTGAAAATAGCAACAGCCCGGAAGCTCCCGAGGGATTTGAATGAAGGGATAGGGCTGGGTGGAACCATCTAGGAGATCTGGAAGGGAGTTGCATGGACCAGGGGGAGCAAGGGAGAATGGGTGCAGCTATTGATTAGACTTTAACATTGGGGTTCTTATGGCTGCTGGCAGGTAGCTGAATTGGAGGAGTAGAGGTCACAAAAAAGGGTATAAGGCAAAGGCAGGGAACTTGTTTCAACCTGAGGGCAGCATTCTGTTCTGGGCAACCTTTTGAGGGTCACATGCCAATGTAGAGCAGGCCCTGAGGCAAAAGTGGTGAAGAATGTTACCTGTGTACAGCAGGCTAGTTTCTTCACACACTCACACACTCCTCTTTGACCTGTATCCAGAAAAGCAAGAGGTGTCCTCAGAACACATGGATGCTGTCCAGCCAGGCAGACCCACCAAGTGTCCCTATTTTCCAGGGACAACCCAGCTTTACAGAAGCTGTCCCAGTTTCTGATTTCTCTTTTTTCTTAGGGCATCCCTATGTTCACTGGAGAAATGATGGAGGGCATGGAGTTATGTGATTCCTGAGCCAAGGAGATAAGTAAATATACAACCTTCAGAAGACATCTGAAGGCAGCCCTGTATAGGGAAGCTTTTTGAAAATGTTTACTGCTATATTATGTTTTTATATGTGCTAAAAGCCACCCAGAATGTCTGGGCCAACCCAGTCAGAAGGGCAGGGTATAAACAGTAAAACAATGCTGATGAAATAGGATGTCCCTATTTTCATTGGAGAAATGTTGGCGGGTATGTAGTGGCAGCCAATCAGAATGCGGGGAGCTGCCCGGATAGTGATACATATACACATGACATTAATTTTATTCCCCCTAAATTCCACTGGATTTTAGCATGTGCAACAAGCTACAGTGCTGTGGTCAACACTTGCAGTACTTCTGCTCAGCAATTATGGACTCAGGGCAGGGCTGGTGTGACCATTAGTCTGGTGCTGAGCCAGGTTGGGGAGAGCTGGGAGGAGTGGCTGATCTGGAGAGGAAAGAGAGGGGTGTATTATGAGCCTTTGCTGCTCATTTTTCGGCAGCGGATGCAGCGCTGTGGGGATCTCGCCACCACCTGCCTGGGTAGCGCTCTAAGCCCAGAAGCTCCCCAAGCTGCCTCCAATTGCCTCAGGCTGTGGCTTCCTCAAGAGGCCATGGGGCAGCGGCGGATGGGTGTGTGGGCCCCAGCTGCTACCCCATGGCCATGTCGGCCCCTGGCATTGTCCCACGCCAGAGCTCCTGCTGCAACTTGTTGCTAGTAGCCAGTAGAAAAAAGACAGTCACAGAACTGAGAAATTACACAAAACAAATGAAATACTGCGAAAATCCCTGAAACAAGAAGTAATCGACTAGAAATATTATCTTCTAGAAATAAACTAAATAATAAAAATCAAAAAGTTTGATTTTTGTACAAAGCCTTAACGGGATGCCAGCTACAAACCTCAGTTCACTGAACTATTCAGTTTCCTCAGGAGGAAATAGAAAAATAATGAATCTTAAATGACCAAAATTCAAAAAAGGGGGGTAAAACTCCCAAAAATTCTGGGAGTATTATAATCCTAGCTTGACCTAGGTGAAGCAAAGGCTTTGTACAATTCTAGGTTTTTCTAATTTTTTTCTTAAACTTTTTGGTTTTTATTATTTAGTTTATTTCTATAAGATAATATTTCTAGTCGATTACTTCTCGTTTCGGGGATTTTCACAGTATTTCATTTATTTTGTGTAACTTGTTGCTAGTAGGGCTGCAGGAAAGGCAGGAGGTGGATGTGGAGAGTGACACTACTCTGTGTTTTACATGCAAACGTACACACACACACAAACACAACCTTTAACAAACTACAGTTCCCGGGGGGAGGGGTATGTGGATTTTCTGGTTTGCCTCTGGTGGCAAAATGTCAGGGTCGGACAAAGATAAATTATGCAACAAATCTGACCTTACTTGGCAACGATCGCCTCCACTCTGGACAGAAATGGAGGTGAAAAACAGCCTTTCTTGTCTGAGGATGTGTGCAAAGCTTTTAGTTTTGAAAACCCATCTCTCTCACACACATATATCAGAGTGGGGGTGGGGGTTAACTTTCCTGCCATCTATATGTTCCCCAAGACAAAAGGGGCAAAATCAATTTCAAAACAAAACAAAAAATAGGAAAAAGAAAAAAAAGCCCCAGCCGTAAAGATCAGTAAATGGGAAACGTTTTGGTCTCTGTTCAAGTCCTAATAAAACCTGTTTACTGAACTGGTTGACCTCTTTCCTGGAATCTTCTCTGAGTTTCCCAGAACTTTGTATCATGTGGTTCTTTGGTCATTAATAACTAAGTATGACACAGCAGTTTAGACGCACAGCAGCCTTGCCTCCGCGTGGAGAGCAGGCGCCAGGACGGAGCACGCAGAACATCTCAGCTGGGATCCAGGGCGGAGGAGCTGTGCTGCCGTGATGCAGCAGTCAGAAAAGAAAGAAAGAAACGTGGAAAGAAAGAAAGAAAACAGGGCAGAGGCAGGAAGTGATTCATCAGTGTACTGTACAGCTTGCTGGAGGCGGACGGTCAGAGGGGGGGCTGGAGATTTGCCTCTAGCCAGTCGCCACTATGAGAACTGAACTAGCAGCCCAGTCCGCTAGAGGCTCTGGCTTGGCTCTTTTTTTTTTCCCCCTCCTCAAATCACACTCTGATCAGGAAAACACGAACCTTGCAGGGACAGTGGGTCAGAGAAGCGGAGGACTTGTGAACACAGGACTGCTCCCTGTTGAGCCACCCACTCCTTGGGCCTTTCCACCCCCCCCCCTTCGCACACCACATGGTTGCTGCCTGGAAATGTTTTGCTTTGAGACTGGCCACCCTCCAGCTCCTCTCTTCTTTCCTTTTGGCCCAACTCGCTGCCTCTTACGTCAAACTGGCTTCTGCCTTCGAAGCTCACATTTTTTTCCCAAAAAGAAGGGATCAGGGTGAGATAACAGGGAGGGCTAAAACAAACCATATTCAAAGGGGGAGGGGTGCAGCTAAAACACACACACATTGTCCTGTGTTGAAAGGGGGCAGCCAGTACTGTGGTACCTCGAGTTAAGAACTTAATTCGTTCTGGAGGTCCGTTCTTAATCTGAAACTGTTCTTTCTTTCTTTTCCCCAAATACTTTTTATTGCTATTTTGTAACAACAACAAATAAAATAAATACTCTTACATTCAAAAATGTGTATGTCTTCTTATTTACCCTGCATCTTATTGCGCCCGGACTTCCTTCCATCCCTTCAACGGTTTTCATGTCTCAAATCTTTTCTTATAGTTTCTTATTTACACTCCATCCACATCACAAGATTTACATTAATCCTGCTACAGTTTTTAAATTCTTACAATTACTCGGTATATATTCAACAAATTGGAGTGGCAGACAAAAATGCTTAACTTGAAACTGTTCTTAACCTGAAGCACCACTTTAGCTAATGGGGCCTCCCACTGCCACCGTGCCGCAATTTCTGTTCTCATCCTGAAGCAAAGTTCTTAATCCAAGGTACTATTTCTGGGTTAGCGGAGTCTGTAACCTGAAGCATCTGTAACCTGAAGCATCTGTAACCTGAGGTACCACTGCATTTGGCAGGTAACTGAGCTGGGTAAACACAGAGTGAATACATTTGATGCAGATGCAACACACACACACACACACACACACACACACACAAAATCTCCTGCCTGTGGTTAGGAGATCAGGAGGACCCTACCAGATCACACACTCCTTTCCAGAGTTGTCCCTGATGGAGCAGGGTGAGACCTGGGGCAAATCACACCGGCCACATTTGTGCTATACCTTCAAAGCAGTATCATACTACTTTAAACAGGTATGGCATCCTCCCAAAGTGGGAAGTATGGCTTGTTGAGGGTGCTGAGAGTGGGTGATGCTGTGGTCTAAACCACTGAGCCTCTGGGGCTTGCCGATTGGAAGGTCGGTGGTTCGAATCCCCGTGACGGGGTGAGCTCCCGTTGCTCTGTCCCAGCTCCTGCCAACCTAGCAGTTCGAAAGCATGCCATTGCAAGTAGATAGATAGGTACCGCTGTGTCGGGAAGGTAAACAGCGTTTCCTTGCGCTCTGGTTTCCATCACTGTGTTCCGCTGTGCCAGAAGTGGTTTAGTCATGCTGGCCACAAGACCCGGAAAGCTGTCTGCGGACCAACACTGGCTCCCTAGGCCTGAAAGCAAGATGAGCTCTGCAACCCCATTTGACTGGACTTAACCATCCAGGGGTCATTTACCTTTATATATATATATTTCCCCCACAGAGCTACAATTCCCAGAGTAAGCTAGCAATCAGTCGCCCTCCCCAGCGAACTCTGGGAATAGGGGTTCTGCTAGGGGCAGCATGCTCGCTCTGGACTTTGGCAGGTTGGTCATTTGCCAAGGGGGGAGGAGCATTTTATGAGCAGCTGCTATGTATATGGTAAAAACCTTCTCACTTCTTGACAAGGTGGCACAATTTCCGTATGAGGAATGTGGAACCTATGGCCCTCAAGGTGTTGGACTACATTTCCCATCATCATGGGAACATAGGAAGCTGCTTTATACTGAGTCAGACCGTTGCTATGAGGATCCCGAGAGTTGGAGTGCAGCAACATCTGGAAGGCCACAGGCTCCACATCCCTCTGCTACATGGTAACAACATTCATCTGCAGATGACTGATTAGCAAGAAATAATTTACAAGGAAACAGGAAAACGATTAACAGTTGTATCACGGTTTTAAGTTTTGTGGACACAGAAAATTGTTTACAGTCGGGCCTTAAGCGGCTGAGATGCAAAGGTACGATTTTGTGATGTTTCCATGCAAATGGCAGTTGGGTCAGCAATGGTGGCCATTCCCAATAGCAGCGATTGGTGACAATGTGCTCTTCCTAGCTGTGCTTTGCTAACTCTGATGCCATTTGTGGGTGAGAAAACCAGTCTCAACTTGGTTCTAACCAGGGAGTATCAAAATAATAATAATAATAATTTTTTTATTATATTATTATAATTTATACCAACGGGGACCGGGAAATGCATGGAAGTGGCAAGAGAGAGGACTGCATATTTCTCTGTTTGTCAGGAGGTTAAAGACAATCGACTTACCACATGGTTTTGTGCAGATGGTCATTTTTTTAAGGTAAAGGGACCCGTGACCATTAGGTCCAGTTGTGGTCGACTCTGGGATTGCGGCGCTCATCTCGCTTTATTGGCCGAGGCAACCAGCATACAGCTTCCGGGTCATGTGGCCAGCATGACTAAGCCACCTCTGGTGAACCAGAGCAGCGCACGGAAACACCGTTTACCTTCCCGCCAGAGTGGTACCTATTTATTCACTCGCACTTTGATGTGCTTTCGAACTGCTAGGTTGGCAGGAGCAGGGACCGAGCAACGGGAGCTCACCCTGTTGCAGGGATTCAAACCGCTGACCTTCTGATCGGCAAGTCCTAGGCTCTGTGGCTTAACCCACAGCACCACCTGTGTCCCACAGTCAGTTTTTTACCACTTGGTAAATCATTATTATTTATTACATTTGTACACCGCCTTTCATTTGTAGATCTCAGGGTGGTTCACAACAAAAATGGCTGTTTGCGGCGGTTGCTGGTGCTCAGTGGAACAGGCGGGGTGGAAGGTCTGGAGACCAACCGCAGGTGGAGTCAGTGCCAGTAATTGGCAGAGCCAACAGAGCCAACCCCTGACAAGTTGTATGTAAGACAGCAGGCAAGTGGGGGCTGGAGTTGATGGGACAGTGCCCCATTTGCCCCGATGGACCAACTTCCACTGGTGTATCCACCCCTAGTGACTGTAATGACCACAAAGAGGGCTGGAAGCAGGAGACTCCACCACAAACAGGAATCTTTGGGTCTCTAGCAACAGAGTCTCCTATCTGACTTATTAAAGGCTTGCTGACATGTTTCAGATAGAGCACGCAGTGGGACTCCTAGGAAGACCTACTGTTATGGCTATGAGTCATCATCGGCTAGGTTAGCAAAGGGAAAAGAAATGTCCTGAATTGTGAAAGAGGGTGGATCAAATGAAAGGGCAACTGTGGTGCTCCTGTGCTCTGTGGGTTGATGGAGCATGTGATGTTTGCCTCCATCTGCTTTGGAGTCTCACCTTGCAGAGGAAAGTAACACAAAGAGGCTACATGGGGGGATGGGGGAGATAAAACTGCAATGAAATCCAACAATCTAATCATAAGCATTCAGTGGAATCCCAAGATGGGGGATCAAAACATATTCTAACAAAGGCCAAGTGATCTATCAACTTCCAGTAGATAGTTCCCAAAAGAAGGAAGACATGTCCTTGAAATACTCCATCAAATCTTGTGGATCTCATAAATGCAGGTGGATTGTCTTGGCTTCTGTTATTGTTCGCCTTTATGCATATGAGCCTCCCCCAAGGTCAGCATCATCAGAGTCCTTTCTTTTCACTCTCTAGCAGTTGTCCAAAGGGTTGGAATAAGGGAATGGGGCCTATTCAATAGTGTCTGTGTCCCCTTCCCTCATGTAGCAAATGCTCTCCCAAAGAGGCTTGCCTGGCACTGGCATTAACTTCACCAGGCAAATATGTTTTTTCATATCACAGGCTTTACTGCCTGCCAGTAAATATGTGGCACCCAGCAAGCCCCAGCAAGTGGCTGGTGGCCTTAGCTTGAATCAGAGGGTTCAAGTGGCATTTGGGTGTTCTTTTTTTTTTTTTCCTGTCCAGGAGTTGGCGGTAGCTTTTTTTCTCCTTGGCAGTTGTTTGTGGTGGTTGGAAATATGTTAGGGAACAGAAGTGTTGCTTTGATGGTTACCACATATTGTGCTTTGCTTTTTGTAATGTTGTTTTTCACGTTATATTATATTATTATAATTATTTCTAAATCACTTTGCCTATTGAGTGAAGCAACTAAAATACCTTTTTATTAATATTAATATATTAATTTCCCCAGTTGTTTATTTGCAATTGTAACAGAAAAGAAGGAAAGAAATATAATTGTTATTATTATTTAAAACTTCAGCAAAAATCCATGGACAGCTGACAATGACAGTAACAATATTCCAGCAATTCTATTTTAATATTTTTTAGAATTGCAGAGTTGGAAGGGACTCTGAGGATCATCTAGTCCAACTCACTGCAATGAAGGAAAAAGCAGCTGTCCTATATGGGGATCGAACCTGCAACTTTGGTGTTATCAGCACCAAATCAGCAGTCCACATGTCCAAACAGATATCTAAATGACATTGCTTTATTATAAGCCATCCATTTAAATGTAGAAAGGGCAGTGAGATCTTCATACCACTGCAAAATGGTGGAAATATATTAATATTATAATACCGTATATACTCAAGTATAAGCTGACTTTTTCTGCACATTTTTTATGCTGAAAAAGCCCCCTTCGGCTTATACCCAAGTGAGGGTCCTTTCAGGCTGCTCCTTCCTCCTCCGCCGCCTTTGCCACTGTCAGCGGCAGTGGAGGAGGAACGAGCAGCCCCAAAGCAGCCCTTTTGGGCTGCTTGTTCTTCCTCCGCCACTGCCCCCACCACCAGGTTTCTGGTGTGGTGAACCGGCTTATACTTGAGTCAAGAAGTTTTCCCAGTTTTTAGTGGTAAAATTAGGTCCCTCGGCTTATATTTGGGTCGGCTTATACCCGAGCATATACGGTAATTAAGCTTTTGGTTGCTTTCCTCAAGCATCTGAAAATAATCAATCAATCAATCAATAATGCAGGGTGTTCCGAAAGCAAAGGCAGCTCTGCCAGAGGATTTTGCAAGATCCAGTGTAGGAATGATACAATCAGGGAAAGTTGAGTTGCGACAGGAGTCACAGTGAAACTGTTCCTGAAACACCCATCAACACTCTGTACTTCCTTGGGGTAAGAATCCGTACCAGAAAATGATTTATGGATTTCTCCCTTGAAAAATAAAACCGTGTGAACTTTCTGGAGCTGGACTCACGTGATCCATTTGATATGGTGGTGGCTGTTACCATAACCAAAGAGGCAGAATTAGTACACCATTTTCAATATGCATCTTTGCTTTCCCAATTCCTGGGAAAGAGGCATAATACACAAAGAAGAACAATATTAACACAAGACATGCACATTTTTCTAAAACAAGTTTGAGGTCCACCTTCTCCTTTGCTTCTGGAGGTATCTTGAAGAGCCATCGCAAACTGCCTGTGTTTGTATTTGTTGCCGGTCTTGTGAATCTGCTCCAATGCAGGCCAAGATGGCAACTCACCATATCATGGCTCATTCCGCATTTCCTAAGCCCATCTGTCAGGTGCATATGAAGAGGTGGAGTTATGCAGATTAAGCAGGTGGAGTTTCCAAAAGGGAAAGTGGTTCTCATTATTTGCCACTAGGTGGCAATTCCAAGAGGACCACCGTACATACATGAAGTAGCGACCTAAGACTTTGGCACATCAGCATATTCACGAAAGACCAATAGCATTAGTTCATTTTATCCTTGACCCTGTTACCCCCTTTACTTTATGATGCGAACCATCACAAACGTTGACACAGAAACATATAGATTGTATTTGTGTTACTTCATCACTTGCAGCACATGGAATTTTTAAATGCTGCTCTTTGGGGCTTGTGCATATGCATATCTTTTAGCCAAGCAAACAGAGCCCTGTGTAGGATCCGTGCTGCGTGTATCCACAAATATCCCGCCTGCAAGACAAATATTCTAATAATATCAGTTGTAGGCTACTATAGGAACTTCAGGGTGCATCATTTTTTCCTTTACTGTCAGCACAAACAAACAGGGTGACACCAGGATGAGCTGCAATTCCCCATAGCTCAGCTAATTTCCTTTTTCTTTCTGGTGGGTCATCTAGTTTTCTTTTCCTGAGGCTGTACACTTTCTTTTTACCGAGCCTTTTCATTTTCCAGGCTCTTTTGCTGAAATACGTAGAGGGAGCCTGGGTAGCTTAAGCAATAAAGGGGCTATTCTCCAAAAAGATTAAAGGATGCAGGGGTGATTGCCCAAGGAATTCAATTCTTGTGAATGCTGGTAACAAACTGACCTAATAGCACCTCTGGGGTTAATGTGTGGATCAGAACTTACTTGCCCACTGGCTTTTTCCCATGGCCCAAATATTCCAGTGCAGTTAGAACACCACCAACCCAACAAAACCCATTTTCAAATGTGCATTGCGTGGCGAGTTCCCGCCTCCCCCCAGAAGAAATAAAGAATATAAGGTTAAATGGGCGAATTAGGCCACAACTTTATTGATTACTGGAATGAGTGGTATTGGCCTTAGGCATTGGTCCTATCGACTAGCCGGCTTCAGCCCAATTGCGTGAAGACTGGCAAGGGTGAACCACCAGTCGAGGGAGTCCTGCTGAGGCACGTCAACTAGGAGCTCCCTCGGGGTCACCGCTTGGGGGCGTGCCTTAGGCCCACACCTCCATAGGCTTCGGACAGGGCAACGCCCCCCGGAGTCCTTTATCGGACTACCCTTTGTTGTGTGGGGGGGTGATGGTGCTTCCTCCCCCCCTCACATACTCTTAACCCTCCCTAACCAATGCCTAACCACCAAACTGGAAGTTGTGACGAGTTGCTACGAGGTAGGCGAAAAACCAAATGGCTAAAATTTGCCAAATGGGAAACATTCCTACCAGGCCCCTTGCTGCGACCAACATATGTCCATAGCAATGTTAAGGAGCCTGCCTAAAGGGAGGGAGGGTGGGAAACGGAGTGAACTGGCATGGCGAAAAGAGGGCGAGCCTCGGCCGCACCGGCCCTAAATAGGGCAGGCCACCCCCCCCCAGCCACCCGATTGGATGGCTGGGTGGGTGACGCGGCCAAGGATTCCCCTTGGTCTTGCGGGGGCTGGGGCAGCCCCCGTGCACGTGGGGTGGGTGTGAAGCCCACAACCCCACCTCCTCCCAAGCTTGGAAGTGGCTTTTTAAGAGAAAAAAATATTTTTGGAATACACATTTAAATACGACTTCAGGTGCAAGCCTTCATGAGGATTAAAAATGCAGACTGGTGTGGGAATGGGATGAAACAGGCTTATCAGCAAATACATGCAGAAGCATCAGCAGTGCATGGGGATGTGTGGAGGGGCAAAGATGCTCTCCCACCAGCAAAAGGGCTTCTCTTACCATGGTGGGGAGGGAACAGAGACAATGGGGCTCCCATTGTGTGCCCCCTGCACTCCCCCCCAAAAAAACAAAAATTACTTGGGGTCAGGGTCAGGAGAACCTTCAGAACAGCACATGGGGAGAAGAGGGGAGGTTGGCCAGCTGAAATGCTCGCTCTGACAGAATGATGGTCATAACACTATACTGAATTGCTCCCCAAGTATTGAATAGGCCTGAGTGTGATGTTAGGTACAATGAGACTTGCACACATGCTGTACCCAGGTGCCTGCCTTCATTTCCCTGGCCAGTGAAGGCAGTTCCATTGAACTGAATGGAGAAGCCCTCTTCCCTTCCTCTCCCATACCCCTTGCGTGAACAAAGGCAGTGGAACATTCAGAGTCAGACCACTGGCCCATCTAATATTGCCCAAGCTGACTGGCTGGCTGTGGCTCTCAGACAAGAGACTTTCCCTGGAGATCCTGGAGATTGAACTTGGACCTCTCTCCTGCAGGCCATGCGTTCTGTCTCTGGCCCTCTCCCAAAGTCATAATGAAGCAAAGTCCAAAAGCAGCAGCGTATCATTGTGCCTCTCCAAAACTACTTCCGGGAAGCCCACTGCCACACTCAAATGGCTGTCCCCTCACTCTGGTCATGTTGAAAGCTGCCTTTCTTCCACCCCCTTGCAGAATCTTCTCCCCACCCCCATTGAACGCGCAGGAGCCCTTAAAAGTCCACAAGGCAGTGATCCTCATATCAGAGCAAGTTCTCATTTAAAAAAAGAAAAGAGCAAAGGATTCACACAAGCAGAATCAACTGATAGTGTGGGAAGCAACCCAGAATCCACCAGCTAAAGGAACCACTTCACATAACAGAAGAAATAACAGGTCTGCCCTAATGCTATGCTTTTGCAATTGGGATATTACGAGACGATGAGGCAGAGACATTTTCAATGAAATCACCCTGGCAGCTCCATGTATCTGTGCTAAGGATAATATGGCTTGGCTGCACCACCTTGTATATGTAATGTACAGCCAACCCACAGCATTACTATGTTATTCTTATAAAACAACCAACCTAAGGATCTGTGCTAGTACAAAAGTAGCCCAAAGGGTTTCTCAGAATGGTGTGCCTGGGAATATGGGAAGAACCTGGCACCTCATCGTAGTGAGAAAGACTGTGACCACCAGTTGTCCTGTGTGCTTGCTCAGTCCACTGTTCAGTTTCTAACTCTTGGTGGGCAACTTCAAGGCCCTTCCTGCTCGCTCTGTCTCCCGACAGTTCTTTCACTTTAAACCAGACTCAGCTTGGGTAGTCCTTCAAGCAGAAGACTCTTTCAAATAGAGGGCCGTCCCGTGTAAAGCAGGCTACTAGGCTACCCTACCAATAAGTCATGAATTTGCTGGTGGGAGCAGGGATGAGGAATCAGGTGTTTCTGGACTCCGCTCTCCTCAGCCCAGAGGCACCAAGTTGCCCCCAAGATTGAGGAGTCCTGATGTGCGTCGCATGCATGTGGCGTCATGTCACCTGGGGGAGGCTGAGCACTCTGGAGGAGCTGGTCAGTGAAGCTGTGCCATGCTTGGCTCCATGCCCAGTCCCCTCTACCCCCTCAACATTGCAGGGGAACGGCCTCCTTCCAACAAATATTGAGGGGGCCAATGACACCTCGGATTCCTAGAGTTTTTGTGCCTGCCTCAGCCCCAGCCAGCATGGCCAATGGTCAGAGATTATGGGAATTGTGGTCTGACAAACATTTGGAGAGCATTTGGTTCCCCATCTCTGAACTTGATTATCAATTCTCTCCCTTACTGAGATCTTCAAGGGGAGGCCCATGCTCAGTGTACCTTCAATATTAGGGGCAGCGTTTATGGCTCCATGGAGTAGGCAGTTTTCAGTAGATGTTCCTTATCCTTGGATCTCCCATCCTAGGGAGGTCTGCTTAGTTGGTTTGGTCATTTTTCATTCATAGGAAGAGGGCAAAGGCCTTTTTGTTCTGCTAAGCTTTAACAGGCCCTGTGTTTTTCCTTGCGATTAAGATAATTGCTGTTTTTTGTGCTTACATCTCAGTTTTTATTGTTGTTATTGTGTATATATTGTTAATTGCTGGGTTTTAAGTTGCCTTGAGTGCCTACTGGCAGAGAGGCAGGGTATAAATAGAATGACAAACAAACAAATCGGACGTGAGCCAGCCAAAGTTGTGCACTTCTAAGATTCGCTGAACTAAGGGGGGGGGGCGGTTAAGAACATGTTAAAAGCTTTGGCTGGATCAAGTTTACCGTTGGGGAAATCATCTTTAATTACCTGGATCATTTTGCTAAGGGTTTCTACAGCAGGCCAGAGCAATGTACGATCCACTGATTCAAGCCAAGTCCACTAGCCACTCATTGGGGCTTGCTGGGTGCCACATACTTACTGGTAGACAGCAAACATGTGGATTTTTAGGCAACGGTGTTCATCTTGGTACATCACCAACAAGTTGTACAAGCATGGTTTACAGCAGGGGTCAGCAACCTAAGGCCCATGGGCCAAAAGTGGCCCACGGGGGTCGTTTAACTGGCCCATGAGCCGCCCCTGAACCAAGCTGCCCACTCGGCGAGTCCCCGCGTGCTGTGCTAAACCATCCGCCCACGGAGGGATCTCCGCTGGAGTGAACCAGCCCAGGCAAGGTAAACCTTGCTGAACCCTGGTTTACAGCAATGCTTAGAGTACAGCCTATTTTTAACCCTACTTCAGCTCTGTGTGTAATGCATTGCTTAACTTCAAAAGTTATTCTATGAATGCTGTCACACACTAAGTAGAGCATCTCTTCATTAGGCTGCTCTGTAACCCAGATCTTTGCTCTGGCTGTGCATTATGTCATGTGCTGACCATTGAATGAATTTTGTCTGATTTGCACATTTTTGAAAGTAATTTCCCTTAGTACAATGCATTTTTGCAAGGGTGTGTTTTTTGTTTAGTAATTGTTATGCTCACTTTCCCCTAATATATGCATATTTGTACACAGCCTTGGTTGAATCAATGTTTTGCCTAATGTGCACTTAATATTAAGATTTGCTTTCAAATGATTACACGAGATAGCTCAGTCGGTAGAGTGTGAGACTCTTAATCTCAGGGTCGTGGGTTTGAGCCTCACGTTGGGCAAAAGAGTCTTGCATTGTAGGGGGGTAGGACTAGATGACCCTTGGGTACCCTTCCAACGCTACAATTATATGAAATAGGTGCATATTGGATTATAAAGTTCAGTGAAGAGATATGGGACGTCAGCTGCATTTTTGTTCCAGTTTTGCTCTGGGAACTGCCAATGAAGTCAAACCTCCTCCCCAAGCCCTTCCTGCAACAGAGTTGCTTTAACTTTAAAAGGGAGTTATGAGTAGCATTTACATACCTAAACTCGGCTTCTTCCTTGAGATCCTCACTTCTCCTGTGTTTTCTGCAACTTTCGTGCACACTACAGTGGTACCTCGGGTTAAGTACTTACTTTGTTCCGGAGGTCCGTTCTTAACCGGAAACTGTTCTTAACCTGAAGCACCACTTTAGCTAATGGGGCCTCCTGCTGCTGCCGTGTCGCCGGAGCACGATATCTGTTCTCATCCTGAAGCAAAGTTCTTAACCCAAGGTACTATTTCTGAGTTAGTGGAGTCTGTAACCTGAAGCGTATGTAACCCAAGGTACCACTGTATTTGAAACAAAGAACTGAAGGCAAATGACCAATAGGCTTGAATTAGCAGGGCAAGTGGCGGCAGAGAGTGGCACTCACTCTGCCCACTGCAAGTTAATAGAACAAATTTCCCCTCACTGCATCAAACTGTCTACATTACTGTTGGTCACTTGCAGCAAATAGGAAAGACATCTGGAAATTATCACATTCCAGTGTGGACTCATAAACTTTCCTATATTTTACTGTATTTTTAAAAACAGTTATCTCTTCAGGAAGGAGAGTTTTGTCTTCAGCCATGAAGACACACACACCCCCTTCACAGATGGAACTTGACTCTCTCTCTCTCTTAAATTGCAGTGTTCCCCACTGACCAAGACAAGCTACTTTTAGAACTGAGAAGGCTTGCCTCTTCAGCGGCTGTTACTTCTGCAACAAGAACAGCGAAGACTGCAGGGGTGATTTTGGGGGAAAGACATTTACAAATACTATGCAAGCAGTACATCACTGACAGGGTTATAGTATTCATAGCCGTGTCATCAGAAAGAGCAGCAATTAACCCCCTTCCACCCCCCCAAGTGGCAGCATTTGACATGATACACAACACCTGATACATGAAAAACACAGACTGCAGAGCATAAATTGAAACTATGAAGTCACCTATGGTAACTGGTCAGAGATCCCTTATGTTTGAATCCTGAACATTCCTCATCCACCAAATTAGTACTTGCAAGGGCATCAACTTCTCTCTGTACGTGCTTCTCAAAATATGACGCTACACTGGATTTGCAGAAATGGATAAACTGCATGCAAGTGAATAGATGGACGTTTGCGATCGTTAAAGTGTCTTGCAGATGTTCCTTTGGGTTTCTCCTCTGAAAAGTGCGGCTTATGGGCTAAATCCTCGACGATAGGGTGGGCCTGAGCCATTGCTGCAGGGAGGGAAAATGCAGGCAGACGGCAGATGTCATTTGCGATGTGTTTTGTTTTTAATTGTGCAAGCTGGAATGAGTTATTGGCCTTATGAAGAGAAAGGAAGCGATCTGCAAAGTGACAGGGAATGGGGTCAGGAGCTAATGAGGATGTGAGCGATGCTAATAGAAAGGAAAAAATTCCCCCTGAACGAGGAGCTATTCATATTTATTGCCGGGATGACACATCCAGGCCATAAGAGGGTTTCTGGCTCTGTCTTTTGATCAGGCCCTTGTTGACGTTAATGGTTCTGTTCTTCCAGCAGCTGCGGCTTCCTTCAGACCTCATCAAGACGGCAGCAGGAGGAGACCCATTCCTTCTCTGTGTATACTTTAGGGGGAAACGTTTTTATACAGTTGAATAAAAACATAAATATATAAAATGAGCCCTGCTGGATCAGATGAAAAAGTCCAACTATCCTAGCATCTTGTTTGCCACAGCCACTACTAGCCAGCTGCTGTTGCCTCAAGCCCAAGCACAAGCAGGGCCTGAAATGCAACATCCATGAATCTGTAGACTCCATGGCTAGAAGCCATAGATGCACATCTCTGTGAATCTGTCTAAGCCCTTTTTAAAGCCACAGTGCCAAAGGGCTGCCACTACATCTCGTGGCAGCAAACTGACTAAATTAACCATATGCTGCATGTTAAAAATGACTTATACCAAACCCTCCAACATATCCAGGCCCAAAACCAGACTGCGCTTCTTCTGGGCTGCGCTCCCGGGTGAGTCACGTGATCTGTGTGAGATTGTGGACCCCCCCAAGTGCTTGGGGGGGTGCTCTTGCATTTTGCGGCACCATTTGAGATTGCAACCCTAGGGGGGGAAACATTTTTGTGGCATAAGATCACATGAGAGCATGGTGCCCAAAATGGCTGTCGTGAAAAAACGACATGTCCTGGTTTTCCTGGGACATTTGAGGGGTATGCTATCTTCATCTGTCCCAAAGCTATTATTTTTTCATTGAGTGGTCACATCTTCAAATGTTATGAGTCTAGCATGGAGTCTTTTCCCTTGGTTTCTGCAATAGTTCAATTATCCAAGACCAGCAGTGGGACCAAAAATATGTTCGGGGTCTAGCACATACAAAGTATATTCGGCCCCTCCTGCTCCTTTGTTCCTTTCCAGATCTACCCCCCTTCTCAGCTGTCCCCAGCCTGCGGCCGAAGGTGAATGCCTCAGCAAACCTAATGGGTGGGCCGGCCCTGGAGAGAACCTAAGAGCCTTAGAGCATCTTGCACAGCTGGCCTACCCAGAAGGGTAGTCATGACAGGAAGGGAATAAAAGTATTTCCCTTCCATTAGACAAAGCTAATGCATCGTAAATACCTACATATATGGCTGACTTTTTTTGATACATTTATGTAAAAATGGACCTCTGTAAGAAAAATGAAAAATCCACAAAGCATTCTGAACTATGGTTTTTCTAAGTCCTGAGGAAACGCAAGAAGCAACTTTATCCTGAGTTAGACCATTGGTCAATACAGGGGTGGCCAATGTGGTTGTGGGTAGCCAGATGTTGTGGGACTACAATGCCTATCAGTCAGTGTGACCAACGGCCAGGGACAATGGGAGTTGGAGTACAGGCGAGACGGCCATTTCACGCAGGGGTTCCCCTCCTGGCCACCAGGTGCACTGGTGAACCTCACATAAGCATGCCCTATTCCCACCCCCATTCTACCCCACCCCCATTCTACCCCTTTTCTGCCCCCGTTCTTCCCTCTTCCAGGTCCAAAAGGACCTTTGCGTTGGCCATCGCCCATCATTTGGCAATCGCCCATAAAATGGTCACCACCTGTAGTCCAATAAGACCTGGACTATTCAGTACATTGGCTACCGAAAGACACATACAAGACAAGTACCAAAGACAGTGGCTCTCCAAGGTTTCAGATTAAAGACTTTCAGTCTATACTGTCCCTACGTGGAGATGCCAGGGATTGAATCTGGAACCTTCCATGTGGAAAGCACGTGGTCTCCGACTGATCTACAGCCTTTTCCCATCTGTGTATAAAGCCCTTTCTGATGCACTCATGCCTCTGTTTACTATTTATATATATTGAAACAAGCTTCAGTAGCCCAATATCCTGGCTATTTCACAATATTAATAAGCAACACGATATTTTGCAAAAACGGAGAAAAATAATTATTTCCATATTCGATCCGATATGACGCCAGCTTCTGATGTGTAGCAACCAGCCTTTCACACCCACAAGCATTATTTCTAGGAAATGTTTAGGGGAAACAGTTTGTAAAAACCACATTTTGTGCCTAGCTCATTCATAACGGGCAACATAGATGGTTGCCGTCAGTGGCATGTGCAGATAATGTACCCACGTTGCAACATGGCACGGGGAAACAGGGTAGGGCGAAGTCACATTGCACAAGCAGACCTTGTTCTGCTTGCAGACAACCCCACTGAATGCTATGTTGAATCCTACCCTATACAGTGGTACCTTGGGTTAAGAACTTAATTCGTTTTGGAGGTCCATTCTTAACCTGAAACTGTTCTTAACCTGAGGTACCACTTTAACTAATGGGGCCTCCTGCTGCCGCCGTGCCGCCGCTGCATGATTTCTGTTCTCATCCTGAAGCAAAGTTCTTAACCCGAGGTACTATTTCTGGGTTAGCGGAGTCTGTAACCTGAAGCATCTGTAACCCAAGGTACCACTGTATGCATAGATGCCTCTGGGCTGGGGGTCTCACTAGCCCTGCATTTTGCAGTTCACCCAGCTTTCTTCTTGTTGTGGCCTATTTCAACCCAATACTAATGTCCAGGATCTTCTCTCTACCTTGGCTGGCTCCACACCAGGCCCACAATGACTGTGATCAGAAGTGGCTGGATGCGGGCAGCTTGGAGCAAAGATGCTAGCTTCCTGGCAGTTGAATTGCTGTTGGTGGGGGAGAGTGGAGGCAGTGGGGAGGCTGATGCAGAGTAGGAGCTAATCTGATGCTCCTGATGGTGTGTTTGCACCGCACTGACTTGCCCATCACCTCGCCCCTACTGCTTCCCCTTCTGCTAAGCAACAGCAACCCACTTGCCAGGAAGCTGGCTCCCGGTGAGCTGCTTCTGCACCTGATGAAAAGCGCATCAAAATACACACAAAGTACAAGGAATTCCTAGCAACAAGCAAACCAATAACAAAAGAAAAACCCAAATATCAACACCACCAGCACAGTCACAGAAACACTAGAAGACCTATGGGCAAGTTAAAACAAATTAATTGCCAGCAATTAAACAAAGACTGAAATAGCATTTAGGTTGCAATCTTAAGGCATTGGGCCAAAGGAAATAAATTATCATCCAAGCTCTGTTGGTATTAGACTGGGAGGGTAGAAAGAAAAAGAAATGGGAGAGGTTTACATCAGCTCCTGAGCTACTGTCATTTTTCCCCACTCTCGGTTTGAGGGCGTGCTGGGGAATCAGAAAGGCAATGGCTCCCTTGGATCAAAGCTGCCCAGCTGCCCATCACTGAAGTGCTCTCAAACTGGCCTCCTTTCTGGTTCTAGTTACCAAGGCAATGGGAAAGAGGAATCTGACTTTGGAGAAGGAGATCTGATGTATCCAATGGCCCCCGGGATGTTTTGCCAGGGGATATACGATTGCAGCCTTAAAATGTTAAAATATTTTAAGGAAATATAAAGAGGAGTGGGGAAGTAGCGTCAGGGAGGTCTTTGCTTGCTGCTGAAAAGGAATTAAGGAAGGTGCAAGACAAGGTTTTCTGGGGAGAGTGATCCACAAACGGGGGCTACCACTGAAAAGTCTCTCTCTCTCTCTCTCTCTCTCTCTCTCTCTCTCTCTCTCCTCCTCCTCCTCCTCCTCCTCCTCCTCCTTCTTCTCACCTTCCATGCTTCAAAATCAGTTGGCACTCTGAGAAAAGCTATAGATGATCTTAATAGAATAAGTGAGAAAGGAATGACATCAAATCTATTCAAAATGCCTGGTCTTAGCATGGGCATAGCCAGGATTTTTGTTAGGAGGGCCAGTTGTTGAGTTTTGTTTGTTTTTTAATAGGAGATCCCCCACTAAAATTGTCGAGATTTTTTTGTGGAAACACCCCCATTGCAGGGAGCAAGCCTTTGTGGGGGCGGGGAGGCATTGGCTAAGGGATAGAACCTCAATTTATTGAGTACTTTCAATGCTTTTCAATAATTTTTGTGGATCTAGGGGGGGCAGCTGCCCCCCCAGCCTCGTCCATGGGTCCTAGTTAACAATCTCGCTACCATGTTCTGCATCAGCTTAAGTTTCCAGGCCACCTTTAAAGACAGCTCCCCCCCCCCGGCAATGCATTGCCATAATACAAAGAGGAGGGTTTATCAGAATATGGACCAGAGAAGCCCGGTTGTCCTCATTCAGTGAGGGCCAATCAATCTGTGGCTTGGGGTTGATGTCTGAACTGACTTAGTCTCTCTGCAAAAGCATTAACTGAGTCTGTGGGTGTCTGCAGAGTTGATCCCGTTCTCAGAACAATAGTGTTTACAAAGTGGAGCCAGTGACTGGGTCGACTGAAAAAGCAGGGGAGGGGGGAGAGATGAGATAGGACAAGTGGCTGGAGGCATTCCATCGTGACGCAAAACGCAGTGATGTCAGAGCCCCAGACCTCAGGAATGATTGCCAACATGAATGAGATTCCAGCAGGCTCCAGCTGGTCCCATGGTTTGCGGTGTCCTCTGTTGTTTCTTGGCTGTGCTCACTTCTCCAGCTGTAAACTGCATTAACCCCTTCCAGGCATGTGCTTCCCTTAAGGATGGGGGGAGGGGACATTTCCTTTCTGCCAAAAGAGTCCAGCATTTCACAACTGTGCTATATTTATATGCACTTATTTTCTGAGACTCCGGTAGCAAGTTTTAAAATGACGTTAAAAGAAAGGACAGCCTGCGCTTTCTCAGCTATGCCCAGGGAAGTAGGAAAACGGAATCACAACTAAAGAACCTCTGGCAGATGGCCATCCAAACTCTGTTTAAGAACTTCAAGTGAAGGAAAGCCCACCACTTTCTGAGGTAGTCCATTCCACTGACATAGAGGCATAGAAGTGTAGAGTTGGAAGGGACCCTGAGGGTCATCTAGTCCAACCCCCCACAATGCAGGAATCAAAAATGGTGAAAAGCCTTACTGAAATTAAGATACGCTATGACCGCAGCATTCCCTTGATCCAACAAGCTCCTGACTCTATCAAAAATGAAATTAATCTGACATGACTTGGATTATTATTATTATTGCAACACATTTATTCAAAAGTTACAATACAGCTTCTTCCACTGCCATAAAATCACAGAATGGTTGTTATTATTATTATTATTAAAAAGGTAAAGGTAAAGGGACCCCTGACCATTTGGTCCAGTTGTGACCAACTCTGAGGCTGCGGCGCTCATCTCACTTTATTGGCCAAGGGAGCCGGCGTACAGCTTCTGGGTCATGTGGCCAGCATGACTAAGCCGCTTCTGGCGAACCAGAGCAGCGCACGGAAACGCCATTTACCTTCCTGCCGGAGTGGTACCTATTTATCTACTTGCACTTTGACAGGCTTTCAAACTGCTAGGTTGGCAGGAGCAGGGACCAAGCAATGGGAGCTTACCCCGTTTCAGAGATTCGAACCGCCGACCTTCTGATCAGCAAGTCCTAGGCTCTGTGGTTTATCCCACAGCGCCACCCGTGTCCCTATTATTATTATTACAACACATTTATTCAAAAGTTACAATACAGCTTCTTCCACTGCCATAATATCACAGAATGATCACTCCAGTCTTTAATCCCTTATCACTGTCATGTTGACTCACCAAATACCCTCAATAGGAACCCAACTACTGATCTGGTTTACTAGACATTTTCAATTAATATATCCCCTCCACAGATATCTCTGTGGTGGTGATGGCATTAATATATCCTGCTCTTCTTCAGTAAAAGAGAAAAATTGGCTGGGGAGGAGACCGTACTGCAGGCTGAAGCAATGGCAAATCTAGTTGTTTTGAATGAATGAATGAATGAATGAATAGCTTCCTAAGAAACATCTTGAAGTTATTTCACAATGCAATAAAAACACACATCATGCAACTGGATATCTAAAAACCGTTAAAACAATTGCCCACATAAAACAATTAAAAGTAATTGCACATATAAAGACAGAGCAATTTTACATCCAATGCAGATATTGACTGATATCAAGATCTTCACTTAGAAGACTTGTTGAAAGAGGATGATATAGACCTCTACTGTCTCCTCAAACTCTCTCAACCAAAGTTCGGCACTCAGGAGTATGAATGGAGATACAATGAGCTTCATTTGCTTGCAAGCTGACATGTTGTGCTCTTACTGCTCTATAGGTGTAAAATAAAGATCCCAAGCAAACAGAACATTGAGAGTTATCTTATCTTCCTATCTCCATAAGCCTACATAGGAGGTTAAGTGTTGCAACAATTCTTACTGGAAGAGAAGGGAAACAGATTCTCAGAAACCATTGCTTTTAACCATTCCATGCTAATGTCTAGTAGAAGTCACCTATTAAGCTATTGGTATTGATTGCAGCATGTAGGTGTGTCCAGCACATGGCAACATAGCTGGAAGGTCAGAATGGGACAACAACTATAAACATTTAAAGGGACATTTAGAGTTGTGTACATAGGAGCCAACTCCTAAGGGCTGAGTCTTCAGGGCCCCCCTCAATAAAATATTTGAGGAGGAAGGCCTCCCCGTAAAGTTAATGGGCATTGCCATTCAATTGGTGTGTGTGCACCGTGTCACGGGGCTTACCTGCCTCACACACACTCTCCCCAATATTTTACTCAAGTTGGCACCTCTGGTTGTGTGCATTGAAAAAAATCAGGACTTGGGGTTGCAGTAGAGTTGAGGTGGGACTACAAATCCCATCACCCTTCAGCATTGGCCGTGCTGACTGAGGCCACAGGTTTCCCATCCCTGCAACAGGGCAATTATATAACTTCTTCAGCACTGCAACCAACTTGGCAATGAAAGGCTATCAGAAATTGCACAGTGCCCCAGTTAATATGTGTATATGTGTTTTCCTTCTCTTTATGATGTTGTGTTGGCAAACTTTAAAAACAATAACTCAGACGTGCTGCTGGAGGTTGGCCGAGCCTTTTCTCAGTAGGACAACTGAGGACAATATGACTTAATCAGCAGCAAAGAAGACAAAAACACAGCCAGGCCAAAGAAATTCTCATGCACAGGATGCAATATGTTTCTTGCAGACCAGCCCCCTTTTTCTAATCTAGGACAGGTTGAAGGGCTACAACAAATTCTTCATAGACAGCTGATTATATTAGGATTGCCTTTGGTCTAAATGATGGATAAGTCAGTCTGTTTCCAGCCAACATCACTTTTGCATGTGTTCACTAAGATGTCTGGATATCCCAGGCCTACATTACACAATCTGCATTAAATTCACATTTACTTTACAATGCATTGCATATATCAGTTAGAAATACAAAATAAATAAAAGAATGCATAAAGAGTGATAAATGCACAACTTCACATTAGCATACAGTCGTACCTTGGAAGTCGAACACCTTGCAAGTCAAACGTTTTGGCTCCTGAACGCCGCAAACCCAGAAGAGATTGTTCTGGTTTGCGAACGTTCTTTGGAACCTGAACGTCCGTTGTGACTTCCACAGCTTCCAATTGGCTGCAGGAGCTTCCTTGGCTTCTGAACGTTTTAGAAGTCAAATGGACTTCCAGAACAGATTTCATTCGACTTCCAAGGTATGACTGCATTTTAACATATATATATTTTTTTAAAAAAAGATACTTTTTTGCACCAAGAACGGGGTGAGAATATTCGGGAATCTTGATTTTAATTTAGTAAGATCAGTTTAAACTGTTTTTATATTGCTTCCCACTTTTAAAAGCCCTGAAGTGATTTACAGCCCAGTAAAAAATACAATAATGAAGTGTGAACAGAGGTAGATAACTGAGCTTCAACCTGCATGTTAATTGGGGAAAGGCAACTCAAGCTCATTTGGACCTGAATTCACAATGATCAGATGCCTCATGCACAGGCCAGACCCACCCAAGATGGCATGAGCCCCTGAGACCCCCCCTCTGTGAGTGCCCCATCCAGCCCATCACCTCTGCCACTGGCAGAGAATTGGCATCTGCATTAGTACCAATTTCTGGTGGAATCTCCTGATATCACATTGGAAATCAGTGCCAATGTTGTCACTGCTTTGCCACCATTGCCAGCACAGGAGTGGCAGGTCAGGGTGGGTCCCATTGTGTATGACACAGACACCAGGAGTTTCCAGGAATCTGTGTTTACCTGGAACAATATCTTCCATTCATACCTTACAAACATTTCTTCCCCAAGAGTCCTGGAAGACCTGCCCCTGCCTTGCTAGGCTTAGCAACATTGTGAAATGTTGCCTATGTGTTCACCTTTCTTACTCCGAAAAGTTGCACCAAGTCCTTCTGAAATTTCAGATACGCCCTGCAAATACTGAAATGATGGTGTGATTTTGTCACAAATGTAGACGATGCTGAGAAACACTGCTCTACGGCTCTGAAAACAAACTTTGAAGTTTCAATTTCTTGTCACCCGCCAAAGAATTCATCTTGCACCAGGCCAGGCCAGATCCCACTGCAGTCCATTCACAACTATCTATAGCTCGCCAACAATCTAACAAACAAACACATTTGTTAGTGTTTCCAAGGGAGAGTATCTGAACCGCATAGGTCAAAATTATAATTGCCAAGTCACAGATCAAGCAAAGTTCCATGATCACAAGACAAAAGCAAGATGCTATTAGGGCTTTTTCACCCGCATGGTAAGTAGCAGGCAGTCCACCATTGGCTTTGGAACTGGCTAAACCAAAACAGAGAGAGCCTCTGTGCTCTTCATCCTATAGGTTGCTTCTTATGGGATCTGAGAATTGTGGAGCAGACCTCTGCCACAGACTTCCCTGTACCAGGGAGCCCAAAGCTTGAACTCTGAACCTCCATGTAATGCTGCTGTTTTCTCTTGTAAGGACATGCTTATTAGATTTGTTCTTAATTCTCTTATTTGTTTGGGAGCTGCCTTGAGGGTGCTTATATTGGATACCAGGTAGCTAGAACAGAACAGAATATTCTGCTTACTACAGTTCACCAGCTCAAGACACCGACACCAGAGCCTTACGTTCTGAAGAGCATACATTTAACATCCATATTTTGTTTTTGCTGCCTATTATTTATTTATTTGCAATAATTCATATGCATACTTTCCACAGAAAGTGTAGCCAATGGGACTGGTATCGGCATCTGGTATCCCTGGGCAGCTGTCATGGCCTAACACCCTTGTCAGGTCCACTGCCTTGGGCGACTATATCTGGCGCTCCAGTGAGTGTGAGGCAGCTTAGAGCAGTGTTTCCCAACCTTTTTTGGGCAAAGGCACACTTGTTTCATGAAAAAAATATCGAGGCACACCACCATTACAGCCCCGTGACGTCAGCGCGCAGCGTCACGCCGGGAGGGACGCACGAAAGTGTAAGTTTCAATTTTTTCCCCTCCCCCTTGCCTTCCTTCTGTGCCAACCGCCAAAAAGCCAAGAAAAAAGCCAAGACTTTAGGGCAGCAGGTCGACACGGAAGAAGCTCCTACCTAAGGACAGGCGCGACGGCCGTGTCCTCTTCTGCCACACTTGGCAGCCCTGCCTCACGGTCGTGACTCCCACCCTGATTTCTCCCCGCAGGTCGAGCGGCACAGGCAGCCCAATGTGTCCAGCCCAGACACAAGCCCCGCTTCCCCACTCTAGATCCTGAATGCGACCAAGTGCTCTGGACTCCCGAGCAGGGTGGGAAAGAGGACTCACATCTGGTAGCCTCCGGGCTCCTCGCCTGCTCGAGGGATGGCATTGCAGGCAAGCTGCCGGCCGTCGCCATCGCCGCCCCCTCATGCGAGTGGACCTGCCCGGAGTGGTGGGCCGGGGGAGGCTCGCTCTCTGTGGGGATGTGGCCCGCACGCGCGGCCCCGCTTCCTCCTGCCCAGGGCTGAGCTCCTTACCCGCGATCTCGGTCTCGCGCACGCGGATCCCACTTATTCTGAAGCTTGCGCCACTAGCCGGGGCTCTCACACCGTGCCAGGGCGAGGCGGCGCGGCCCACTGACGTCATCGCGGCTCGCCGCCGCCCTCGACTTCCCTGTTCCCTCCCCTCCCTCGGGTCGCCGTGGTTACCGAGGACTGCAAGCTGCTCGGGCGAGCGTGGGGCATTAAGTGGGAGAAGGAAAATTAAAATTAAAACTCGCCTGAAGGCCGCCTCTCTGGATACAGTGGTGCCTCGCAAGACGAAATTAATTC
>JAXCMG010000006.1:884509-939456 GCA_034642415.1 Podarcis siculus | reverse complement strand
TCCCGGTCAGACCGGATAGTCGGTTAGGGGCCAATGCCTATGCCAATACCCTTTCCTTTCCTGTAATCAATAAAGTTGTGGCCATTTTCGCCCATTAACCTAAATTCTGGTGTCCTGTGTCTTTATTTACTTCACCTGTGGGGGGGAGGGAATAGCCACGCAACTTAAGGCTGGAAAAATAGAAACCAAGAGAAACAGTAACTGACAAATTGGCCCATCCCTACCTGAGATTGCCTAGGAAGATTTTTCATGTTTCAAAATACCAAAGTTTGGTTGCCAAGTGAAGCCTTGGTATGGAAGTATCTTGTATTAAGAGAGAACCCAGATCTCTAGTTGCTGGTCCTTCTGTATCCAAAATAGTGCCATGGAATCTCAGCTAAAGCATCCATAACAGATGGCCATCCAACCTCTGCTTAAAAATCCCCAAGGAAAGAGAGTCCACCACCTCTCGTGGGAGTCTGTTCCACTGCCGAACAGCTCTTACTGTCAGTTTTTCCAAATGTTTAATACACATAATACACATAATCTTAAAAAAGACAAAAAAAGAACTTAAAACCCAGGAGAAATAAAATAGACTTAATTTGGGTAGATTGAAGGATCAGCGTTGATTTCAGATTTTCTACCAACATCTGGCCCAATCTGTCTGCACACACAGGTGAAGTGGGAATGTGGCCAGTGGAGAATGGATAGAATATATACATATTTGGGCAAGGGCTCAAGAAGAGGGTTTCGCCATTGAACTAAAGAGGGAAAACAAGCCCTATACCCGACTGATAAGAGAGAAGAGACTGATGTAAAGAATGCACATAAAAAGTGCTCCCTTGGTGTACAAAAGCACTGATACAATCGCACAGTCTTTGCTTCATAGTTGGACAGGTCATCATGACTCCTGACCTGAATGAACTCCAAGAGGTTATTTTCCCTTGAAATTTAGAAATGTACATAACATGCCCCATCTTCCTGGTTCTGATATCAGTGATAAAGAGTTTAGGAGATACTAGAAAAACATCCTTCACTGTGACAGGCAGGGGAGATGGGTGTTTGCAGAAAGAGTGCCCATATATTGAAAGATCTCCTGTTTGAGTGTAATGTGTCTCTCTGCAGCAAGGATGCTGGAGGAATCCCATTCCCATAAACTCAGATGTGAATATTCATGTTTTCATGTTTTAGGATGAAGGTACATTTAGAAAGGTGTACACTGAGATAAAATGCATATTTAAATTCATATTTGTATGAAGGGTTTTTTGTTTTTTTAAAAGAAAGTAAACCACAGTTTAATGTAGAAACAGACTAGAGTGGACTTACCTTATGTAGGAACTAACATATGCAAAACTGACATATACTGGAAATAGATGGATGCATTTATCCTTCTCTACTAGAGTCTCACTGCCCTTACTTGATGAGGGCTGAATCATCTAGGATCAGAGACAGGGATAAGTTTTGTTCTCACTGCACTCCATCCCAAGTCAACTAACAGCAGCTTGTCCTTGATGCTGTGGGGGAACAAGAAGGGGCATGCTTGGGGACAATGATGGAGACAGGGGAACCTGACACCTGCCAGCAGGTTTTTGCTCGTCTTCCCCAATAGTTTTGCTGCTTACAGTTCATTTACCTTAATTAAAGCAATTGAGGGATTGAATGATTGCTCCATTGTCCTTCCTTTTTTCCTACAAAGCAAACCCTCTTTACTAGGTTTTGTTTCTTGGTCACTCAAGTAACATGCTATATATGTCCTTGTATCTGGTCTGAAAGCTGCAACTAGACTGCTCACAGGAGCAGCTTACTGGAAACATGTTTCTCCACTGCACTTGTTGCCCATTTGCTCCTGAGCCAATTTAAAGGTTCTCGTGTTAATTCACAAAGCTCTGAACAACTTGGTTCCAAAGCACTTCACCTCCACTGAGATCTTCTGATGGAGCACATTTGGTGGTCTCTTGTGCCCCTGAAGTTCAGTCAGTCTTCATCAGGGAAGCTCCCTGGGAAAAACTGGGATATCACCATCTAGAATAGGGATGGCAAACATGTGGCCCTCCAGATGTTGTTGGACTCCAACTCACATCAGCCACAGCCAATGACCAGGAATGATGGGAGATGGGGTGCGGTAACATCTGTAGGGCCACAGGTTAGCCACCCCTGATCTAAAAGCTCAGTGCCTGAGCTCACCTGAGTCGGCAGGGGCCATGGAAGAGTGCCTAAAAAGACAATTGTGGTGTTTGGACATTCTGATATGGAGACAGATAAACCTTCAGGTACAGAGTTTTCAAGGTAAGCATTAAAAAGAAGGATAGAGTTTTGCATTTTAGCTCCTTCCCAGAAACACTTGGGTTATAGCAGGCTGACAGCATTCCACTCCTATGACGTTAGGTAGATAGCATGGACGATACCGATGCAAAGAATGCACATAAATATGAACTCCCTTGGCATGCTGTAGAGAGAAGCTCGGACAACCACCTAGTAAACAATGTTTCCTACTAGGACTGATGGCCATCAATATTGTGTCCTGAACCAAACAATTTTTGAGGGGCTACTTAATGTGATCATTGGAAGGGACCACAAATGTAGGAACACTTAGCTGTGTTTCAGAGGCAGCATGGATTGAATGCTAGTCTTAAGCTTTCAGTGTTTCCCCTTTGTAACTCTGGCAGCAAATTTTGTGCTTTGTTATTTGCTCTATGAAATCTATGTTGGTTAGAAAGCACGTTACAACTGTTAATCTTATCAACTACTATACTGTATATGAAGACTCTTTGAAATTTGTCTGTTCCAAATCAACCTTGTTTGGTTAGGATGCACATATTTATATAATACTGAATTAAGCCTATTTCCTAGGATAGTTGTAGAGATTTTACAGGGCATGGCAAGCTGAACAGGTGCCTTCCACATTGCAAATGTTTGTTCCAAAACCCTGGTATCTGCAGAAGCCAATGAGGTCTGAACATGTTCCGTAGCCAGAGAATGTCAGTCTGAAAACAAAATGGAAAACTGGGAAAGAGTAGGAATGGAACAGCCTGCTGGGGAAAGGTTTAGGTGGTTGGCTGGAACCCTATTAGGAAGTGGGCATATACTGCAGAACTTTCTTGCAAGACGCTCTTGCTCCTCTGAATACCAGATGTGGGTGACGAGGAGCCGAGTGGGATGGTTGCCTTCACACTTTGCTGGGGGTGTCCTACTGATAGAATCAGGATGCTAGACTAGCAAAAGGAGGAAGCTCCCTCATATTGAGTCAGACCATTGGTCCATCTATCTCAGCATTGTCTATATTGAATGACATTCCCTTCACTACCTGTAGAAGCCAGAGGTTGAATTTGGGACCTCCTGGATGCAAAGCAGATGTTATCTGCGCTATGGCCCTTCTGTGATCTGATCGTGTTAGTCCCTTCTTATTTCCATTTTTCAAACCAAACAAAAACCTTTGTGTTGACAAAGACCTTTTGACAAATATGCAACAAAACAAATCCGGAATGAGAGATCAGTTACGGACATCATTTTTCAAAGTGCTCTCTGGACTCTGTTTTCATTGCCTTCCTGAGTGCAAGAACAGTTCCAAGTTCCATGGATCCTGGCTTTGAGCTGATGGGCAGGACCGCCTGAAATTTCATGCAGAAGACATGACTTTGATTGCCATTATTGTCTTGCCTTTCAAACCCTGAAAGAAGCTCAGGGGCTGGTAAGGAGAGGGAAGCCAGTGCTAAGCCCCAGGGTATAATACTTTGCATTGTCATGCAGAAGAGTTGGGTTTCGTTCCCACCCCTGCCTCTTGTTCCTTGGGCTTGGAGTACAGGACTGTGAAGGAAATGTGCTCAGCCCCGGGGGAGAAGGGAGTGCCTTGCATTGATCGGCAATGAGTAACCATCCCAGACAGTTGATTAAGAAGTAATAAATGGGTGCCACAGCCTTAAAGGTGTGGTATGAAAAAATGGGGGGAAGGAGAGGCAGCTGCTGTGTACAAGCCCATGCTGGGAAGACAGATAACTCATGACACTGGAGAGTCTCAAGCGAGTAAGACAAAAGGCAGTTTCATGTTCGAGTTACAAGATCAGTCCAATTAAGCTGAACTTGGGCTAAACACAGTGATGCTCTGAGAAGATTACCTGATGCAGGGAAGTAGCTTGTGAACGCAAAGAAACTGCTTGTGTGGTCCTCCTGAGCAGTCATGTAGTTTTCAGCAGACCTGAGCTTAGGGTGGGTCTCCTGCTGGGGCCTCAGATTAACACATTGCAAGAAGTGCATTTAGGGTGGCCACTTACACCAAATCAAAAAGGGAAACTGAAAAGAGGATACTGATTTGCAGCAAATTCACGTGTGTTGATTTATATTCAGGAAAACTTAGAAGAATTGCTATAAATTAAATTAAATGCAATGTGTCTCACCATTGTGGAGAAGACTGCGAGCAGTTTGTCTGCTGTCCAGGTGCTAATTCCAGATAGGCAACTTCAAGGCACATGCTCTCTCCCTTCTGATGGGTAATAATAGTAGTAGTAGTAGTACCCCACCAATCTGCCTGGGTTGCCCTAGCCACTCTGGGTGTCTTCCAACAGATATAAAACCTCTTATTTTATCTTAAATTGCACTTGGATTGGACAGCCCTTCAAACAGAGGACTGCTTCAAATAGATTACCATACTTTCTGAAAGCAAAGCATACAACCTTCCTAATTTGTATCTCTACCTGTCCTGTTTGAGAAGGAACAATGTCACAACACACAAGTGACTCCCAGTCCCTTTAGGGCAGGGTTTCCCAAACTTGGGTCTCCAGCTGTTTTTGGACTACAATTCCCAACATCCCTGACCACTGGTCCTGCTAGCTAGGGATGATGGGAATTGTAGTCCAAAAACAGCTGGAGACCCAAGTTTGGGAAACCCTGCGCTAAGGACACCAAGCACAGAAGATTTTTTACAAGGACTTCTTGTGTGAGAAAGTTGATAGGTTGTATGTGTTTTCACCTCATTGATTCATAGTAGTATGTATGGCACTCCATGTCTACGGCTGACAAATACAATTATTAGACAATGTGATGCTTAAACAGTGAATTGTTCTCAGATGAGTCCACATATTGTAAGGCACACAGACACGCTAAGTGCAATGGGGAGTCTGCATCCACCAGACAGACTCATTGAGGAAGATCCCCTTACCTTACTTGACTGAGACTAAGACCTAGCATTCCCCGTAATAATATTACCAGCCCACTTTGACACACTAGGGTCAACCCAACAGATTTCTGCCCTGTCATCTCAGCCTCCTGGGTTATTTCTGGATGGTCCAGCAGACATCAAGCACAACTATTCTATAGGGATGGATTATTTCTGGGCTGGGAGTTCACCTAGTTCTACTAGAGATTGGGGCAGGCAAGATCAAACAAAGGGGAGTGCTGGTTGAACCAGCATTGTCCCTCCTCTTCCTGGAATGTTCTGCTCCTCCTTGCAGGTAAAATGTCAAGGTGCAGCAGAATAATTACTCCATAGAGCCCTTCCCACTCCCGAGGATGTAGCAAAAGTTCTGTAAGGTATCTGTTCAGACACACAAGGAACACCACAAAGAACTGAGCTACTGTATATGAAAATTACTTTCCTGCAATAAAACCTGGAAGTGGAATAAATACACTCCCAGGGATGTGGTTTCCAGAACCCCTTCCATAATTTTTGCAATGGTGCATGAATGGTGCAACACATGCATGAGTGTGTTGCAATGGCAGCCAAGCAAAATGAAGCTACATTCTTGGACCCTTTGCTGAAAGAAGAAGAAGAAGAAGAAGAAGAAGAGTAGTAGTAGTAGTTTGGACTTGATATCCCGCTTTTCACTCCCCTTAAGGAGTCTCAAAGCGGCTAACAATCTCCTTTCCCTTCCTCCCCCACAATAAACACTCTGTGAGGTGAGTGAGGCTGAGAGACTTCAGAGAAGTGTGACTAGCCCAAGGTCACCCAGCAGCTGCATGTGGAGGAGCGGGGAAGCAAACCTGGTTCACCAGATTACGAGTCTACCGTTCTTAATCACTACACCACGCTGGCTCCTCAGTGCCTGCTACAAATTGGTCTTCACAAACCACTGGAGGAATGCACTGTAGTCATCAGCATACACTGAGGACACATCCTTAGCTATTTGTTTTTTTATTTTAAAACAAAACCCTAAAGGAATGGCCATAGCCTCACTTGACATCCATTCCAGTATAAATGGAGGAGCTGCGCATATTGTCCAGATAATGCAACAAGAGATGCCCCCCTCCAATATGTATGACTAGGGATGGAGGGTGGAGAAATTAGATTCAGGATACACTTAAAACTGAATCTAGAAAATCTGCACATTCTGAAACAATATGTGAGCCAAAACACCAGCTACCTTTCAAAATTCACACTTATACGAATTATGTGATGCCATTCTCCAACCAACCAAGGTAACAAATATATTAGGGGAAGTGTACCTAAAAATGAAGATGGAAAATAATATATAAAAAGACATTCTATTAGGGGAAATCGCTTGCAAAAACATGTACATTAGTAAAAACGGCATCTAAAATATGCTTGCTAGGAGAATTTTGCACTAAAGTTCTGATTAATTTTCAGGAGAATGTTGTTATTTAAAAAATCATGAATTGCTGCAAATTGTGGGGAAGAGAATTTGAGACTGGAAAAATGAAAAACAGAGAGAGTTGAAACTGAAGATCCTTCCATCCCTGTGTGCGGCACTTTGGCTTTAAAGCTGAACCACATGGGCAGAACGTCAGTGATGCAGCAATAAAACTTCTAGCACATTTGCAAAGCTGAGCAGGGTCCGGTATGATTTCGAATTGGATGGGGGACCACGTGTTGAGATTCCTGCATTGCAAAGGGTTGGATAGGAGTCTTTTCCAACTCTACAACTCTATGCTTCTATGTGGGATGTGGGAACAGCCCTGGTGGCAGCAGTGACAAGGGTTTCACTCCAGCTAAGCTGAAAAGGGGTTTTGTCCAAGCTGTTCAAATGGCCTGAGTTATGTGTGGCAAGCTTCAAATTCAGAGGAGGCCAAGTCCCAAGATTATGGAGACCCTCTGACAAGAGGCCCAACAATGGGTCTTAACTGGCAATGGGGAGTGAGGTGGCATATGCCTCTTTTGTTTACCTGTTCCTCTCTCCTGCTGTTGCATGGTTCACTTGTGTTTCTTTTAACCTTCCCTACACAAAACAATAGAAGGCTGATCGCTGAAGAATTGATGCTTTTGAATTATGGTGCTGGAGGAGACTCTTGAGAGTCCCATGGACTGCAAGAAGATCAAACCTATCCATTCTGAAGGAAATCAGCCCTGAGTGCTCACTGGAAGGACAGATCCTGAAGCTGAGGCTCCAATACTTTGGCCACCTCATGAGAAGAGAAGACTCCCTGGAAAAGACCCTGATGCTGGGAAAGATGGAGGGCACAAGGAGAAGGGGACAACAGAGGACCAGATGTTTGGACAGTGTTCTCGAAGCTACAAACATGAGTCTGACCAAACTGCGGGAGGCAGTGGAAGACAGGAGTGCCTGGCGTGCTCTGGTCCATGGGGTCACGAAGAGTCGGACACGACTAAATGACTAAACAACAACAACAACACAAAACAATAATGGCTTCAGGGCCCACATCTCGGACGTAGTGTAAAGCATCAATGGGACAGTAGGACCTAGTTGGGTTCAGTAGCTGCTGGGAAAAGAAGAGAAGAGGATCAAAGCCATTCCTGGGTGAAGCCTCTTATTGTTTGCACCCTCCTTGAGATTCACATGTGCGTTCAGTGTAATGTGATGTCAGTCTAACAAGCTTACTGACACTTGACCACACAGAGTCCATTGTGCCTCTGAGGAATGGACTGTAGAGTCCATGGTGCCTCTAAAGTCAAACATGGGTGCACCAGGCAATCAAGTTTCCCAGCCTTGTTCTTCATTTCCCTGTATGTTTTGCTCCTGCCAGGCTCTTCGTGTTACTTAAGCGGAGTTATTATCAGGGATTGTGGGGCAGGAGAGAGAAGCCGGTTTTGTTCTTTCCCCGTCTCCCCCTTTACGTTTTCATCTCTGAACAAGAATCTCTTCATGAAAAGGGTACAGCAGGAATGAGTCCTGGTTGGACCCCATCCAGTTCCTTGAGGGAAAAAACATGACAGGAAACTTCACACCAGAGAACTGACAAATAATACTTGCCAGAGTTTTCTTCCCAGTTAGACCCCGTCATCTTTTTACAATGGAGCTCTTGATTCGCTGGTAAACAAAGTCCAATTATACCTCACCAGGAAAAAGGAGGGGCAGGTGCCAGTTTCACAAAGGGTGTTGTTAGGGGACAATCCAGCCAAAAACCTGAACTGCCGGGCAATCTGCATTTGACGCAAACACCTTTCGCATTAGTGTAAAAAATGAACGCAAGCAGTGGTAGCCAGTGGTTATTACCTATGTCATTTGTGCCTCACTCCTCTAACAAGGGGATCCGGCTGCCATATATAGTGGTCCCTCACTATTTCCCCCTCACAACAACCCTCTTAGCTAGGTCGGGATGAGAGAGACAGTGGGTGGTAGTCAACAAAGTTTTATTCAGTTGACCCACTGAGATTAATCAACTAAACTCAGTCATGTGCATTCATTTCAGCAGGCCTAGTCTAAGTAAAACTCGGTTTATTGCTAAATTTTCATCCTTCCCTTCCTCCCACAGAAGGTCGGGGCAATGATACACTCAGTGATTGGCCCATAGTCATTTATGGATGGTATTCAACTGAATACCAGGACTTTACCCCTCCTCACAAATGCACCTGTGTCATCCCCAAATTGGCTCCAGAAGGTTGGGGGGGGGGAAACCAGAATGGATTTAGGAAGGGAGATGCGGTGGGTGTGGTCCGCCCCAGGTGTCACCACTGAGGGGGGTGACAAAATACCAGGCAGCACTCAGCACAGGGCCTGCAGCGCGCCCGAGCCACACATCTCTGCCAGGAGAGACACGGTGGCTTGGGCATGCACAGGCTCTGCGCTGCCCAAACAGTCCACCCACTGCCTCCCCCCAGCTGTAGGGTGGCTGAGTGGGAGGAGGCAGGCAGACTCCAGAGGCCCCATGGTGCACCCCACTCCTATGGGTGGCTCACCCCACCCTTGGGTGTGCCACCCCAGGCGCCCGAGCGGCTTCCTCCGCCACTGGATTTAGGGGGGTTGCAGGGTGAAGAGAGTGCCATTGTACAAGCAGAAGTCATTCCACATACAAGGAGATACTTAGCACTACTTTGAGTACTTGAACAGTGACTTGAACACAGGACTTCCACAGTACAACCAGTGCTCTACGGATCGGCAGCAGAAGGTCCCAGGGCTAAATTCAGACCCTGAGATGTAGCAACTGGTGTCCTAATTCAACAGAGAAGCAGCAAGTGTGGGTGAAGTGGCTGTGACAATGGGAGAAGAGGGCTCTGTACCACCTTTTGCCATTCCTTCCTCAGAGGAACCATATGGTTGCTAAAGAGGGCCTTCGTTTGCAAAAGTCCCATCTGAAATGCCAGAGGCACCTTCCGATAGTCAGTGGGCCAGCAGCTGACATTTGTTAAAAGACACTGTTCCATTGTAAAATTGCATTAGTTCCTATATGCTAAACTTCCAGATTGCCTTGGAAAGATTCTAAACCATACCCTTTCCGATGACCATGCGGCAGCCTTTCACATCTGGAAAATCACATCATACTACGGAATTAAAAGCAGAAGCTCTGCTAGTAAATAGCTTCTGAAAAACTGAAGCCTGGCATTCCAGAGCAAAAGGACGTTGTGGTATTTCCCGGAAAAGTCATTCTCACCTTGCTGACAGATCATGATTCCAATAATTACTGGTGATGTGGAGTAGCCAAACGCATTCCCGACACAGAACTCAGAGCAGGGCTACGAAATCCGTGGCAGCTGCTCATCAGATGATGCACCACCCTACACCCCAGGCTTAGGAACTTAGCAAGTCCAGTTGTATTTACTCTAGCTCTGGACCAGAGTCCCGGGACATGCATTGTGCTTTATATTCTGGAAGGTCGGCAGCATGGCAGCAAGCCTGGAGAATGTGGACCCAAAGGAGCCACTGCAAAGTTCCCAAACCTGCATTTTACCTTTTTGCAGTAAAGGAAGGCAATTACAAGAGAGAAGTGGTGGGTAGCTGAGTGCACAACCCTTTCCACACCTACCTAAGCTCTCCTGCAACACCTCAAACACACTGGGTCTCCCACCCCCATCCCACTGCTGCCACCACCATCATGCCCTAACCCCACATTTCCTGACCAAAATTATTCTAATTTCACAGCCTAGCTGCAGGACCGGGGCAGGGAGAGAGGAAAATGGCTTAGGGGAGGAGCTGCAGAAGTGGTCAGTAGGGCAAGGGTTAAGTGTGGGAATGTTCAGGGAGGCAGGAGAGGGTATATTGTTTAATGATATCCTTTCTAATGTGCATTAGCAAGTTCTATATCTTAGCAGAGTAACATTCCCCTTTCAACACACAGCGGCTTGCTTGTTCCAGGCTCGTCTGAGCCTCTCAATAAAAGATTCCTGGTAAGATCCCTTCTTGTCCCTCTTAAAAAGAATAGACATGACAGTCTAATAATAATAATAATTTATTATTTGTACTCTGCCCATCTGGCCGAGTTTCCCCAGCCACTCTGGGCGACTTCCAACAAAGATTAAAAATACATTAAAATGTCACACATTAAAAACTTCCCTAAACAGGGCTGCCTTCAATATAAAAATAGTTTACTCACAATCATTCAGTTCACAGTTGGATCCCTGAAGGCAGACTTAGGTTACAAAACTATGTACACATGTGGAACTATCCCAAAAGGGAGTTAGTTCCTGGGTGACTGCGAACATGCGGTCACTTCTGCTCACACATAGAAAGACAAAATGGAGAAGAGCCAAAGGAAGGAGCTGTGCTCCCTTGCCCAGGTTAGGCCTCACACACACAAGCCTCTAGTCACATGCAGAGGAAGTTTGTCACCGCTCAGGAGGAAACAGGAAGTTAGACTCCTGGCTGATACAAAGCATCTCCTAGCATGTCCACTCTAGGAATGTTGTACTTGACTGCTATGTGTTTCACACCCCACATAAAGCACTCCAGCTCTCCTCCATCACTGATTTTCCCTGCAAATGCCCAACTGCATTCATGTTCTATCAACAAATCTAGAGCTGGGAATCTGCAGTTACCAGGGTAGAACACATGGTGCCGTGCTCTGCATTTAACGTACGATATCACACTTCGGTATAAAAGATTTTTCGCCAGCATCTTCCATCACATGACACCATACACAGTCATTAACATGCTTCATCAATGAAGCCACCAACATGGTACCCTCTGGGCGTTGTTGGACTACAAGTCCCATCATCCCTGGCCATTGACCATGTTGGCTGCAACTGATGGGATTTGGAGTTCAATGCTCTCTCAGGATGATGCTGTGTTGGCTACCTCTGGGCTGCATCTATGCCCAATGTCCCCCTTAAGGGCAAGATGTCTCCCTCACCCCAGCCTACAGTTCTTACCAGTTTACTGTTCTTTTTCTGTCCGGTTTAAGCTTTTATACTTAGGCCATAACCCTTCGGACAAAAAAATTCCCTTTCTGGCATGTCTGGTGGCAAGAACATAGAAGGTGAATGTCAGCTGTGTATTCTAGGTGGTGTATCTCAGATTCTCAATAAAGTCTGAAGTGCCATTGTCATTAGTGGCACAGAGGAAGCAACCTCTCCCTTCCCCAGTAGGCTGTGAAAAGTGTGTGTATGTATAAAGTTCCTTTATCCCAGTGGAAGTCTTGTATTACCAGACATGAATGACCGCTTTTGCTCTTGTTTAATGAAGCTTGTTACAAGCTCCATTTTGGGGTTTCCTCCCTGTTGCATTCTAGAAGAAGGCAGCGTGTTTACAAGAATATAATCCTTGTTGAAAACTCAAGGCACATTACTTTCTAATTTCCTGACATGACACAGAGGTGAAGTGCAGGCAATGATTGTTTGTGAGTAATCCTTGCAGAAACAGGAAAGCAAGGGTGCTGTTGCTTTTTAAAATCATACCATAACCCTTGGCAGATCTGATCCAAGGTACATTTAATGTAGCATTCTGGCCTAAGGATCATAGGATTGTAGAGATGAAAGGGATGCCAAGGGTCATCTTGTACAACCCCCTGCAATGCAGGAATCTCAACACATGGTCTCCCATCCAATTTGAAACCACACTAGACCATGCTTAGCTTTGCAAATGTGCTAGGGGTTTTATTGCTGCACCATCAGGATGCTTCAGGAATTCACTTTTTGTGAATTCTAGTATGAACTGACCTGATTTTTTGCCTGCTGGAGTAATATGAAGATTGGAACAGAGTTGTCTTTCGAATTTCTCACTTCTCCAGCTTTCGCAATGCAGTTTCCAATTCAAAAACCCTGCAAATACATTTTTTAAAACTGCATTTTAGGGCAAACCCATTTAGAAATATATATTCTGAGAGAAAATACTTTCTGGAATGCGTATTTTCTGAGAAAACACATTCAAAACCACAAATGTAAATAGGTACATCATCCATGACTTTGTCTATTTCTTTTTAAAAGCCTTCTTAAAAGCCAGTGTGGTGTAGTGGTTAAGAGCGGTAGTCTCGTAATCTGGGGAACCGAGTTTGCTTCTCTGCTCCTCCACATGCAGCTGCTGGGTGACCTTGGGCCAGTCACACTTCTCTGAAGTCTCTCAGCCCCACTCACCTCACAGAGTGTTTGTTGTGGGGGAGGAAGGGAAAAGGAGAATGTTAGCCGCTTTGAGACTCCTTAAAGGGAGTGAAAGGCGGGATATCAAATCCAAACTCTTCTTCTTCTTCTTCTTTTTAAGGCAAACACTGAGTGTCAATATTCCTCTAGGGTGTACGTCTTTCATCCAGAGAGACGCAAAAACCTGGAACGACAGCCTATAAATGTTCTCTTTATCACTTCTTAGGAAGATGATGTTAACCTTTGCACCATCTTCCTAAGAAGCGATAACGAGAAGAATCACATCTCTCTCAACAACTCTGAAGGGAAGGAAAACGTACACTTTGCTTCTCATTTTTTGGTGGAAAACTAGACCTGCTCCCTTTGTCCCCCACTTGGACAAATTCCTGCAAATGTTGATGAAGACAAGGAGAAGAGCCAGCGCACTTATCTTCATTATTCTCTCTTTGTTGAACCTGAAGAGGACTAAGGCTTTTCTGGAATCCAAGTGCAAATGTTTTCATTTTATCCGCCTTCTAGATCTTTCTCTTTTGAAGCCACAAGGACACACACACAATGAATACACTCTCCCTTGTTCTTTGGCGCGTCCTTCAGCACCAAGGAAAGATGACACATAATTTTTCTTAAACACCTGTGCAAATAATTTGTCACAGTAAAGTGCCCTTTAAGTGTTTCCACTTTTGTGCCCTAATTGCTATTGTTTGTTTTATCCTGGCAACATCCTGACTGAAGTGGAACTTCAATATAATTTAATATAATCACATTTCTCTGGGCGAAGACTTTATTGTGAAGCCAGATAATATTATATTGGGTTGTGCTGGCCACATACTGAACTGGCTTCGCTGCTTAAAACCCCTGTGGGAATAAGCATGTAATTTGTCTTTAAACGGTATTCAGAGTCCTTCAAAGGCTTTATGACTCGGCCTTTCCCCTGCATGTCCCTTTCAGGATTATGTTTGCAATTAAATATGGCAGGCTCTGTACAACGAACATTTCATGCTATGCTATGAGGTCAAGCAGCCCGGAGGTTAAACAGGGTAATTTGCTGGGATTGGCAACAAATTAAGGTGAACCCATTTGTAAAGATGCCTCATTACACTGATCCGGGACAAGCTATTAACTGGGGTAACTCCCCAGCAGATTGAGCTATGATCCTCACCAGCAGAGTTCTGGTCCAACTCAAAGACTGTATTCAGCCTCTGGCTACACGGCAGTAAAACATGCAGCAAGTGTTTCAGGGAACCTAGCTGGTCCGGCGAGGGAAGTTTATTGCTTCTATGCATGGGAACTGTTTCTTTTCTTCTGTCTGATGTAGCTGTGCATATGCACTGCAGTCACATTTGCACAGCTCTGCAAAATAGTTGTTGTTTTTCAAAAAGCTTGCCTACTGACTTAGCCATATGTGGATCTTTGGCCTGACCTGTGGCACGTTTTCGTTAAGTCTTTGCAGTTGGAAGACCTTGAGTCACTGTGGCTCGGGGTGGGGGTGGGGGGCTGTGGCAGAAAAAGACTATCTGCACTGCTATAAGATGACCTTATAAGAACTACAGTAAGATATGCGCTGTCCTTAATAACAGTAAGCTTGATCCAGCACAGGTCTAAAGAAGGGATGTAAGAGGGCAGTGTTTTCCATTCTGCCCTTTCTTCCTCACATGCAGCTGTTTCTGTTCTGCTGCAGTTCATCTCCCACCAAAAACTACATTATTTGTCTTTCTGTCCACTGTGGTGAAATTGCGTAACTTACATAAGTAATTACATAAAGTACACTGTGGCTATGCTATTCCACTCCATTAATTTCCATGCAATGCACATGTAATAATGTAATCAATTACTGTATTTTTTCGTGTATAAGACTATATTTTCCCCAGATTTTTTAAGTTTAAAATTGGGGGTTGTCTTATACACAGAATGCTGCAATTAAATATATAAATAAATACATGCCGCCATCCATATTCTTTCCCCCCAGCCTCCCCTCACTATTGGCCTCACGACAAACCCTGGTCTGGTACTCTCCCCCCCCCTCCCAGCAGCCCCTACTCCAGACATTCTCCCTTCCACCCGGTTCCCTCAGCCGCCCCCTGGCTACCCAGACCCCACCATTCCCCAAGCGCACTCACTCAGGCAGCTCTGGCAGTCGCAGCTCATCAATTGGTGTCCGCATCTGCCAGCGCTAGTGAAGTAAATATGGTACATACCGTAAATACTGAGACAAAAGTGCAACACATAGGCGGGAGAGCTGGAGCTGCAGCTACAGTGGAGTTACACTGAGCTGACAGGAGCAGCCGCCATTACACAGCTTGCCTCACTGTTTGATGTTTAAATATACGGTACTAAATATACCGGTGTTTTGCATATTTAATAAAATATCAAAGTTGTTCTGTTTGGTGTTGAAAATATTTATTTCTTAATTTTGGGCTCAAAAAATAGGGGTCGTCTTATACATGGGTGCGTTTTATATACGGAAAAATATGGTATGTATCATGTGCAAAATGAAAGCAGCAACAACAAATACCAATCACATTCACAGGGTTGATTTCCATGCCAGACATGGAAGGAATAAGCCAACATTGGCAATTTCCCCCCTGTTACTGTTTTCCTTGGATTTCTCCAACATTCCTAGTCTAAAGTCACCTACCAAATTTGGTGGTTCATTTCCTCCACCTACCTTGGTCCCACTCAGAATCCACATGATGACTGTCCACTTGAAAAGGTACATCTAGGCCCAGGTATATTTCTGAGGACACTGTTTGGGGGTTTTCCTGGGATGTGGACAGCCTCGGGCCTCTCCCAGTCCACATCTCTTCACTCAGGCCACGTCCCACACTCCCACACCAGCTCTGCTTAGAACTGGGTCCTTGAATTATTGGAATGCCTTGCCTTTGTATAAATCTCTGCCTTCTGCATGTCTGGAATGTAGCCTATCGCTCCACCCACTGTTGTCTCCATCCCTACTGGCACTTGGCCTCTGGAAGAATGTGGCTATCAGACAGGAAATGGTCCCCTACTGCTTGCTAGCCAAGAGGCAAGTCAATGTGCTGATGCCCAGGCGTTTGGTACATCCTAGGTGTCTCTATACTTCTCCATCAATAGCTAGATCCAAATAATTGCTTTCCTCCAAAACCACCTTGATATGGCAAACTACCACCCTTTCCAGAACATCCCCCCAAAAAATCAGACATTGAATGACCGTTATTTAAATGTTTTGGGTCCAAGCTAGATTTCGTCAGCAAGTGTGGCATTGCTGCTTCCTTAAAAATCAGGTGAGGCCACAGCCTTCCTGAAGGAAGCATTTACTGCCTCTGATGTACAAGTCTGCAAACCACTTCTGGCCACTTTTCATAACCTTGATGGACAATTTGATCATTTTTTTAACTCATCGGTTTCAGGATCAGATGCAAGATGGTGTCCAACCACTACTTAACTAAACATAATCACACTATTGATAAGGAGACAAATTAGCATAAAAGGTTTGAAGGAAAGGCAGTAAATATGGGGATCTCAATTTCATTCCACGCTGATGTACTTTTTAAGTAAGAAACTATGGAATAGTAAGAATTGATAGGGGGCAAAATTTCCCTCCTGGGCAGCCAAGGTCAATCTGTGTTCAGCCTCCTGACGCCCATCAATGCCAATACTGGTATTAATTGCCCAAATGAAGTCCTATTAGCTTAAATAATATATACCCTGCTCTGTTGAAATACAGGCATGCTTCCTATTCCTCCTCCTGGGGAACTGTTGTGGTCTCCCATTGTCTCGTCATGCTCCTGTGTCAAAGGAGGAGGTCACTTCCTTTGCTGCAGATGGTTCTGCAAACAAGGATGTCCTTGATCGGAAGCCAGGCTCCTGCAGTTACGGAAAGTGGCTTCAGCTGGGCTAACCTCTGCAAGAATTCTAACCCGACAACATGGGTGGTGTGGGATCAAGAAAAGCCTCATAGCCCCTCGCACCTCTCCTAGCCTGAATGGGACTCTCTCCATCCATCCATCCATATCTCCCCACCCCATTTGCAGGGTGACAAAAAGGGGGGGAGTGCTTAACCCTGTCCATGCCAGCAAATTCTCATTTGCAACTGCCACTTCCTCAAGGCTGTTTTCCACCCGTTAAGCTTAACAGGGAGGAAGTGCAACAAAGTAGGGGAGGCCAGTGAGCAGCGGAAGAGTTAAGTGCCCTCCTGCTGCTTTTGAAGTCTCTTCTGCAAGTGGTCCACAGCCACTTATTCTCATTGCAAGCAAAAGATGGGTTCCGAACCATATTTCAGTTACTATGTGGACTTGTCTGCACATCACTTTAAAGCCAGGGATAGGGAACTTCTTTGACCTTCCATGCGATGCTGCTCTCCAGCAATATTTCAGGGTAGCAGCAGCTAGCTTTTGGGAACTTTCTGCCTATTGATAGCAAGCAGGTGCATTTGCTATGTTATTTATGGCACTTGCTTAAAACTTCTTTTTCTTTCAGCAAGCCCGCCCAGGCCAGTAATTGTAACATGTGATTTCATTATGCATTGCTGACTTTACTGATATTTAAAAACGCCGTTTTAACTTGTTTTCAATGCTTTGCTGTTATCTGCATTAGTAAGATTTCTTTTCTTTGTAAATCGCTTAAACAGCTCTTCTGTTGAGTAAGCGGCATATACATTTTGTTAAATAAAACAAAACTCTGGTCGATGGCCGTTGATCAGGGATGATAAGAGTTGCAGTCCAACAACTTCTGAAGAGCCGAATGTGCCCCACCCATGCCTCACATGGTTTAGTTTAACTATGGCTTAACATTTAAAACCATAGTTAAACTAAACAACGATTTAAATATGAATGTGCTGTTGCAAGCATAGAAAAGAAACTATGGTCTGGCTGGGCATTATATAGGTATCTCAGAGTTTCCTGGGGAAACTGTTAAACCACATTGGGAACTGTAGCCCTTGAGCAGAAGAGGGGTCTCCTGACAACTCTCAGCACCCTTAACAAACTACAGTTCCCAGGATTCTTTGCGGGAGGCCATGACTGTCATGTGATACTGCTTTAAATGTATAGAAAAGAAGGGGCCATATTAATGGACAAAGTATTTGGAAGTGGAGCAAGGAAAACTGCTGCAACTGAAGACAGCCGAAAGTCATGAACAACTTGCATTTGTATTGTTATTCTTCTACATAATTATGGCAGTCCGTGCAGCCTGATCTAAGGTGGAGCAATGCACAAAGCTCTGTGTCAGCTCTGTCTCCCTACATATTTTTGTCTATTTATCTGCCTCTCGATTTATCACATGCTCAGCATTCTCGGTGTCAGGTTAACTTCAAATAATGTAATCACCCACTTATTACATCCATGTGGATCAGCAGTATGCAAACCAGGTGCTTTCTTTAAAAAAAAAGTGCCTGCGGTAAGCAAAACTTCAAGAGTGAAACAAACATGCCCGTGTGAACTAGGATTAAAGGGCTGAGAATAAGAAAACACAATTAAAACTCAAAACTGAAACTAAGGGTATTAATTGGGATAGGGACAGGTGAGCTTAGGGGGAGCCCAGGTGATTCTCTGTACCACTTGGAGGCCTTGTGTTCAGGCCATGTCCATTTCCATGCACAACTGCTAATGTGTACCTAACCTTGCATGCATTTCTTGAACATCTCCTTCCCAATGAACTGGCTTAATAATGATGATGACAATTGAAGACCAATGCTAGTCTTACCCACTTGTATGGCATCTCTGTCTGGTCCTAGGGACTCTCCCCCCTCACCCCCTCTCCCCAGGCCAAATCCCTAATTAACCTTACTTCACATCGTCCATTATCCCAGGCTGCCCTGATCCCCCAGCACTCTTCTTATGTTCTTAGTGCCTGGTTTACAGGAAGAGGTCCTAGATTCACTGCCTGGCATATCCACTTAAAAGGATCTCAGCCAGGAAGAGCTAGGAACGTGAGTGTAGCCAGGATGTATAGGGGGGCAGGCTTTATGCTGGAGGGGCAGAACCAAGTTATGCTGTAGTCATTTAGTTGTGTCCGACTCTTTGTGACCCCATGGACCAGAGCACACCAGGCACTCCTGTCTTCCACTGCCTCCCGTAGTTTGGTCAAACTCATGCTGGTACAATAAAGCACTATCCAACCATCTCGTCCTTTGTCGTCCCCTTCTCCTTGTGCCCTCCATCTTTCCCAGCATCAGGGTCTTTTCCATGGAGTCTTCTCTTCTCATGAGGTGGCCCAAGTATTGGAGCCTCAGCTTCAGGATCTGTCCTTCCAGTGAGCACTCAGGGCTGATTTCCTTTAGAATGGATAGCGTTGATCTTCTTGTAGTCCATGGGACTCTCAAGAGTCTCCTCCAGCACCATAATTCAAAAGCATCAATTCTTCGGCGATCAGCCTTCTTTATGGTCCAGCTCTCACTTCCATACATCACTACTGGGAAAACCAGTTATATGTGATGCAATTGGTCAGTTAGTTAAGTACTTTTATTTATTTATTTACTTGATTTAGGGCTGAAGCAGCTGCTCCCTGCTTCCCCTGGCTATGGTCATGGCTACAAAATATCCTCCCTACCAGGCTCCGCATTAAATGCTGATGATGGGTATATCAAAGCAGTATGTCCCCAAATTCCAGTTCCAATAGAACATCGATAAGAGGATGTTACTGCTCTGCTTGTGAGCTTCCTATGGGTTTCTTGTTTGCCAGAGTGAGAACAGGGACTGGATTAAGGTTACCAGATATTTTTTTCAATGAATCCAGGGACACTTTTCAGCTTCAATGGATTTTGTATGGGGACTGATGTGTAAATCAGGGGACTGTCCCCAGGAAACAGGGATGTCTGGTAACCTTAGGTCTGATCCCACAGGGCTCTTTTTATGTTCTTATTTCATAAAACAATAGCTAAACTTATGCAAGGCTTGGCACGATGTACTTAAACATGCCCTAAAAATTCCAGCAGCAGCAGCAGCAGCAGCATATACTACAGGAATGTTCACATGGTAACATTTGACGAGTGTCCAGTCCTGTACCTGTGTGCACAAACAGTCTAGAAAGATGCTCGTACACTTATTCACACGTAAAACTCAACAGGCTGTGTGCCTGTGTGTGCACTAGTTGAGCTGTACATACTACAGTGGTACCTCGCAAGACGAATGCCTCGCAAGACAAAAAACTCGCTAGACGAAAGTTTTTTCCGTTTGCGATTTGCCCCGCAAGACGAATTTCCCTATGGGCTTGCTTCGCAAGACGAAAACGTCTTGCAAGTTTGTTTCCCTTTTCTTAACACCATTAATACAGTTGCGACTTGACTTCGAGGAGCAACTCATAGAACGCAGTGTACATAGTAGCCTTTTTTGAGGTTTTTAAAGACTTTGGTGATTTTTGAAGCTTTTCCAAAACTTCTTTTGCAGCCATTTGGTAAGTTAAGCTTTTAAAACTTTTTTTGGGGGGGTTGGATTTTGGGTAGGGGTGTTTGGAATTCAAGGACTTGGTGTTGGGGAGGGGTTTGCAAGAATCTGGAAGCTTGTGTGTTTTTTTCTGCATTTTTATGATTTTCTGTGACCATTGGGCCACTCTGCTGTTTTTTTAAAAAAATTCTGGATTTGAATTTCTGTGGGCTGGGTGGCTGGGGGAACAGTTGGGGAGGAGTTTGCAAGAATCTGGAAGCTTGTGTGTTTTTTTTCTGCATTTTTATGATTTTCTGTGACCATTGGGCCACTCTGCTGTTTTTTTTAAAAAAAATCTGGATTTGAATTTCTGTGGGCTGGGTGGCTGGGGGAACAGTTGGGGAGGGGTTTGCAACAGTTGGGGAGGGGCTGGGGGAGCTTTTCAGGCGATGCTTCGAGGTGACTGACTGCACCACTATCACCCTGCGGGAATTCTGGAAGGACCACTTCGACATCGTCACCTGCTTGAAGATGATCACCACGGCCTGGAACGGGATCAGCCAGAGAAATCTGAATTGCGCTTGGCGCAGCCTGTGGCCGGACTGTGTGGCACCAAGTGACTCTGATGCACCAGAGTCAACAGTGGTGCAGGACATTGTTGCCTTGGGGAGGACCATGGGCCTGGAGGTCACGGAGGAGGACGTCTGCGAGCTGGTGGAGGAGCACGATGACGAGCTGACCACCCAGGAGCTGGTCGAACTGCAGGCAGAGGCTGCGCAGGAGCAGGCCTCGCTGGAAGAGGAGGAAGCAACTGAGGAACGGCTGTCCTCCGAAAAACTGAGGGACATTTGCCTGAAGTGGAAGGAGGTGCAGACTTTTGCAGAGCAGCACCACCCTGAGAAGCACGTGGCACATGACGTTGGGAACATTTTTGATACGAGGGTCATGTCGCCTTTCAGGGAGGTGCTGAAAAGGCGGATGAAGCAGCAGACTATGGACAGGTTCTTGAGCAAGAAGCAAAGAGTGGAAGAGGAGCCTTCTTCGAGTGGTCCCCCAGAGTCTTAGAAAATGTACTGTACACTTTGTTGATTTTTAAATGTTTTTCTGTCATGTTTATAAAGTTAATTTATTTTCCCTTCAATTTTTGAACTGCTCTTTACAGTATGTGTGACATTAAAGAGCAGTTAATAAACTGTTGTTGTACCAAATTTGGCTTTGTTTGGACTTTTTTTGACCATAGGAACGCATTAATTGATTTTCAATGCATTCCTATGGGATTTCGTGATTCGCAAGACGAAAAATTCACTAGACGACAAAACTTGCGGAACGAATTAATTTCGTCTTGCGGGGCACCACTGTAATGTGCACACTCTTTCACATATGCAAAGACTGCTTGTACCTGCGTTCAGTATAATGTGTGAAAAAGCCTCATAAATCCACCAGTTATGTCTTCTCTGATTATCCTGTTCTAGGGTTGCAATTTTTCAAGAAGTAAAAATGTTGTTGAGTTTTGTGTGTGTGTGTGCACATGCAAAATATCCAAATTTTGAGCTATTTTAAAGGAAACTTGGTTTTTAAAAAATCAACACTTCCAAAATGGGTTACCATAGGCCCAGGTTTTAAGAAGAGTTTGGATTTGATATCCCACCTCATCACTACCCAAAGGAGTCTCAAAGCGGCTAACATTCTCCTTTTCCTTCCTCCCCCACAACAAACACTCTGTGAGGTGAGTGGGGCTGAGAGACTTCAGAGAAGTGTGACTAGCCCAAGGTCACCCAGCAGCTGCATGTGGAGGAGCGGAGACGTGAACCCTGTTCCCCAGATTAGGAGGCTACCGCTCTTAACCAATACACCACACTGGCTCTTTCACATTTTAACCAATTTTAAAAGATTCCCGGATATGCCCCGGAGATCCCGGACTTATGGCAGCTCTATCCTGTTCTGAAATGTAGATCTTGAACTTGTAGTGAAAGATGTGCCGCAGTGGTGAAAAATAGTGCCACAAGCCTTGCTCACTGTGTTCCAGGCATGCCAAATTGTATTCAATATTGGGGGCAGGTAAGCCCCACCGTGCGTAATTGATCACATGACACGGAGTGCACACACCATTTGAATGGCACTGCCCATCAACTTTGGGGGGGCCCAGCCCCCTCAAATATTTTATTAGGGTGGGCCAAAAGGACCTCAGCCCCTAGGAGTTGGTGCCTATGCTGTGTTGAGTGTGAGAGAGTGGAAGGAGAGCTTTGGAAAAACTAGCATCTCCTTGAAAGTTTAGCTATGAATTTCCAAGCGGTCTTGCAAATGTTTTGCGGTGTTTCTTTCCTTTTCCTTTTCCTTCCAAGAAGGTGAATTAATTAACCAAAACACAAGACAAAAAATTCAGAGCAAGTTCACTCTTCTTTTCTTTTTTTGAAAAAATTAGCTTCTTGGAGAAAGAGCTACATTTCCACCCGAATCTCAATTATACTCATTAAACTTAATTTTCTACACCCCAACTGGTGTGTGCTGATATTAGGGATGCAAAGACATTTTCTACACCAGGCAAAGCTCTACAGCAGCAGCGCTTGAAAGTCCCAAGTGGGGCAGGGAAGGCATATCAGCTTATGCAAGATGGTAAGAAGGTTACTGGATGTCAGTTGAATTGTATAAACAAAATGGGGTGGAAGGGGGGGTGCCTACAGAAAGAGGCTCTTAGAAATAAGTGCCTTTGCTAATTCACAAGCTAGCCAACTCTCCCACCTTTTAATTATTATTTTTTCTTTATTAAATGCCATGATTCGATAGTACTCACTATGTGGTTTCCGTCCTCCCACTATTCACCCATTATTCAGTGGTGAAGTGGTAAGAAAGCACGTTGTGGTGTTCCACTCATGTCATGCAAATATTTATGGTAACTCTTCAGAAAGGAATCTGGTGGTAACGTCTTGGCAGATTGCCATCCCGAAAACTTGGCCAGGCGCTTTCTGGCCAGCAGGGGGACTCCAAAAAGCAACAGCAAAGGCTTTGTAATACTGTGCATTTCTTATTGCGCTTAGAATCACAGAACCATAGAGTTGGAAGGGACCCTGGGGGTCATCTAGCCCAACCCCCTAGAAGGCAAGGATATGCAGCTGTCCCAGACAGGGATTGAACCTGCAACCTTGGTGTTATCAGCACCAAGATCTAACCAATGGAGCTATTTTTGTGTGTGTTCATTGTGGTTCACATTCAATATGTGGAGGTGTAGGCATGGGTAGACAGGATCCACACACCTCCCTGCTTTGGCCCTTACTATTTTCCCACAACATGATCTGGCATTATTGCCCCGTATTGTGGTGGCTAGACCTTATATACAGTGGCTTGCAGAGGGCCACCGAGTGGAGAGGCTGCTTTAAAGAGGACAGTCCTCTATTTGAAGGAGCCGCCTCTTGGTCCCAATCCTGCTTAAAAATAAAGAACTTCTTCAAAGAACTTATTTATGTATCCTACAACAGCAGCAAGAGTCTTGATAGCACAAGGATGGTAGAATGAGGAAATCCCAACGAAAGAACAGTGTCAAGAAAAATTGATGAGCCATGCAGAGTTGGCTAAATTGACATACAAATTGCGGGACAAGGAAAACTGTGACTTTAAGGAAGAATGGGAGCTTTTTACAATTTATCTAAAAAGACAACAAAATGAATTGGACTCCTTGGCAGGTTTTGAATAAACATACACAAATTTATTAGTTGATAACATGGTAGATAGATAATGTAAGGATGTGTATAATTTTATAACATGCAGAGAATAATATGTGCTGAGGAAACCAGAGAGAGGAGCTGAGGGAAGTCTTGGGGGGAGGGTTTGGAGGGGGGTGGGAAAAGGGGGGGAAATAATGAATATGATATGTTTTGATAATCTGTTATGTTGAAATTGTTAATAAAAACTTTTTAAAAATAATAATAATAAAGAACTTCAAAGCTGAGCACTCAGAAGCCACAGCGTTATGTGCTCAGAACGAGGATTGCCCCAGATGTTCAACAGTCCTGTGCAAATGTCAGCCCTAGGTATTTGGCCACTCTGTACGATGCTCTGGTTATCTCCCAGATTTGTTTCCACTATCAGCTTTGCTCTCGCTCCTTGCCGGCGGCCTTGTTGCATATTGTGGGTATCCTTGAATCCTTGAATGCGAAACACATGTAATGACACCAAGCCATGATTCAAACGAGATAGGAATGACGGCAGATAGGGGAGGATTTGCGGCGAACACTCGATATGGAAAGGAAGCCTGAAGTCAGAGCCCATTTTATACCGATGTAAAGAACTGTTGCACAATGTTGAACTAAATATCCTTTTTTTCCCACGCCAGGCTTCTGTTATTCAGGGACCTTGGAAATGTTGTTTCTGTAAAAGAGGAGAGGGAGAGGGAAGCAGTCCAATATTAAATTAAAAGTTAAGGATTACAACTAAAGAACAAGTGAATTTACAAGTATAATGTACATGTAATACTATGTAAACTTTTTGTATATGCATTGAGATATCAATAACAATTAAAAAAAAAGTTAAGGATTACAACCAAACTAAAAAGGCACAATTTAAACATGTTACAGAACGGTAGAAGGGCTGGAAAGCTCAGTCTCTTTGCATCACTCTCAGCCTCAACTCTGACTCCAGGCTGGGGCCAGGCATAGCATTGCTGGGCGCTTGTCAAGGTCTGCATTCCAGTGGGAGCCCACGGTCACTGAACTTTTCCTCCAGCACTTGGTTGTTGTTGTTTTAATTTTTTATTAAAGATTTTCTTGTTTTACAGAAGTAAGTGTAATGTCTATCATATTTTATCCATGTAACGTTTTTACAAATCCGTTGATGCCTATTCCGCTGCCTTCTCCAAGCACGTAAGCAACGAGGAAATGTAAAAGATCCTCTACTCCCCTCGGTCTCTCCCTCCAGAGGGCCATGTGTATTGTTACACGGCACCCCAGTCTCTGCCCTGAGCAGTAGCAAGAGTCTAGTGGTGCTGGGCAGCTTACCCAGTTTCTGAGTTTCTATTGTGAACTCAGGGCATGGTAAAGGCTGTAGTGCTTTAAGATATATGGTTTATTTTGCACATATCTACACCTGGCTCAAGGACGCGGGTGGCGCTGTAGGACGCAGGTGCCGCTGTGGGTTAAACCACAGAGCCTAGGACTTGCCGATCAGAAGGTCGGTGGTTCGAATCCCTGCGATGGGGTGAGCTCCCGTTGCTCGGTCCCTGCTCCTGCCAACCTAGCAGTTCGAAAGCACGTCAAAGTGCAAGTAGATAAATAGGTACCGCTCCGGCGGGAAGGTAAACAGCGTTTCTGTGTGCTGCTCTGGTTCGCCAGAAGTGGCTTAGTCATGCTGGCCACATGACATGGAGACTGTACGCCAGCTCCCTTGGCCAATAAAGCGAGATGAGCGCTGCAACCCCAGAATCAGCCATGACTGAACCTAATGGTCAGGGGTCCCTTTACCTTTACCTTATTTTCAAGAGAGAAATGTTGGAGGGTATGGTAGGATGCCCCTGTTTTCATTGGAAAATTGTTGGAGGGTATGTGCCATCCCAGCCAGGTTGGTTTGTGTACGACAGCCCAGGGATTCCTTGTCTGGCACAGTTCTGCAGCTTGTCTTTTCCATTCATATCCCAAATATTAGCTACATTCCAACATGCATTAATACATTCCTTGTTCATTCCACAGCTAAGCTCTGCTCCCAAGGCACAGCAAATACATGTGGTTCTAGAGCCCTAGAAAAAAGCTTGCATTTGCCCTCTTCAATATCAATTGTTCATGACAACAGCAACATGCTTTTGCAGGGGTCTGATCATCCCTGTGGGGAGAACTCAGGCCCTCCTGGCTAATCTTGGGAGCAGCTAACCTCCTTCCCATGTCCTTGTCCTAGCTTTATAAAGTCTACAACAGCAGGTCTTCCAAGTGTCCCTATTTTCCAGGGACATCCCTGATTTAGAGAAGCTGTCTCAGTTTCTTCTCATTTGATCCCAGAATGTCCCACTTTTCCTTAGGATGTCTCTATTTTCATTGAAGAAATGTTGGAGGGTATGGAGTTATCTAACCCCCGAGCCGTCTAAAGGCAATCCTGTATAAAGAAGTTTCATGTTTCATTATGTTTTTATATATGTTGGGAGCTGCCCAGAGTGGCTGGAGCAACCCAGTAAGATGTGTGGGGTATAATTAGTAAAAATATCATTATGGAATGGGACGCCCCTATTTTCATCAGAGAAATGTTGGAGGATATGGCAACAGCAATTGATGGTCACAAGAGGTCAGTTTGTAGCCTTGACTCCCAATGGCCGTCAAACTGTGCTTGATCCCTGTCCCCAGAATCTCAAGGGCTGTTAAATTGGGAGTATCTGCCTGGTTTTTCTTCAACCTGTTACTCTTTGTTCCCGGGGCCTCTCTGACTGAGCCACCTACACACATCCTGTCTGCCAGCAGGTGTATTAAGAGGGTGTGTCTCTGAGCCTGGGCCTCTTCTGTAATGCGGTACAAAACTTTGAAGAGGAAAATACCATCAGCTGCAAAACAGCAAGCTCTGTCAACACAGCAATTAAGCTGTCAAGATTTTTATGTGCACCACAGTTCAGGCTTATGTTAACCCTTTCTCGCGCCTTTCTGAATCCTGGCCTTACTTGGGCTGCTTTTGTAAGAGATCTGACTCAAAACACTGTGAGGTTGTTAGGGGGGGTGAAACCTTTTTTGTCTTGTTGCTTCCCTACCTGTTTCTCCCATTACAACCCACCTACAATGATTTCCGTGTAGTCTGTGCATGTAGCTGTGTCATTAAAGCCTTACTACAAAACGCTGTATGGATGCGGATGGCGCTGTGGGTTAAACCACAGAGCCTAGGACTTGCCAATCAGAAGGTCGGTGGTTCAAATCCCCACAACGGGGTGAGCTCCTGTTGCTTGGTCCCTGCTCCTGCCAACCTAGCAGTTCGAAAGCACATCAAAGTGCAAGTAGATAAATAGGTACTGCTCTGGTGGGAAGGTAAATGGTGTTTCTGTGCGCTGCTCTGGTTCACCAGAAGTGGCTTAGTCATGCTGGCCACGTGACCCAGAAGCTGTACGCCGGCTCCCTCAGCCAATAAAGCGAGATGAGCGCCACAACCCCAGAGTCGGCCACGACTGGACCTAATGGTCAGGGGTCCCTTTACCTTTAGTTTACAAAACGCTGTAACAATTGGAATTTCAAACTTGTGTTGTGTAGGGTTTTTCCCCTCTTTTTAGCAAAACTGCTGGTTCTGTAGCCAAACAAGAAAGCTTATATTCTGTCAGCTAGTGGCAAACATTTTGAAGGTTACGCTCGGCTCTAGTAACAGCAAGAAGTGAGAGTGGTGCAGCCCTTGGGCACGTCCTTGGTGTTAAACAGAAAGAAAGAAAAAGCAATTGTAGTTCAGGCGCAGACATGAGAACATTACAAGAAAGCACAAGGCATGAACTGTAGCCATGCAAGGACAGCAGCTGAGCATCTACGCACAGCAGCATTAAGCTGGAAACAAACAGCAGCAGCAGCAGCAAATATTCCCCAAAACATTGAAATACTGTTTTGAGGTAATAACGCTGAGTTGCCCAATAACTTAACTTTTAAAATAAATGTTGTTTTGAGCAGGGATGTGGAACCTATGGCCCTCCATAGCAGCTCCCATGCTCCTTGACCACAAGGGTAGCTATGTGTCCTACGTCAAAGAGGACAACCCTCTATTTGAAGACATTCTGTATCTCAGTTCATTCTCGCCACAGAACGCAACCTGAAAACGCTCAACCTGAAGCTACTTTAACCCGAGGTATGACTGTATTCCGGTTATGTGCAAGTTCCAGAAGCATGGCAACCCTACCTCAGCACAAGAGCACATTCCCTCCCAATGCAAATTACAGCCTGGCAAGGCTGGGTGGTCATTTTCATTGTGGCCATAACAGAAGAGAAAAAGGTTAGGCCCCCTACCCACAGGACACCAGATTCAGATTGCCTCCCCACCTGCAGCTGTTTTTGCTTTTTAAAAAGAACATGATAGCATTAAATGCAATGATGCATTTCGTGGTACATTCTATTTGTTCCCCAGTCTGCCCTGGATGAGTGAAAGCTGTCTAGCAGAGGTGCATAATCAGACTCAGACTGATCGATTCAACCTTCAGGAAAGGGCACTTTCTCAGGTAACCATTTGCATCACACACAGAGGCCCCCGCCCCCCCCAAAAAAAGAGGAGGGAGGAGGAAACAGATTTGTCTAAGTTTTGCACATGCTAATTTATATGTCCAGGCATAAATTTTGAAATAATTACTATAATTTAAATAGAGAGGCACTTTATCTCACCACTGAGGAATATCAAGCATGTTCTCTGTCAAATTTGCACTTGTAAGAGATGGGAGGGAGAAGAGCAAAACATTTCATTGCCACAGTGACCATTTTTAAAAAGTAAAAGAAGGGGGAAAGTGTGCCATCTAGTTCACACAGCAGTCACAAGACAAGGAAAAGCTGAAATATGTGTTTTAAATGTGTGAGAAAGCATTGCATCACCACTCAGTTCAGTGGGGGGAAAGAAAACAATGGGAGCCTGGGTTAATGCAGATATCGGAGTGAGAGTGGGCGGACACTGTGCATACAGATGTGGAGAAGTATTACAGTGGTACCTCTGGATGCGAACGGGATCTGTTCTGGAGCCGCTTCTGCGCATGCATGTGACGTCATTTTGAGCGGTGAAATCCAGAAGTAGCTCGCTCCGTTACTTGCGTGGCGAGTTCCCGCCTCCCCCCATAGAAATAAAGACACAGGACACAAGAATTCAAGTTAATGGGTCAAATTAGGCCACAACTTTATTGATTATAGGAATTGAGCGGTATTGGCTTAGGCATTGGTCCTACAACTAACCGGCTTCAGCCTGCATGCCGGAAGGCCGGTGAGGGTTAACCGCCAGTGGGAGGAGTCCTGCTGAGGCACATCAACTAGGACCTCCCCCGGGGTCACCGCATGGGGGCGTGCCGTGGGCCCACACCTCCATAGGCTTAGGATGAGGCCACGCCCCCCGGAATCCTTTACCAGACTACCCTTTATTTGGGGGAAGGTGATGGCGCTCCTTCCCCCCTTCATCTGCATAACAATAAAACAGTACCCCCACCAATTTCCAGGTCGCTGCAGAGCGCAACCTGAAAATATTCATCCCAAAGCTACTTCAACCTGAGGTATGACTGTATTTGTTTTCCCTTGGGGGAAAAACCCATGCTAAACCCTTTCTCAACCCGGCTCCTGCCCCACACAATCTGTTGCTTCTCCACTTCAAATATCCCCCACTACCTCCCCACCCAGTTTTTGTTGTTCAGGGTTCAACACACCTTTTAGCATCAAATGTGAAATAGATGTTCCCAAGTACAGAAGTTACCAAACCTAACGTCAGGTGAGAGCTCTGAGGTTCAATTGAGTTTTAATTAAGCAAGATATCCATCTGGAAATTTAAAATTAGCCCTGCAGTCTAATTTATTTCTTTAGGTCATTTCATAAGCCGTGTATTTCAGTCATCTGTATGATATCTGGGTGTTTGTTTGTTTTTGTTTTGAGTTGTTTCATGTTGGGAATGGTGTAGATGCTGTTATATCTGTTTGTGAAAATAAGTATATAAAAAGGAGTAATCCCTGTATCCCATGATCCAGGTTTGGGGACAAGTAGTCTTGGGTGAGAGAACCCCAGCAGAAATTTAAAATCACAAAAACTGCAGCAAAGTAAAGCATGAAAACGTAGGCTGATAGGCCTTTAAAATGTGCCCTTGCGAGTTTCTTCCAAAGTTTCTCTAGCGTACAAAAAGACCACTTGGTCTGGTAAGTTAAAAAATGGTTTACTTACAAACACTTCAAAGGCCAGGTTCATGTGCTTTTCCATACATTAGTCAGAAAAGTTGCACCGGTGGTAAAACTTAGCCTTTCAGCTTCTCTGACAGCTTAACCTTGACAGAATGATCATCACCACCAACATCAACACCCCACAAATGGTACAAAACCAGATCTTTTAAACTATGGGCCTATGAAGACATCCTTTTTATTGCACATCCATGATGATTTGTGCTCTTGATGTTATTGGGGTGGTTACATACGATTCCACCTTCAGTACTCTTTTGCCTGCAAATGTTTTGGGGCAGTCACACTGCTTCATTGGCAATCAGTGCACATCGTTGTTGAAATCCCATAACTTTTTATACCACAAATGTTTGGGGGTGGGGCATTGTTCCACTTCTGTTGCACTATATCTTTCCATGCAACAATTATGCGGCAGAACCGAGGAAGCATCACAGAACAAAGTAAAGCAAAATAAACCTACCACTAACACCCTATTATTGTTTCAAGAACATGTCACAGAATACACCTGCAATAAAAAACCCATCTGGAGGGGCCCCATGAGATACAAACAGAGGAGAATGATCTCTCAGTACCTACATCAGCAGAAGACGAGGTGAGAACTGATAAACTTTATAGGCAGAATAAAAAGGAATGTAGCCCACTAAATCTCCAGAGGACTATGGTTTGGATGGTGAAGACCATCTATATTGGCTTGGCATCGCGCCAAAACGTCATTAACGTTTTCTCCTTTGGATGCAAAGCAGCTCTAGAATGCTTTGATCTGAATGAGAAAGTGCTGAACATCCACCCTGCAGGATCAAGCTCTGCAGAAACCAATGAAACTGCTATACAATCTTTAATGCAATTTTGGGGTTAGGGCGACCACTTCCCACATGTTCATTTTGGGCTGCAAAGCTGTTATTATGGTGGGTGGGAAATTCATAATAGGCTTTGTTCTTACACAGAATTACTGGGCTTGATTATACATTGTTGGCAGAAATGTCCTCTCTCTTTAAAAGAAGAAGAAAGTCAGCTGTTGAACAACACAGCAAAAATCAGACTTTTGTGTAAACTGGCAGCTCATAATGCATGAAGGAACCAGCTTGCCGCTCATAGAGTTAACTATAAATAGTGCAAATAATATTCACTGAAAATGCACATTAAACAGTCGTGACTACCCGTCATGTAGTGGTAAATTTTGAAATGCAAGAGCTTATCACGACAGTCCTCATAACCACATCCCGATGGGGGTGATTCCTTTGGATACAAGCATGTGTTTATTTGTATATGTCTATATTTGCACATACACACACCCAAACATTGCAACGTAATGTAGCTTTAGGGTTACCCAGAGCTCAACAACAACCAAGCCTTTTAAGTCTAGATTTTCCCAATTATCCATCTTTATTGGAATTGTTTTAAAGATGTTTTGACCATTTTATCACTTGTTGTTTGCTGCTCTGGACTCCTTTTGGAGGAAGTTCAGGATATAAGTTTAATTAGTTAATTAATAATTATGCTCCATGTTACACAGAGGAAAGGTTGGGGAAATTAGGCTGGGTGTTGAAGGTTGAAGGTTGAAGGCCTACATCTAGGCTCAGTCTGAAGATGGAAATCGCGAACTGGGTGACTCTCCTCCAGATGCTTGGAAGTATTAGGTTTCACCTAGAATTCTGGAAGAAGAAAAACCACACAGGTTCCTGGTTAGGTGGGCGGCAGATGTAAAGAGAAACATGGCAGTATTTATCAACAAAGTCAGAGATAAATTTTGGATGGTACACTTGGTAAATGAGTCAACTGAACCCAGAAGATAATAAATGAGGGAATGAGGATGAAGAAGATTCCCCACACCTGTGATAGAAGATGAGCTTCCTCCGGCTGTAGATTCCACACCAATCCACAATTCCCAAGATGCTTTGGGGGGGAGTCATGATTGTTGCAACTGGCATCAAACTAATGCAAGTTGTAATATAGATATGCTGTGGCACATTCTACTCTTCCAGTGCTGAAGTGTTAAGCTTTTTAAAGCTCAAAACAACTTGCTTGAAAACTGCCCAGATAAATGTTGTTTCATAAATATTCTAACAAACATGCATATTGTAATACATTGTTGTTGTTTAGTCGATTAGCCTTGTCTGACTCTTCATGACCCCATGGACCAGAGAACGCCAGGCACTCCTGTCTTCCACTGCCTCCCGCAGTTTGGTCAAACTCATGCTGGTAGCTTCGAGAACACTGTCCAACCATCTCGTCCTCTGTCGTCCCCTTCTCCTTGTGCCCTCAATATTTCCCAACGTCAGGGTCTTTTCCAGGGAGTCTTCTCTTCTCATGAGGTGGCCAAAGTATTGGAGCCTCAGCTTCAGGATCTGTCCTTCCAGTGAGCACTCAGGGCTGATTTCCTTAAGAATGGATAGGTTTGATCTTCTTGCAGTCCATGGGACTCTCAAGAGTCTCCTCCAGCACCATAATTCAAAAGCATCAATTCTTCGGCGATCAGCCTTCTTCATATTGGTGTTTTTTTAAGGCATTTGCTTCCCAGGGTTGCCTACAGAAGAACCAGGAAAAGCACCCTAGTAAGGAAGCAAATATATTCATAGATGATCCAGACTCAAATATCAACAAACCTGATTTATTGGGTACTTCAATCTGTGTTGCTCCATAGATGTGAGGATTTATTTATTCATTCATTCTACTGGCTCTGATGCACCCACAGAATCCACATCCTACAAACTTTTCTGTGAGCTCTGAAGAACATTTGCGACTTTCCCAATAACGCCTACTTTGTTTCCTTGGAGAAAGTAAGTGTGTTCCTGGTTATGGATTCTCCCATGGCAGATCATTCATAATGTAGTTCCAGAGCTCCCACAAACTCTATCAAACTAGGTGATAGATCCCTGTCAGAAAATGAGAACCAGGCTCAAAGCTAGCAGAGAAGATCTGGGAACCCATGAAACTTCCCAGCATAACCTGTTTCTTCACAGAGCATCCAGACCAGCTGTCAAACCAGCCGTGTTCCATGATACTCTGCTGGTGACCAACTGTCATTGGGTCAGGGGGACCATCCTTGCTTCCCCCCTTTTTGTTTCCCACTGTTCAGAGCCAGTGCAAGAAATGTTAGCATCCGAGTTAGAAAATCCAAATGAAGATATTAAGAAAAGATGGATGTGTCAATTTTGGTTTCTCTCAGATTCTCATTTCTCTAGTCTTCTCCACATTTCTTCATCAGTTTGCATTTATTTATTTTTAAATCCTCATAAAGATTTATCAGGATTTTCGTACAAATTTCTCCTAATCTGTACATTGCTGTTTGCAATTTTGCCTAATGTTCACACCTTTGCAAATAAAACACACCCTAGTAGAATGCATTTTCACTATTGTGTGCATTTTTTAGTACTTCTTTCCCAATTTTGTGCCCAGTTTTGGTTGTAGAGCTGCACCTGAAAATTCAGGGAAGTGTGAATTTCAAAGGATCGTTGCATTTTGGTTCGCGTATTGTTTCAGTAGGTGAGAATTAGATATGTCCGCATTAATATGCAAACTGAATCGAGTTTCTCCCCCATCCCTAGGAGACACTCGTCCCCTTGCAGTTAAAAGAATGCACTATAACAAATTAAATAATTTGCATAGCACTCAATATCCATCACCTAAGGCAGTGGCCTCACACTTTGTCGTTTGCAGCTCTAGCACGACATTTTTTGTACCTTGTTGCTAATCACAACTTATACTTCCCTTGTTTTGCTAAGCACCTCACTCCAGAAAATGCAGCCACATCACATCCACCAGCCCTTATTTACTTAGACTGCTATGAAGGCCACTTATACATTTGAAGAGTTTAGTATTTGGCTTTTAGGCAGCAATGCTATGCACTCTTTTTTGAGTGAGCTTCAGTGAACAAAGACTTGCTTCTGAGTGATTATGTATAGGATTGGACAGTTAGCAGGAAATGACCGCTACTCTAAACTGTTGTTATTGTTTAGTCATTTAGTCGTGTCTGACTCTTTGTGACCCCGTGGACCAGAGCACGCCAGGCACTTCTGTCTTTCACTGCCTCCTGCAGCTTGGTCAAACTCATGCTGGTAGCTTCAAGAACACAGTTCAACCATCTAGTCCTCTGTCGTCCCCTTCTCCTTGTGCCCTCCATCTTTCCCAACATCAGGGTCTTTTCCAGGGAGTCTTTTCTTCTCATGAGGTGGCCAAAGTATTGGAGCCCCAGCTTCAGGATCTGTCCTTCCAGTGAGCACTTAGGGCTGATTTCCTTCAGAATTTGATCTTCTTAGGGCTGATTTCCTTCAGAATTTGATCTTCTTGCAGTCCATGGGACTCTCAAGAGTCCCCTCCAGCACCATAATTCAAAAGCATCAATTCTTCGGCAATCAGTCTTCTTTATGGTCCAGCTCTCACTTCCAGACATCACTACTGGGAAAACCATAGATTTAACTATACGGACCTTTGTTGGCAAGGTGATGTCTCTGCTTTTTATGGAGACTAAATACCATCCATGGTGGAGTTTTTTAATGTGAGGTTGTTGCTAAGTTAAATAACTCTGGCAGCTAATTCTAGGCACAGCTGCTCAGAAATAAGACCCATTGTCCTTACGCACAGGCAAGCAAGCATTAGGATAGCAGCCAGATAAGTCAATGAATTATATGAGTTTTAGCTGGTTAATATATCCATCGACTTTGCATAAATTTGCATACAGGTAGAACCAATCATTCTGAAGCATGTTTCCTTTGTTTTTAGCCTGTTTATGACAGGCATCATCTGAAAGTAAGAGGCATTCTTTTCTCCATGAGATTAAAATATCTCTTCATAAGTAAACAGACATTTTTAAATATGGTGCCTGATTATTCTTATACATTTTAGTCCATTAAGGCACATTTACCCAGGAGGGTGCTCTGTTGCAATGGGGCGTACTTCTGATTAGACATACATGGAATTGCAATGTAGAAGTTGTGTGTGTCTGTGTGTGTTTACATTTAAAAAAAATATTAAATGTGTTTTAATCTTATTTTTTGAGCAGCTCCAGTTTGGAGGCACATAGCACACGTGCTCATTTTGTACTTGGCAGCCATAAAACACATACACCTTCAAGGAGTTTTTGCTATACAAGAGTCATTCCTCTCCCCTACCATAATATTTCAGCCCCCTTGTGGTCCGCGGCAGTCCCAGATTGTTGAATGTGTGCCAAGGGTAGACCTGAGGGAAACAACAAACACTTCAAGTCTTGCGAGACAAGTTCTTCGGGTGGCTTGTGGGAAGGTATTTGGGGCTTTTCCCTCTTCCTCTTCCTCATCCTTGTGATTTTCAGCTCCCCGCAACCTCAGTGGTACTTGACGCAGCCCTGTGTCTCCTAGCTCATTCCGTACCGATTCTCAGGTGGCTCTTGGGAGCTGCTTAGAGAAAAAGCTAAGGTGTAGCACAAGGTGAGTCTCTTGTGGCCAGCTGGAACTATCACACCTGCTAATAATGAAGCCAATCTAGTCTTCTCATTCTTGGTCCTGGGGAAAGGGGCCAACCACCTTTCATTTGACGTTTTCCTGCTAATATTTCCCCCAAGTCTTTTTGCTCCCAGAGGCAAAGGACTAGATAGGCAAACTCGGCCCTCCAGATGTTTTCGGACTACAATTCCCATCATCCCTGACCACTGGTCCTGTTAGCTAGGGATCATGGGAGTTGTAGTTCCAAAACAACTGGAGGGCTGAGTTTGAGGAATCCTAGACAAGATGGTGGTGAACCCTCCATTACATATACAGAAGCCAGCTGGAGTTGCAGTTGAAATTTACTTTGACACTGGTGACAAGACAGACCAGTGACAGGCTTACATCCTCCACCACACCCCAGGCAGCAGATATAGGGGCCCATAAGGCAGCAGAGGGGACTGGCAGAGGGCAGAGCACTTGGGAGGTTGTTGTTGCTGATCTCCCGGCAGCGTCAGGGTACCATATTACCAAAGTCTGCCGATGCTGAAAGGTGCAGGAAATTTCAAAACTTGGGACAAGTGGTACATTTTAGGGGCCATGTTTCTTTTTCTCTGTCTTGGATGCTAAGCCCACCAGATGAACATGTTTCACATGACAGAGATTCAAAGATACCCCGCACCCTAATGCCATTCTGGACCTCATTGCTGCCAATAAAGGTGGAAGGTGATGGGCTGATGGAGAAGACATCCAGGTTTTTTTTTGTCATAGTGAGCTCACTTTTCTTTCAACTCTCCCAAGGTTAACCTCCAACAAAGAAGGGACAAGCTTTTTTTTTTAAAGTCCTTATGAAAATTCTTCAGCATTTTAGTGAGAATTCATCCTAAGATACACAATTCGCCTAATATACAATCTTACCTTGGTTTTTGAACAGCTTAGTCCCCAAATGTTTTGGCTCCCAAATGCCACAAACCTGGAAATGACTGTTCTGGTTTACGAACTATTTTTGGAAGCTGAACATCCGGTGGGGCTTCCGCAGCTTCCTATTGGCTGCAGGAGCTTCCTGCAGCCAATCGGAAGCCGCGCTTTGGTTTTTAAATGTTGTGGAAGTCAAATGGACTTCCAGAAAGGATTCCGTTTGACTTCGAAGGTACGACTGTAAACATTTTCACAAAGCCATTTTCCCATATGTAGTGCATTTTGTGTGCTATTTTTTCTTAAACCAGTTCATTTTATGTATTTTTGTACATATTACTGCCCTGTAAAATTCAAAACGGGATAAAGTTTGAAAGATGGCTAAGTATTGGTTTGCATATTGTTTTGGGAAACACTAAATAGTTGGGTTCACTTTTAAATGCACCGCTTCGTACAAAATTCCTAACAGATTCAAAGAATCCACTTAGGGTACAGTTTATAGCATCTTCCTGTGTATGGTGTAGCTGCAGCACTAACAAAAAGCACTTGATGCCTTCCCTACGTTGGGCTCTCTTATTATTGCTGCCATTGCTATATTCCCATCTCACTTTTCCTCCAAGGTTCTCGAAGTGGCGTGCATGGTTGTCCCCCTCCCCGTTTTATCACTCACAACATCCCTGTGAGGTAGGCAATGCTGAGAGTTGGTGGCTGCTTCAATGGTCACCCAGTGAACTTTATGTCTGGGTGGGGATTTGAACCATGTCTGACAATCTAACCATTACACCACACTGGCCCGGTGGTTATAAATCTAAGTTCCATAAGGAAAACATTGTTACCTTTGGCACATTGCAGAGCCCATGTGTGGGTGGGCAAGTGGGTGTGGGGTGTGCACATGTATAAACATGCACCCTGCGCATCTGGGGTAAATGAAAGTTTGTGAAAGCCCTTTCCTTGCTGTATGATTTTCCCCAAACAATGGCTTTCGGGGGCAGGTTGCAAAGAGCATTAATTCTGCAATCCCCTACTTACATTCTGATATGGTACAGTCCCTAAAGGGCTATATGGGGTGGATATTATTGTGTTCTGTTGCTCCATCACAAAATTTTAGTTCAGTTGCGTTAGACAGCTCTCTAGTGGCAAAACAGCCCAGACTGCAGCCCTTCTAGATAGAAATTCCAGTGCACTGAAAGGATGTGTAGGAAGTGTTTTTTGTTTGTTTTTCCTACCCTCTTTGAATCCAGTGTTTTTTCTTCCTTGTGATTTAGCGCAGGGTGTTTCTTAAATCTTGATTCTCATGAGATTATGTTAGATTATCCCTATTTATAATTAGCAATATAAATAATTAGGCAACAGTACATGCCAGGCAAATTGCAGTGCTGGCCTATTAACAACATGCCTTGGGTTGTGCTATTGTGAAACACAACCTTAAAAAAAACAATTTTTATTAAAAAAAATAACATGAAGATGGAAGATCTGTTATGTAATGTTTTGTATCGCTGTAATGCTTTGATGCCTGGGTTAATTGTCAGAGAGAATATCCCTGGAGCAATCGGCAAAGTCACATTGTTCCATTAATGGCACAGATACTAAGAAACACAATCCTGTTGCACATTGCCAAAGTCTTGTAAAGTTTGGATTTTGCATCAGGGGACCCAAAAAAAAAGTCACAAAGAGGATCAAGAGCAGGGGAAATGATACAACAGCTCAGCTTGTGAGCCTTGGTACAAGATACATACCCTCCAACATGTTGCATCCCCAAACTGGGACATGTGTCTTCCTGTCCATGCGCCTGAGCAAGTCACGAGACCCGCACAAGAACACAGAGCAAAAAAGTGCTTTCTTTGGGGCTGTGCTCTCACAGTGCCCCAGCACATGTTTCGGGGCACTGCACGAGATTGCGGTCCTGAAAAAAGCACCAAGATCTCGGTTCGTAATTGTGTAATATCATGGCACCCAAAATGGCTGCCGTGCTCTCATGGGGAAAATACGGGTTGTCCTGGTTCTTCCGGGACACTTGCAAGGTATGCAATAACCTAAGTGTGCCAGAATGTCCCCACTTTCATCTGTGAAATGTTTCAGGATACACATTTATTTACGGAAGCATCCTAAAATGTATAGCTCATAAGCTCACAATCTAAAAAAATAACATGAGGGAAGGGAGGGCAAGCCTTCCATTCAGCTTCTTCGATGATTTTCATGGATTGAATGACTTCCTAAGTGAAAATCATGAATAGGCAGCAGAAGGTTTTCTTTCTTTCTCTGGTGATCCTTTCTATCTTTTAGTAGGACCTACGGTTGGCACGAAGGGAAACTTCACTTTTTCCCCCAGTCAAAGTGTGGGTTTTCTGCCCTCGTGGCAAATGAGAGCAAGTAGCAAGGTTTACTAGAGCAGGGTCGGTGACTTGCCATGCTTACATTCTGTGCGTAATCAGTGTCCGTCTTGTGACTGAGCTGATCTGGTGCTGCTGTCAGCAAACACTGACACAGCCTCTCTCCAGGGATGACCAAATCAGCAAATCGCACGGGGTTTACACCCCCCATACCGTGTATCAAGGCCAAAACTGCAGACGCAGAAGGATGGTGGTAGAGTTCAAGAGGATTGGCCACAGCTTGGTACACCCCCCCTTTCAGAGATCCTGGCAGCCTAAAGCTGCTGTCAAAAGGGGGGGTCTGTTTAGGGCTGGGGTGGGGTGGGCAGGGAGAGATTTAATCTCTCCTACGCCTCCCACACACCTTCTCCTTTGACAAACAGAATTGGCAGGACTGTCTTACCCATAGGCACTAGGGGTGCGGGGCACCCAGGCGCCGGGCTCTCAGGGGCACCAGGCCAAGAATCGGGGCCCCCGAGAGTTGAGTCCAGGGAAAAGCCCGCCCATCAGTTGGAGCACCGTGGCGGGCTCTTCTGCTGCGGGTGGCTCTGCGCCGCGAGTTCGGGGGTGACCGAGCCAGCGAGACGCTGAAGTCGCTGGCCAGCTCCACCCTCCTGCTCTGATTCTGGCAGCAAATTGCCTTGGGCAGAGAAGGAATTGCATATCTGAGTAGTCCCCACATTAACAAAGAAACCTTGCATGTAGAAAACTAATCTGTCAAGGTGAATGGAGCGCCCTAGCCTCCTCAGTGACATGCTATATTGTAGGAAAGGTGTTTTCTTCAGAGCTGTTGTGAAATGCCTCCTATTCAGGGGCATGGCCCTGCTACCATGTCCTCATTTTATCTCCGCTGACCTCTCTCCCTCTGCCACCTCAAAAAACCTCCATTTGTCTTCATCTCCTTCTCTAACCTTTTGGTTTGGTTTGCCACCTCTCCCAGGTTCCTGCCTCACCTCAAGAAAGGGTCAATGGGGTCTTTCCTCAAAGAGAGGCATTATTGGTGAGGTGGCCAGGAGAGTGACAGCAGTGACAGAAATAAACTACCGGTAGTTTTGTTGCCCTATTTGCAGGTGGAAAGGGGGGGGGCATCTTGGTGATTTGGAAGGAATGTGAAACCTGTCGAAAACTACATTTTTGTTGTAACATTCTGCTTCATATACTTATTTTTCCAAGCAGTTTCTCCTATTAGAATACATTTTTATATGTTGTTTGAACTAATATGTGCATTGTTCTGCACACTTTCACCTCATGTATGCTTCTTTGTATGCATTTCTGGTTGAAGAACTGTACTGCAAAAAGAGTGAGCTTTGAAGAATAGCTGCATTTTGGTTTGCATTTTTGGCTCAGGAAATGCAAACTGGGTACCGTATTTTTCGCCCTATAGGATGCACTTTTCCCCCTCCAAAAATGAAGGGGAAATGTGTGTGCGTCCTATGGGGCGAATACAGGCTTTCGCTGAAGCTTGGAGAGCGAGAGGGGTCGGTGCGCACCGACCCCTCTCACTCTCCAGGCTTCAGGAAGCTATCAGCAAGCCTGGAGAGCCCGCGGGAGTTCCCGCAGGGCTCCCTAGGCTGCGGATAGCAGCCTGCTACCCGGCACATGGGCACCCTGAAGCAGAGCGCCCCACGCACCGGGCAGATATCCGCAGCCTGGGGAGCCCTGCGGGAGTTCTCCCCAGCGCCAGCCCCACAAGCTCGGGGGACAGCGGGGAGGCGCAGCGCCGCCATCCCACTGTTCCCCGACCTGGTTTGGATTCCCCGACCTGCTTTGGGGGGGGGGAATAAAGGGGGAAAAATTCCTTTATTTCCCCCCCAAAAAACTAGGTGCGTCCTATGGGCTGGTGCGTCCTATGGGACGAAAAATACGGTAAGTTTGTATTAAAATGTAGATTGGGTAGACTCACATTAACTGCAAACTGAACAAATTTCTCCTCCATCCCTTGCTCCACCTTGAAATTGTTCCCCGATTCTTCTCATTTGAGCCAGCAGAGAATTTTCAGCTCAGCCTGAGTGGGGTTAGCGGGGTTGGCCAGCAGTGATACAACTCAGAGGATTTTTGGTCTTATTTCCTGTGAATGGGGAATCCAAATGAATTTCCAATGGTTTCTGCTTGGTATACCTCTTTGGAATCTACATTAATGTTGGAGAATGAGCTGGGTAATCAGCCCTGGAGACAGTAGTCTTTTATGACAAATCTAGAAAGTTGAAGTTAGTCTCTAACTGCAGAGAAAGCATACAAAGTGGCTGCCACCTGAATCATTGGTTTTCCTGGTGGCCAGTTGCCCTTTCAAAGGTGGGCCACTATGTTCCCTGCAGAATGAAATTTATCTTTGGTTTGGCTTTAAGCCAGGCTATCCATTGTCACACTTTGCCCACTGTTAATGATTCATGCTTAAACCAACAAGGCTGCATCACCAGGAACACGTCATTCCAAATCTTATCAGAAGATATTCCAAAACATTCTAAGCTCTCCCTTCAGGAACCGAGAGAAGAAGCCTTGGCCTACAAGGACTCCCTGTCCCGACTGGATGGCCATAGTAATTAAGGTCTGTTTCCCCCCCCCCCCAATAAAAATAATAATAATGTGAATGATAAAGGAACATGTGCTGCTTTTTAAAAAATCACATCCTCACAGTTTAGACCTGTCATTTGCAAACTGCAGTTAAGCCAGAACTAATCTTTTAAATGAGGAACCCACTGGCCATCTCTGCCCTTCACAGAGCAGTTTTGCAACATTTTTGAAATATTCGTTTGTGAAAGATAAATGCCTGTTTACAAACGTGCTGGTTAAGAGAGAGAGAGAGAGCACAGTGTTCTCAGTCACACACACCCGGCAGCAGCAGGGATCTGCAATTAAAGTGGTTCTGTGCCTTTGAATGATGCACTACTGAATACCAGTTGCTGGGGAGGGGGACAGCGGGAGGGGTATTGTCTTCAAGCCCTGTTTGTGGCCTTTCCAGTGGACATCCGACTGGCAGAATGGATGCTAGACTAGATGGCCCATTGGTCTGCTTCAGCAGGGAACTTCTTGCGAAGTCAGTTGTGGATATTGTTATGTACTAAGCTTGGATCCTAGAACAATAGGCAAGTAGGATCCTAGAATGCAACAACCGATTGGCCTGCAGGTAAAGACCAATCAGGCTCCAGGAGGGAAGCAGAATCAGCCAGTCAGATGGGACTCATTGTGTAAATAATGTATATAAAAGTCAGAGGTTTGAGGAGCAATTCAATCACTGTTTTACAAGCTGCAATAAAGAGCATGAAATCACTACAGGACTCTGAGTATATTTCAGATACGATGTGGGAGAGTGGATTGAAACAATGGTTTAGAAGGGGCAAATATTGAAGTGCATATCTGCTTCATACAATACAGCCAGTGTTAGGTAATTTGAGACTTTGGGTTTAATGGGCTTGCAGCCTTTCTCCTTTAGATAGTAAAACAGCCCCACTGAGTATGGCACTCGTAGCCTTCAGGAAGGCAGAAATATCCCCAGAGATACTTTGTTGGTGCATCCCTAGTGGAATGGAAGGAAAATCTGGGCAGAGTCGGGGAGGAAACTAGGCTTGTCACCTGTTCCTTATTCCAGTGAATGGCTCCTTATTTAGTCATACTTAAATTTTAACACTAAATAAGGAACAAGTGGCCAACCTAGGAGAAGCACCTTCAGTCCATGGCATCTCTGGATATGGCTGGGAGAGAACCAACCACCCAAGGGGAATAGGTCCCTGTTTGCATAGAAAATATTGAGCTAGAGAGACCAATGATCTGACTCTCTAAGAGACAGCTGCCCATGTTCCCAGAGGGGTTGGTAGGTCTCCGAAGGAAGGAACCTGAAGGGGTGAAAATACTCTGCAAATTATCAGGCCTTCACTTCTGATAGAGCAGGGCTGCCATACACCCGGGTTTTCCTGAACATTTCAAGGGACTTCCGAAAATTCTTCACCCAGAATTTTTGATGGGTGAATCCCGGCTATGTCCTAGAAATTCCAGATGTATGGCAGCCCTACGCTATTAGAAGTGCCTTCTTCACTCTGTTGCTGCCCCCGAGACACCCTGTAGCCAGTTCTCAGGCAGGGGGAAAGGGCAAAGCAGGACTTCCAGTGCATAGACTTATAATTTCTAGATTCATGCACAGAGCCCATTTTTTGTTTCACTTTGGGCATTATTCAAATGGAACTGCTTATTTAATAGGAAATGTTGCCTTCTAAGATAATCTTCTGGCTTCTCCAGCTTCAGCCCAGATAATCTTGACTTGGACTGCCTGCACTTAACTTCCCAATGGCATTTCGAAAATCTGCTCGCATCCAGCTATAAGATGAAAGCTGATTGAGGGGTGATTTCCAGATTAGCAGGGTTTCACATGCTGGGGAGAAAAGTCTATTGTGAAATCATCGTTTCTGCTAGAGAACTGGCAGAAGATCAGGCACACGAACTGCCCAATTACAAAAGGGCCGAAGCCTTAGGCTTATTTGGCGTGGGCAGTGATATAGCCCAAGCATTTTCTGGTGACCTAGGCCTCACACCTTGAATCTGACCCAAACCTGGGGCCTCAGGGGAGGAAAGCCTCCTGTATCGTGCAAGATTGCATCAGTTCAGAGTATCTGCCAACCATGCTTGGCTTTAACCTGCACAGATATGGATTTGCTGTACGCAGACAAGTGTAATAAAATGTATGGTTTGTTAGGCAGCTCCAAGGGTGGTGCTCAGTTTCATATCGATTCATGTGATCTCGTTCTTCAAACAGTGGCGATTCAGGACAGTCTTTTAAGCATGTACAGGGATCCAAATGTTGTTGGACCACAACTCCCATACTCTCTGACCACTGTTCCTGCTCATTACATTTGATAGGAGCTGGAATCCAAAAAGCATTTGGTGGAATCCCCATCCCAACTTTAAGAATTAAGCTTTCTTCAAAGGAAAGGGCAGTCACAGCCAATGGTGTTTTTGTAAAATACAAATAAATGTAGTGTTTACTGCAGGTTGCAGAAGCAAGCACACAGATACACCTTGCTTGGTCCAAGCTGAAATATTGTACCAGCTCTCCAAATTGATGTAAAAATTGGGGTTTGGCTTTTGCTGCCCAACTCCCCATGGGACTCTGAGTCCCCTGAGTTCATGATCGGTCAGCGAAAAATGGATGGAGACTGGATCCAGCGGAAATCAAGGCAGATATTTATTTTTCTGTTGCAACAGTGTTCCCTTCCCTCCTTCCAAGGAGGGAGAGACCCTGAACAAAAGTGTACAAGAACCTTTAAAGACTTTTGACATTGCCCAACCCCCTTAGCTGCCAGGATACCTGATAATGCTCGCTGATTGCATTACCTGGGCAGCTTGGCCATTCTTTTGTGATGATTAATACTTTAGTTCCTGAATGCAGCTCACAGGCTCACCCTATTCATACACCAAGACACCCTTAAGACAGGATTTGTAGGTGGAAAAGAAAATGGGGAGGCTTTCCCCATTTGCCTCCCTTACTGCAGAGGAATATTTGAGATCATTAGGTGAGTCAAAATGGCTTCAGGATTGCTCTCCTGTACTATTTCAGACTCATGGTTTATATATTTAGATATGTGAGCATTTATGAATATTTATTATATATTTGAGACCTTAGAATTCTTATCCATATCCAAAATCTGCTGCTTTGCGGCTCTGCTTGCACACACTTTCATGCAAAGCTGGTTTCAGATCTCTATCCCACCTCCAGAAAGTGGGTGTGACATGCATTTCAGTTGTTTGGAACCACCATTGATCCTTTAGTGCTTGTGGCCCCCATCAACAAACTGACTTTACAGAGGCAGTATATTTTCCATAAAGAAGCTTGAAGAGGACAGCCGCTTTGACAGCATCCCAATCTTTATTCCCACTACTGATGCCGCTCCCCAAATGGCTATTCCTATTTCTCCCCACCCCTCTTTATCTTTCTTTTGTTGCTGTTGTGCCATCACTAGGCTCTCTGCCTCCCTCCACTTTGAGGGACCCTTCCTCAGAGCAAAGCATCCTGAGTGAGATGTCAGGAAGAAGACCTGCACTGTGACCACTTTGTCACAGTGGTCCCGCCACAGAGCTACAATTCTCAGATTGGTTTAACAAGCAAACCCTCTTCACTGGGAACCTTGGTAATGGGAATAGGGTAATGGGAATAGGGGTCTGCTAACAACTGTCAGTACTCTTGGCAAACTGCAGCTCCCTGAATTCTTTTGGGGAAGCCATGGTCATCTAAAGTGGTAACATGGTGCTTTAAATGGACTGTGTGAATGTAGCCTCTGTGGATCAAGACTGCCCTCTAGGCTTCAATGAGTACTGTCAACTGACCTCAGAAACCCATGGAGACATTCCAGGCCTGACCTTCAAGCCCTCCATGACCCTGTCTTTTGCTTCTAGCCCTTGACTCCCATTCGCAAGACACTTCGCCCCAGCCCCAGCTCTGCTTTCAAGTTAGACCAGCCTTTTGTCTGGTCCATCAGGGCAGATCTTCTCATGATTACGGCCTCCTTTCCAGAAAACAATTTCTAAGAATCTAGACCCAAGCAGTGCCTCTCTCTCTCTCCGCCTCCCCCAACTCTCTGTCTCTGGAATTGCCCTGCTGACCACAAGAAGTCCATTGTCCTGGCCAAATGCATCCGATAACAGTTAATCCGGCATCTCACTCTCTATTAATGGCAAGCAGCCAAGATTCTCGCAACAGCAGAGGAGGAGGTCTTGTCCGTAGAACACTGGCCATCACTCTGCAGGGGAAGAATTCCAGATATGAGAGTTTGGTCCAGAGCCATAATTAGCCAGATTGCAACTCAGCAGAAAATGGGCATCTTGGCGGGCCGGGGAGTGTTTACTTGGTATATTCAGCTAAATGGGGAAAGAAGGAGGGTTTGAAACCACAGTCAGAAATCTGAAGCAGGGTCAAATATTTCTCTCTCTCTCTCTCTTTTCCTCTGCAAAGAAAAGGCAAGTGAGGTGACTTCTCAATCTGCACACACGAAGACAGAGCCAAGACGACAGCCGTGATCCTTCCTTGGCTTTTCTGGAGCTTAATTCTCTCCATGCTCGGATTGTCACATTTCAGGGAGACTTTTATTTGAATATCTCCAGGGCGGGCTGGCTAACCCTCAGCTCTGAACCCTCACTCTCGACAGCTTGTTTCTCTTATTGAACTAGCTGCCAGCTTCCCGGAAATCCTCTCTGGGAGAACGCTGTGTGAAGTAAATGAGAGGAGCCCTGGCAAAGATCTTTTGGAAAGCCCCGAATTAAGGACATAAGATGAGCCTGCTGGATCAAGCCAGTGGCCCATTTCACCCAGCATCCTGTTCACACAGCGGCAGACAAGATGCCTACGGGAAGCCGGCAAAGTGGACCTGAGTGCACCAGCACTCTGGCTACCTATGATTCTGAGCAACTGGTATTCAGAAGTATATCGCCTCTGATGGTAGAGGTAGAACATGGCCTTTGTGGCTAGTAGTCACCAGTAGCCTTGTCCTTGACAAATTTGTCTAACCATTTTTTTAAAGCCATCCAAGTTAGTGGCTATCGCTGCCTCACCTGGGAGTGTGTTCCACAGTTTCACTATGTTCAGAACTATTTTTCTAGAAAAAGAGGTGCAGGAACTCACCATGAACACCTCCCTTGTTCTCTTATACTGGCAATGGTGCCCACCTGAGAGGTGCTGGAACTATGTTTAAGGGAGCAGGTGGTGCTGTGGTCTAAACCACTGAACCTCTTGGGCTTGCTGATCGGAAGGTCGGCGGTTCGAATCCCCGCGACAGGGTGAGCTCCCGTTGCTCTGTCCCAGCTCCTGCCAACCTAGCAGTTCGAAATCATACCAGTCCAAGTAGATAAATAGGTACCACTGCGGTGGGAAGGTAAATGGCGTTTCCGTGCACTCTGGCTTCCATCAGTCTCCCATGGCTCCAGAAGCAGTTTAGTCATGCTGGCCACATGACCCAGAAAGCTGTCTGTGGACCCCAGCTCCCTCAGCCTGAAAAGCAAGATGAGTCCCACACCCCATAGTCACCTTTGACTGGACTTAACCATCCAGGAGTCCTTTACCTTTTACCTATGTTTATTACATTGTGAATGCAGGGCTACTGAGAAGTGGCTACAGAAGGTACTGATGTATCAGATCTTCAGCAAGCAGAGAGGCCAAGATTCCACCACCACCACCCCCTTTTTAAACTAGTCTTTAGGTCTCTTGGATGAGAAACTATGAAGCAAAAATGTCCAGGCAAACTTCAAAGCGATTTCTGTGAGATGTGCCAGACTGCATGGTCCCACTTTTCAGTAATTTTAGCCTATGAGTGATCTTAGAGTTGTGACCAACAGCTGCTCGTTTTTAATATTTTCCATTTAAAAAGTTATTATCAAGTTGCACAAATGTTTTGTTGTTGTTTTTGATTTAACCTGAGTTCTTAATATGGCTTAGGGTTGGCACTGGGGGAAAGCAGAGCTTTTGTGTCATCAAAATTAAAAACAGGACAAGCCTTTTCTACAATTATGGGGAAAGCTTCCATATGCTGCTATTGTCCCTATTTCCCAGGGACGGACCCCGAATTATGGAAGCCACCCCAGCTTCTCATTTGATTCTGGGATGCCCCTATTTTCCCCGCCACTGCCATTGCTGCTGAGCTCAGGGAGGAGGAGGAGCCAGCGCTTGTCCTGAGCGGTGGGGGCAGCAGTGGCAGCTGCGAGAGGGCATCCCATTGCTTCACCGTTGCCTTTCCATGTTAGACAGGCACCATCTCTCTAGCCTTTTTGGCACCTGCTTCCTCCTTCAACAAGCCATTTAAGTTGTGCTATTTCCCATTCTGCATCTGTCCTGGAAATGTTAAGATGTTTTAACACTTGACATTTGCTGCCCTGGGCTCCTTTGCAACACAACACACAAGGTGTCTGGTTATGTCCTTGCTAAAGCAAGTTTCTTTTCTTGCTGTGCTGCCTATCAGATTGGATCCCTTCCATCCCAGAAAGCTTTCTCACACAGCTAAGTTGTGCATTGTTTCTGCCCCATACAGTTCTTCCCCACACAGTTCAGCGTTGCGCTCCTTCACGTGATACGGCTGAGCAGCATCTGCCAACAACATCCCTTGCTACCTGGCAATGCTGACTCGGTGTGCTGAGTCAGCGCAATAATGCTGATGGCTCTGTAGAAACCATTGTAGCATCAGGGTTTGCAATCTTCAACAAGTGCAGCAGGCACCGAAAATGGCATCTTGAATACTTATTCCCCAGCACGGCAAGTTGGGAGAGGCTGGTTCCTACCTGCATGTTTGTCTCTCGATGGCTGCAGCATCAAGTGGCAACATGTATGCATGAATGAGCCGTCTCAGATCAAACAGTGCTGGTAGGATTTCCACATTGCATCAAACAAGGTGTTTGTCAGTGGAGTCAGTTTGTGACCTATTAAGTGTGACCTATTACGGGATTTTATTAGCAATTTCCATGTTTTTGCTTTTGCATGGTTTTTTATTTTTGTAACTTGCTTTTTATGTTGCAAGGGATGGGAGAACTTACCCTGTGAGAAACTGTGATTGTTGTGTTAATCAATGGAATGACATTTCTCAGATATATTTTTTCGAGATCTCATAAACATACAGTGGTACCTTGGTTCTTGAACTCAATCCATTCTGGAAGTCCTTTTGCCTTCCAAAACGTTCGAAAACCAAGGCGCAGCTTCTGATTGGTGCAGCTTCTGAACCAGAGCAGTGCATGGAAACGTCATTTACCTTCCCATCGGAGCGGTACTTGCACTCTGACATGCTTTTGAACGGCTAGGTTAGCAGGAGCAGGGACTGAACAACGGGAGCTCACCCCATCATGGGGATTCAAAGCAGGGATTCGACCGGCAAGCCCTAGGCTATGTGGTTTATACCACAGCACCACCCGCGTCCCACAACAGTACTATCCTTCAAAATTCGCAATTGTCTGAATTTTGCAATGCAGTTTTCCAACCAAAGTTCAGAAAAATGCTTATTTTAGAGAAGAATGTGCATAAAAATGGTTAACAGTACATTAGGAGAAACAGATTGCAAAAATGTGTGCTTTAGTCAAAACTGCATATAAAAAATGTATTCAAATTTGCATGTAATTGCTGCAAAACGTGGATAACTGAATTTAAGATTGGGTAAATGAGACATCGGGAAACCTAAATTTGTCAGATCCTTGCATCCCTAGCTGAGGCTATTGTCTTCATGACATAGCGACACAGGAAGGAAGATGTATACAACTGGTCTGTCTAACTCAATACTGCCCCAATTGACTGGCAGCAGCTCTCCTGGATATCAGACAGGGGTCTCTCCCTGTCCTGCCTTGAGCTAGGGACCTTCTGAATGCAAAGCAGATGTTCTCCCACTGAGCTACAGCCCTTCTATGGTTCTGCTTGTGCGTTTTCCAGATGGCACATCTGGATGGATCAACAGTGTCTACAAAATGCTGGGCCATCAGATGGAGCTTTGGACTGCTCTAGCACATTTGTTCTAAGCCCCGAGTGTAGCTGGAGAATGTCTTTGGTTTTTAAAGCTTCCTATCAACAAATCAGGCCAAATAAAAGAGACATCACGAGAGCCTTCTCTGTGTTCAGGATTTCTCCCAGCATTTGGTTGTTTTTACAGCTATAATAAAATCCACATGGATTATTGGAGGTGGAGGGAATACATTCCCATTTACTGATCTCTTCGTATGTTTGGTGTAGTCGCACGTGAGTGCGTGTGCTTGCAAGAAGGTCCATAAAAACGAAGAGCCCATAAAATGTTTTCCATTTCCAAAGAAATGTCCTGATGAAATCATGACTTGGCATTAGATCACCTCCTCCTCATGCCCTGCCAGGTAAGCTTGCCCTTTATTTATCATAAAGAGGATTAGTCCTCCTGTTCTTTCAGTTCCCAGAAAGACAGCAATAGTTTTTCGCTGAAATCTAGGGCACTATCAATTGTGTGTGCACAGCTTCAGCAGCGAGCCTAGCGAAGCAAATAGCTAACCAGGAATGCCAGGGCATTTGATTGCCTCTGATCTGCATTTTTAAATTAAATCTGAGCAACCGCAGATCACCCACCCACAGAGAAGCAATCACACATCCAAACAACACTGAATGACAACCGTCATCTGCAAACCTAAATTGAAGCTTGCTGAGGAAGAGCCCTAAAGGAACATCTCCAGGAAATCTGAGTCGGATTTTCTAAAATCCTAAGAAGAATGTAGATGTTCAGTAGAACTTTATAAATTTCTCATTAAAATCTACCAACACATTAATGTTAAGTAAATACTGTAAATATATTAAACCTACATGATAACATCAGGTACCACTTTAAACAGGAAGGTTTCCCATTTCACAAATTGTGCTTTCACAGGTTTCAAGATGGTTTGCATTACATTAATAGGTCGAGCCAACTATCTTCAAAGACCTGCATGAAAAGGCATACACTATCCTTTTAAAAGATCATCTTCATCAAGGCACAAAAGGGTCTCACCTCTCAACTGCTGTAGTATAATGCAAACCTATAGGAAATCTAATAATGTGAACACCGGCTGCATACAAACCACACCATACATTAAAAACATGTATCCCAAAGAATCATGGGATTTGTAGTTTACCTCTTACAGAGCTATAGCTATAGTTCTCAGAGGTTTTTTGGGGGGCTGCTTTAAATATATGATGGGGACACGGCCACCACAAAGACCAAGCAGTAATGGTGTGGAAGGACTTCTGCACAGGAGAGGAATACTGGATATGATGCTGCAAAGACACAGCTGTTTGTTGAAATGGCCACCTTGTTGTTTGCCATATTCTCTGCCCACTGGTTGATTATCAGGACTGAGTGGTACACAGCTGTCAGAGTTGGGTCAAGAGCCAGAAAGCCAGCACCGAGGGGCAAGCCAAGGAGACAGTCGCAGGACATGGCAGAAGCGTGTTCATTTGGATGATCCATCCATGGAGACTAATGGGACCTGATGCATTTATGAATGCTCTGTGGGTTTCTCCAGGGGATAAAGCTGGTGATCTTCTTGAAGCCACTCCACCACACTGCCTGCTGCCCACCACTATGTAATTTTAAGAACAGATGCCCTGCGCAAGGGACGATGATGATGATGATGTTGATGATGATGATAATTTATTTATACACCACCCATCTAGCTGGGCTTCCCCAGCCACTCTGGGCGCCTTCCAAAAAAATATTAAAATACTGTAATACATCAAACATTAAAAGCTTCCCTAAACAGGGCTGCCTTCAGATGTCTTCTAAAAGTCTGGTAGTTGTTGTTCTCTTTGACATCTGGTGGGAGGGCGTTCCACAGGGAGGGCGCCACTACCGAGAAGACCCTCTGCCTGGTTTCCTGTAACTTGGCTTCTCGCAGTGAGGGAACCTCCAGAAGGCCCTCGGTGCTGGACCTCAGTGTCCAGCCTGGATGATGGGAGTGGAGACGCTCCTTCAGGTATACTGGGCAGAGGCCGTTTAGGGCTTTAAAGGTCAGCACCAACACTTTGAATTGTGCTCGGAAACGTACTGGGTTGTCCTGCCCACCTTTCAAAGTTCATCTGCAGATCTGGCCCACTGGGCCAAAAACCTTCCCCATCCCTGACCTAGATTGTGGGCCTTGTTTGTTGGGAGTGTGTTGATATACAATTCCACCTTGGGCGAAGGACTGTGGCAGATAGCCTTTGATCCAGTTCACTTCTATGGTTCCATGTGTGTTATTTTTGCAGTGTTCCAATAGTGAAGAGAGGAACTGCATGCTGGCACTCACACTTGAATCCAGATGTTTCTGTTGGACGCATGCTCCGTTTTTCTTACTGTTTGATCAGGATGTTGCTTGTTGCCTTGGAATTCGAACAGATGTAACTACTCTGGAAAAAGAAAGCCTTCAGCATTTTCACCTTGTTCTTTGCCATATACATTTTCCTCATCTCGGCATCATAATAGCTCCGGGTCTGCCAGCATTTCCATTTCAAGGGCTTGAAGTCAAGTGACAAAACTCATTCTTGGCTTCTGAAGCTGAAACCCATCAGAAAGCTTTTATCCATGCTTCCCCTCTGCCTCCCTTCCAACTTAATTTTGGCTCCATGCAAATGCCTATAAAATGTACCAATTTAAAATGAATGCAGATCTTCTAATTGCATTAGCACAAGAATAAGATGGCCTTGAATAGGCTGCTCATGTCCAAAACTACTACAAACTTTACACTGGGAATCTAGGCCTTGAAACTAAAAGCAGAAGGGGTGCTGTGCAGCTAACCTTTACTCAGAACAGATTCGTGGAAGTTAAAGAACATTGACAAAAGTTAGGTCCATCAATTTCAACTCTGTGTAATACACAGGAGGGTGTTAAACTGCTTTAAATCAAACTAGAGGGGGTTTAATATATAGAAAATGAAACATTTTTAAGGTAATTTTTAAATATATATATATCGTATTTTCAGATGATGACTCATGACAGCAGGAATTTACCATGTGAGTTCTTGAACCCATAATCTACCAACCAATTCCAAAAACTGGAGAATTTTGCGGAGCATTTTGAGGATAATGGGGGAGCAGAAGTCAAAAAGTGGGGAATACAAATGTTCAGGTATACAGTGGAGGATACTTGGTTTGGCAGCAGCATATGTGGAAAGGATCTCAGGGTTGTCATCACACACAAGCTAAGCATCAGTTACCAGTGTGACACAGCAGGAAATATGTTATCCTATGTTCTGTATAGTGCCTATACCATAGTTGCCCCTTGTTTCACAAGCATACAGTAAGGTTGATAGTACAATAGCTTTGTACAAACATTTGGTTTCCCTGTGAATGTACCGGTCCTTAAACACTCTGCACTTCAATCGGGAGAAAGCCGCACTCGCAGAGCTCAGGCGATGCTGGATTTTGGCATCAATGTTGGCCCTTGTAGAAAGATAACTGCCTAGGTAGGAGAAGTGATCAACATTTTCCAACGTTACACCATTGAGTTGGATTTGTGGCACTGCAGAGGGGTTATTTTGTACTTGTTGGTGTAGAACTTTGGTTTTTTGGATGTTGAGTGATAGGTGTCACAGGCTTTGAAGACACTTGAACTCAGGATACAAGGGAGAAATGTGCTAAGAGGAAGGCACGCTTGGCAAATCCACACCTTGATCAACTCCTGCCCAGAAACCAATGTACCCACTGTGGAAGGACGTGTGGGGCCAGAATTGGCCTCCACAGTCACTTACGAACTCATTGTTAAAACTGTGTCTATGGAAGACATAGACCATGTCTTACTCGGCCACGAGTGATCGCCAAAGAAGTTGCCCCTACAGAAATTTAGAAGTAATAGAATGGGAAATCTTAACACATTCCGTTCCTGAAATCTCCCTGTTCAAGGCTCTACATGCATGGAAAATAAAGGAACACAATAAAGCCAGCTTGAGCAGATTCCAAAATGTTCCATGACTGAATGATTTTTGTAGCATTCATTGGGGATGTTGACAATCTTCAAGAACCATTTGTCTAACTTTTACTAGCGTGGTGCATTCATATGCTGGGCTGAATTCCTGCAAAGTGATTATATTACATGCACAACAGACGCTTTGGAAGAGCAGATTTGTTGCACGATTTATCTGCTTGGCCAAACAGTCCCAATGTGGACTGTTGTGCTGGTGCAATCTAGACAATAAAAAGTCAGTTTGCCTTTTCTGTTGTTTGTATCCTTGCTAATGGACAATCAACCGATGATCTTTGACTGGTGGGTAAAATCAGACGATTCCTGTCTTTCATTTGCATAGTTCAAAGAATTTGAAAGCAAGTAAGTAGTGCAAGTACATTCATTTGGAGGGTGGGTGGTTCTACTTTTTCTTGAACAAGATTACTTTCTGAAGGAAAACCAAACATGCCCTTCTTCCACACACACAGTATAACCCCAACAACCCTTTTGCTTAAACCTGTAAGTGGTGACAGCAGTGGCTAGAGATATGGGCAGGTCGAATCTTCTTTCAGTTCTGCACGGAAACAAAACTTTTGCTTAGAATTGCCATTCTTTGCCCTCTCACTTTTTACATCTCATCCACATGATGACATTAGCTTGCTGCATTCCATTATTTTCTGAGTATTCCTCCTGTCTTTTTCAGAACCTGATCTATGGTGTGTGTAGGGGTGTGGGTGGGTGTGTATTACACACAATTACACCACTCGGGCCAGTGTGGGCTTCCCACAGGCATCTGGTTGGCCACTATGAGAAGAGGATGCTGGACTAGATGGGCCATTGGCCATTATGTACTTAAGGTGCTACTGATGCTTTTCAAGTCTCCTAATTTATGGTGATTAGTTAGTCCTAGGGGATATATATTGCATTATGTTCAAGCGTTGGGTGGGCTCTCCATTTTAATTCCCCTTCAAGCTAATTGTAGAAAAGCAATGCTTGGGGCGGGACGCAGGTGGCGCTCTGGGTTAAACCACAGAGCCTAGGGCTTGCCGATCAGAAGGTTGGCGGTTCGAATCCCCATGATGGGGTGAGCTCCCATTGCTTGGTCCCTGCTCCTGCCAACCTAGCAGTTAGAAAGCACGTCAAGTGCAAGTAGATAAATAGGTAAATCTGGCGGGAAGGTAAATGGCGTTTCCGTGCGCTGCTCTGGTTCGCCAGAAGCGGCTTAGTCATGCTGACCACATGACCCGGAAGCTGTACGCTGGCTCCCTCGGCTAATAAAGCGAGATGAGCGCCGCAACCCCAGAGTCAGCCACGACTGAACCTAATGGTCAGGGGTCCCTTTACCTTTACCTTTAATGCTTGGGGCATGCTAAAGTGTTTTAGTATGCAACGAAACTATGTCCCAAATTATTATTTTACTCCATGCAGGTTAATGGGTGCTGTTGAGAATCGTATGTTCTCTTTACCAGAAGCGTTTGGATCGTTTCATTTGCATAGCCTAATCCTGGATTCTGTGTTTTGATTGCATTAGAGTCTGATGTAACTTTGGGAGCTAATGCAGAAGCTGGAGCCTGAAAGAGTGTTGGCTGTGTGAGTCAGGACCAGTGGCAAATGTGAGGACTTCTGCCAAATGAGGGCCCTCTGATGGCATCAGTGAACCCACCCTACTGAACTTATCAGCAGCAGAAATAGCACCATGATCTGCTGTAAAACACCCTTCATTAAAAGTCCCTGAGAGAACATTGCACCAGGGAAGCCAATTCAAAATGGCAGCTTCACCATGGCATCCCACTGCTGCTCATTAAAAGCACGGCAGGTGTAATCAGAACAAGCGTTGGCACATGTGGTCCTTGCCAGGGATGGAGAGTCACCAAAAAGAGGGAAAGTATCACTGAACAATAGGAAGAAAGAGGATACAGATCTGCACAAAATCTACATGGGCTGATTCATATGTATAGATGCAAATTTAGAAATAAGGAGTGTAATTTAGATAGAAATACAATGCAGCCCACCAGAATAGGGAAGACTGCGAACAGGCGATCTGTGTGTGCCTGCCAAG
>JAXCMG010000006.1:821208-884499 GCA_034642415.1 Podarcis siculus | reverse complement strand
GGACTTGGACCAAACTGTCATTCAAATAGGGGGTGTCTTCAGATAGCAGGCTGCCCTCTGACAGCCAGTTTCTCTATAAAGTAGGACACACAGCTGCCCTACACAGAAGTGGGCCCCCAATAGCTGCTCACCAATGCCATTGCGACCACCAGGCTTATAGCAAGCTTATGGCAGAGGCAAGCATTGAACCAGGGGTGTCCTGGCTCACACTCTTAACTGCCCCACAAAGATTCTCAGGTGTAAAATTAGGACTACATACCCACAGCTAGTATGAAAGCCTAGTAGAGCAGTTCATGCACCAAAAATTAAAAACGAAAGAACGCCATACGACCTTATTCCAAAATTGTGCTGTGCTCCTGCTAAATTCATTGAGTGAAAAGCAGATAACAATACGTTTTGGATGAGAATTCAGATTCTTTCTTTATCCTCCTAAATGGAAATGTTCAGATAAAGGAAGAACTTTGATTTTATTCGGGAACTTTGCTTCCCCTCTCACATGCATTTATGAGCTGTGGAGGAGACGTTCCTGTCCGGGCGTTGCATGATAATTTAATTGCTGTTTCCTCCATACAGCTATAAATTATACCACAAATGCAGACGCTCTCAATATTCAGGGACTCCAGCTATGTGTCCAGCTGTAACATGACCTATTTCCACAGCAGGGTTGCCAAATATGTTTTATGGAGATCACAGCGGAATGTTAAATCTGCTTTGCTTGAAATTGGCCTAGACATAAAGGAACACAAAACCACTCAGAGTTTCCTGTACTCATTATGTCTTTAGCCCACTGTGTCTCCAAGGAGCTCAGGGAAGTGGACAAGGTTCTTCCTCGCTGCTCATTTTATTTTCACAACAAACCTCTGAGGTGTGTTAGATTGAGAAATAGATGGGTGTCCACACAAACGCTTCCATGCTTTGAAAGAACATGCTGGGAGTGATCATGATGTCACACAGCCTAACCCTGTCTGCCAACATCACTGCATGCTCTGATCCCACCTACCACCACTGCGCATGGACTGCCCCCCTCACCATGTGCCTCCATCATGCATTGTCAGGGCCCGTGCTGAGGAGGGCTGCAATGAGGGAGAATGGTGGGTGCCGCCGCCTACCCCTGCCCCTGAATCTCACCAGGAGCAGGAGGACAGTATAGATTTAGAACAGTGGTTTGCAGAGGGGCATAGTTCAGAAGAGAAAAGCTGGGAAATCCTGAAGAGCAGCTAGGAAAAGAAACACTGGGAGGGAGAGGGTTAACAGATTCACAGTCATTGTGTAGCATCCCCCTTCACCACTCTCCACGTTCTAGGAGAGCTGAGAAAGTTGCCGAACAGAAAGCACAGTGACTACAAGCTCAGGTTACCAGACATAGGGGTGACATGTAATGAGAGGGGCAGTGCGGGTAGCCTTAACTGGAAGCACTGCCATTCTTAGAGGGAAACGTTTGTTATCCCTTGCTGTGAATGAATGAATGAATTTACTTTATTACAGTCACAGACCAGCATAAGCAAAACATCTAAATAAATAGCATAACAGTATCTCTAAGCGTATAATTGTAAAATAAATGGAAGAAAGAACCAAATGTAGATTAAAACATATACATAAAATACTTGATTAAGCATAGGTAATGGATGAGTAAAAACTGATAAGAAAAATTAAAAGAGATCAGTTAAAAACAGCTGTATGGGATGGGGCAGGTCTAACAATATGGGCCTTCAATTTAGGACTGATTTGTAACATAGACCATCCTTCAACAAATATCTATCATGGTAGCGCAGAATCTGGCGACTAAATACAGTGGACGCTTGGGTTCTGAATGTGATCCATGCAGGAAACACGTTTGCAACCCGCAGCGTTCACAACCTGCAGCGTTCACAACCCGCAGCACTGCATGTGCACACATACGGGTTGCAATTCGGCACTACTGCGCATGCGCAAAGCGCTATGTAGTGCTTCTGCACATGTGCAAGCACCAAAACCCAGAAGTATCCCATTGTGGTACTTCCGGGTTCAGCACGGTGTGCAACATGAAATCACACAACCCGAAGCATCTGTAACCCAAGATATGACTGTATGGCTTCTTCCCATTTTTTATCTTGAGAGCATGGTGGACATTTTGGTTTCCACGATCTCGCATATTTCCACACCATGGATTCCCTCCCCAAAAAAGAATTTTCTCGTGGGGGGGTGATAGCACTGCAAAATCGCGTGAGATCGTGACAACCAACACGGCTGCAGTTCTTTCGCGAAAAAAATGGGCTGTCCCGGTTTTTCTGGGACACTGGCAGAAAATGCCATCTTCACATGGAGGATGCATAGAACTATATGCATGTTGAACAGCAATAGAGGGAGGGCAAATCTTTTTGCAATTTGGAAAGGTTCCAAAAAAATGCACTGGAAAGTGTGGGATAATGATAGTTAGAGGCAATGTCAAACAAACAAACCAACAAATCTGAATCAATGCTCAAGAAACAGACATGCCTTTGGATTTCATGAAAGCATCTTAGGATGCCACCCATCTCCCTAGAGATCTGACACAGGAGCAGAGGACTTTCGCGGTCTGTCAGAGGGCTTAAGCTGCATCCCCCTCCTCATCTATGTGTTTCTGCAACCTGTATGTTTGTAAAATAAATGCAAACATTACAAAGCACCAGTAAAACTTCCAGGGGAACTCTTTTGAAAGAGAAGAAAACCAGGGTAAGCACTGTGCCTTTGGAGCTTACGGCCACTCAGAGAATTGGAGCGAGTGTAACAATCCAAAACAAGATGAGATAAAAGAAAATAAAACCCATATGCATGAAAATAAACAATCAAACAAATATAGAGGATGATAACAGAACTACCAGCCACAAAGTGGACCGGTAACAAAATAACAAAGAAATCAAGATTGGGTTTTGCCAAGTTTGCAGTTTGCTGGCTGCCAGTCCCAGCCTGCCAACCTCCTAGTTTTATTCCTCCTCCATCTCAAAGATAAAGCCTGTGTAAAAACTCTGCTCACCCAGCAGCTCAGGAGTGCTGCTCTCTGATCGGAGCAGCACTCCTGAGTATTTGATGATGGTGCCCGGAATTAAGAACCATTGGAATTTTATGTCTCTCTTTGACATTCCCTTTTGAATAATTGCCTTGAGGCCTCCTTTGTGCCAGTATATTTGCTCCAGCCTTGTTACATTCTCTTAAACTGATCTTGCAAAGCTGTGCCAGTTCCCTGGATGCCAGAGAAAATAACATACACCAAGAAGACGAGGCTTCCAAAGGATTCTCAAGCAGGGAAGTGTCAAAGCATGGAGAAGATTGCAATTAGGAGTTCAAATAGCCAGGAAGGAAGCATAGCATCATAAGTTACCTAGTTTGTGTCTATATTCACTATAACTACTTATCCACTATGGCGGAAAATGGCTACACAGCATCCTAGAAAATAGGACTTGGGTGGTTTGAGAATAACCCAGAATGGAAGTCTTTCAGAGCTTTTCAGGATCTTGGTTGTTGCACTGATACACAATACATCTCTCTCTTGGAACCATGTGTTGTGTTCAACATGAAGTTTCAGGTTGAATGTAGTAGTTTAGAACAGGTATTTTATGAACAAGCAAAACTCCATATCCATCCATCAGCTGAACTTAACCTTCTCTAACTGAACAAGGTAACCAACAGTCTTGCTCTTAAGATTCTATGCATCTTAAAAAGGTAAAGGTATCCCTGCCCGTACGGGCCAGTCTTGACAGACTCTAGGGTTGTGCGCTCATCTCACTCTATAGGCCGGGAGCCAGCGCTGTCCGCAGACACTTCCGGGTCACGTGGCCAGCGTGACAAGCTGCATCTGGCGAGCCAGCGCAGCACACGGAATGCCATTTACCTTCCCGCTGGTAAGCGGTCCCTATTTATCTACTTGCACCCGGAGGTGCTTTCGAACTGCTAGGTTGGCAGGCGCTGGAACCGAACGGCGGGAGCGCATCCCGCTGCGGGGATTTGAACCGCCGACCATGCAATCGGCAAGTCCTAGGTGCTGAGGTTTTACCCACAGTGCCACCCGCGTCCAAAGCAACATATATCATCCTGGGGTGTGTGCACAAAAGGAGATTGCAAAATAGAGAGAGATAAAGGACTGTCACGTAGAAGATGGAGCAATCTTATTTTCTCGTGCTCCCAAGGGAAGAATCCAAACCAATGGCTTCAAGTTAAAAGAAAGGAGATTCCAACTAAACATCAGGAAGAACTTTCTGGTGGTAAGAGCTGCTTGACAGTGGAATGGACTCCCTAGGGAGGTGAGGGACTCTCCTTCCTTGGAGGTTTTTAGGCAGAGGTTGGATGGCCATCTGTCATGCATGCTTTAGTTGAGATTCCTGCATTGCAGGGGGTTGGACAAGATGACCCCGGGGTCCCTTCCATCCCTACAATTCTATGATTCCGTGGTGCAAATGTGACAATCTTTTATGGTGCTGCACATAGGAGCCAACTCCTAAGGGCTGTGGGGGCTTTGACCCCCCAAAATAAAATATTTGAGGGGGCCAGGCCCCACAAAGTTGATGGGCATTGCCTCTCAAATGGTGTGTGTGTACTGCATCATACAATTGATTATGTGTGCCAGGGCTTACCTAAGTTGGCACCCCTGGTGCTGCAAAATTCTTTGTTGCTTTTGCTGCAAAAGATCTGCAAAGCTACTTTGGGGGATTTGTAACCTCAATCAAAGCAGAGGTATTCCCCTCCCTAAATACTCCCCAACAAAGGTTGCTTAGCTGTGCTTTCACAGGGCAATGCTTTGTTTACACAATATTATTGATTACTGATTAACACACACATTTCATTGTGACACATATGCCCTGGGAGCTAACAACTATTCTGAAATTATTAGTACTCCAATTTAATTAAAGGCCCGTATCAATTATTGATCTTCAGCCCAAATGGCTTTTTCATCGTATTGAATTGTTGCCTGGAGTGTACATGGTTTCTAATGGACTTATTATTTCTTCTCTTAAGTAGATGACTTTTTGATTATTATTTCTTCATTTGCAAAAGTCTGACATGAGAAGATCGGTTTTATTTCTTTTGTACAGTTACTCTGGTATTTACCTAGTCCTCAGAACTATTATTTTGTTCTTCTGGCAAGGATCAAGGTCAGTATTCCTTCTGCCCTGCATCAGGACAGTTTTTTGTGTCAGCTAGTACATCATGGGACACGGGTGGCGCTGTGGGTTAAACCACAGAGCCTAGGACTTGCTGATCAGAAGGTCGTGGTTTGAATCCCCGCGACGGGGTGAGCTCCCGTTGCTCGGTCCCTGCTCCTGCCAACCTAGCAGTTCGAAAGCACCTCAAAGTGCAAGTAGATAAACAGGTACCGCTCCGGTGGGAAGGTAAACGGCGTTTCCGTGCGCTGCTCTGGTTCGCCAGAAGCGACTTAGTCATGCTGGCCACATGACCCGGAAGCTGTACGCCGGCTCCCTTGGCCAATAAAGCGAGATGAGCGCCACAACCCCAGAGTCGGTCACGACTGGACCTAATGGTCAGGGGTCCCTTTACCTTTAGTAACACCATGCTTATTCTGCCCTGCCCACACCACCTTCCTGTTGTGACTTAAAAAACTCAAGACACATTTTCTTGTAGGAACACAGCACATATCATGCCTTCCAGCATTTCACATGCTTAGAACATCCCTTTGCCTATACTAAGGCACATGATGAAGCCACATCCCTGCCACTGTTATAGGTTTTTGAAGGGGAAGGGCAGTAACTCAGTGGCAGACCATCTGCCTTGACTGAAGAAGGTCCATGTTCAGTCCCCACAATCTCCAGTTAGAGGTGGATGTGCAATGGAACTTCCTGTCAGAGGCTGGGCAGAGGAGGAATGGTGGAGACCACCTCCCCAGCCTGAAACTTCCAGTGAGGAGGAAGAAGAAGACAGTTTAGATTTACAAAGGGGTTTGCAGGAGGTCACAGCTCAGAGGCAGATAAGGGGGAAAGTTGGGAGATCATGGGAGAGAAGAGGAGGAGGAGGAAGCAGGGCGACAGATGATGGACACAGTGTTGTCAGGTGTGCGTGCAGGAGCCAGGCCCTGTGACCAATAGGACTCTGCAGGACTGGGGCCTTCCTAAGTTTGTTCTGAAGAGGCAAGGCGCAGCCATAGGTAAGGCTGATTGGTAACTCACAGCACCTGGTGGCCAGAGCAGGGAAGGGATATAAGGTCAGCATTTTCCCCTCTGCTCTTTGCCACAGCAACATGTTCCTTACCTTGCTGAGTTTGACTTTGTGACCCCTGACTTCGTGACTCCTTGCTTCTTGATCCTCAGACCCTTGACTCCTTGACTCCTTGCTTCTTGATCCTCAGACCCCTGACTTTGTGACTCCTTGCTTCTTGATCCTCGGACCCCTGACTTTGTGACTCCTTGCTTCTTGAGCCTAGGACCCTTGACTCCTTGACTCCTTGCTTCTTGATCCTCAGACCATTGACTCCTTGACTCCTTGCTTCTTGATCCTCGGACCCTTGACTCCTTGACTCCTTGCTTCTTGATCCTCGGACCCCTGACTTCGTGACTCCTTGCTTCCTGACCCTTGGACCCTTGGCTTTCTGACTCCTAGCTTCTGGACTTCCGTTCCTGCTCCCACCCCGCCATCTTGCCTCTGGTCCCGAAGTCCCCAGCCAGGACTTTGATCACCTGTGAATAGGACCGTGACAAGTCTCTTTAGAAAGCTTTCCAGACCCCTCCCCCCCAGAACCCAGCGAGCCTTGAAAGTAGGAAAGCAAAGAGCTCAAAGACAGAGGGCACATAGCAGCTCCCGTAGAAGTGACAATGAGGAAATGAGAGAGACAGGGGAGTGGAGATTTACTCGGGACAACGCCATTATCCAAGAGTCTGGGTTCTATAGCCTCTCTCTGTAATTATTGAATAAAAAAGGAAGGTAAGAAACCTTCCCTTGTCTTTATACTTTTCCAGGCAATCAGCTAGGAGCTGCTGCCAGCATCCTGACACTTCCCTATCCTTTCCTCTCCTCTTCCTGCACCCCCCTAAATCTGTTCTGGGGAACTTCCACCACCCCTTTGGAGCAGGTTGGGGGATATGTGGGGAGAGGGAAGGTACATTTTGTTGCGCAAGCACAAATCCTTGCACTAGCAGAAGAATTTTGTTGGATACGACCCAGAAACTTTAAACCAAGCAACCCTACCAGTCATGGATGGTTTGCTCATCTATAGGTAAGGTAAAAGGTAAAGGACCCCTGGAGGGTTATGTTCAGTCAAAGGCGACTATGGGGTTGTGGCACTCATCTCGTTTTCAGGCCAAGGGAGCCAGCATTTGTCCACAAACAACTTTCCAGGTCATGTGGCCAGCATGACTAAACCACTTCTGGTGCAGTGGGACACCATGATGGAAACCAGAGCACATGGAAACAGTTTACCTTCCAGCCACAGTGGTACGTATTTATCTACTTGCACTGGAATGCTTTCGAACTGCTAGGTTGGCAGAGGCTGGGACAGAACAAGGGGAGCTCACCCTGTTGAGCGGATTTGAACCACCGAGCTTCTGGTCAGCAAGCCCAAGAGGCTCAGTGGTTTAGACCACAACACCATCCACGTCCCTCATCTATAATATAGATAGTGATATAAGAATAGTGACCTACTCTGTATGGGGTTATTGTGGGGAGTGAAATAATGCATGCACAGGGGTCAGAACCATCTTAATGGAAGGAAGAAGAAGAAAGGTAATCAACTTTCAGTATAATTAATGATATTTATCATACTAAAATCATAATAAGGTGACTCTTACATAAGAGGCAGCTTGATCTAGTAGCTGGCAAGTACAGCTCGGATTGATCTGGGGTTTCCCATGCAACTCTCTTCATCATGTTTATATTTGTGAATACTCTCCAGACTCCAGAAGCATTTCAATATAATAATTCTATTTCCTCTTGGTGATACCATCTAAGCAAAACTTTACTCAACAGTTCCAGGCGGAAGAGAAAATTAGTCTCCACTTATCAAATGACTAACATTAAAACGATCTGGTACTGCTTCTCCAACTCCTTCCAAGTTCTCAGAGGGCTCCATATCTCCCTTGTGTAATTATTTTTAATCAAACAGGTGAATCATAATCAGGAACGGCGTTTGCATTTAGAAAAAGCTGAAACGACTGCCACATTGCCAAGCGGTAGCCTCAGGATCAAATACGTTACTTTCACAAATCAGCTGTACGCCAGTGAAGCTCTGTGTTCTCCCGGTTATGAGCAACATACTACATTTGCAATTAAACATATTAGCACCGAATTAACACACTCAAGCTGAAATAATGATTCATGCCAATATAGCCCTTTAGGGATGGGCTGTGGCTCAGCAGTAGAAAATCTGCTTTGCATGAAGAAGGTTCCAAGTTCAGTCACTGGCGTCTTCGGGAAGGGCTGGGAGAGACAGCAAGACTTGAATCCTGGAGATCGGCTGCCAGTAGACAGAGATGGACCAGTCGTATAAGGCAGATTCCTATGTCCCAAGCGGTTTCCAAAGTGAATGGTATAACTCCTGGGGAGGGGGAATTATGTAGGTGGGTGCGAAGAGTCAAGGGGGAAGCTGGAGGACGACTGTCAGGCTTTGAAAAGCTGGCATCTCTGGATCAAGTGCATCAATGTTGTTGAATTAATTAAACTACATAGTTTTTATTGGATTGTGAACAATTGTGAAATTAATTAATCCAGCATGGATTCAATTCCTGGAATAGCCAGGCTAGCTTCCTGTTGAGGTAATGGCTCTCTAAGTAACAAAGGAAGTGGCTTTGTGCCGGAGTACTTATGGGTGGGTGCCCCTACTTCACTGGAAGGACAGATCCTGAAGCTGGGACTCCAATATTTTGGTCACCTCATGAGACGAGAAGACTCCCTGGAAAAGACCCTGATGTTGGGAAAGATGGAGGGCACAAGGAGAAGGGGACGACAGAGGACGAGATGGTTGGATAGTGTTCTTGAAGCTACCAGCATGAGTTTGACCAAACTGCAGGAGGCAGTGGAAGACAGGAGTGCCTGGCGTGCTCTGGTCCATGGGGTCACGAAGAGTCGGACACAACTAAATGACTAAACAACAACAACAACCCCTACTTCAACTGCCTGGTAGTTAGGAACCCCAGAATCTTGCAATGCTTAGAGATTGGAGGTGGCGTAGAGCAATACATTCTTTGCTACTGATTTCGTGGTGGGTGCTGAGTCCACATTTAAGCATAAGGTTAACTCCTGATTGCAGCTCATGCACACAAGGAAAATGTTCCAGAGCATTACTGGAGTCATTTTCATGACACAAATCATCTCCTTGGTGACTGAATAACTAGATTAGTATGCACTTTGCAATCAGCTCGCTCCTATTGTTCGTTCACATCTGCCTAACCCAATTTTAGGCTTTTAATCATCCCTGCTTGTTAAATATTCTCTCTCCTGTGTTCAGCTCTTCCTCTCTGCCAACATTTTACTTTGCTGCAAGCTGCAGACCACACACCTGCACGGGGCTCTGAGACAAGCAAGCAGCCTTAGCATGTCAGGAGGGTCTGGAGTACAGAATGTACGGCATCTTCCATGGTGCCAGGTAGTTCCTCAATTGGACGTGCCTGTTGACAAAAACAACACACTTGGACTACACACCAAATATTTGTGAAGCACCTGAGTGGATTATCTTGTCTAGTCATCATAATTCCTTGAGCTTCCCCTTATGTCTCAGCAGCAGCTTCTGCATTCAGCGCAAATGTCTCATCATTCAACTGAGGAGAAGTCTGGGGTTGGGAGCAGCCATAGGAAATTGTTTTTTGCCTTATAACAAATCAGACCATGTGCCCATCGTACACATGGGTAGGCAAACTAAGGCCTGGGGGCCGGATCCGGTCCAATTGCCTTCTAAATCTGGCCCGCAGACAGTCCGGGAATCAGCTTGTTTTTACCTGAGTAGAATGTGTCCTTTTATTTAAAATACATCTCTGGGTTATTTGTGGGGCCTGCCTGGTGTTTTTACATGAGTAGAATGTGTGCTTTTATTTAAAATGCATCTCTGGGTTATTTGTGGGGCCTGCCTGGTGTTTTTGCATGAGTAGAATGTGTGCTTTTATTTAAAATGCATCTCTGGATTATTTTGGGGGCATAGGAATTCGTTCATTCCCCCCCCCAAAAATATATATCCGTTGTCCCCCAAGGTATGAGGGACAGTGGCCTGGCCCCTGCTGAAAAAGTATGCTGACCCCTGCCTTAACAGGACCTATATACCTCTTAATCATCAACACCTCTAAGCAGTTTACATGAAAATTAGTTCTGATTTAGTCCTGTCAACACTGAGAGGCAGCATCTCTCCAGGGTTTCAGATAGGAAATTTTCCCTGCCCTCCCTGGAGATGCCAGGGATTGAACCTGGAACCTTTCGCTTGCCTCCTGCCTCTACCTCTCCTGCTCCACTGTCTCCCAGGACCAGAAGAGGAGTGAAGAGGGAGAAGCAGAAACAGGATACACAAAGGTGGAGTCTTCGTCTGCTTGCCCACAGCTCAGTGGGGGTGGGATACATAAGCCAAGGTTGGAGCAACTGCCTCATGAGGTGCACACCTAGGAGCAGCTGAGAAATGCGGAACTGATGGACATCCCTTTTCCTAACTTATAAGTGTACTTTTGACAATAAAGAGCTGATTCCTCGCTCTGCATATTCCATGCCTGCCAGCACTGTGACACCCAATCATTCGCCCAGGGTGAGCCCAGGGTGACTCTGAATAATAATAATAATAATAATAATAATAATAATAATAATTATTATTATTATTTATTTATTTATTTATTTATACCCTGCCCATCTGGCTGAGTTTCCCCAGCCACTATGGGCGGCTCCCAAGAGAACAGTAACAATAATAAAAAAGCAACAACATCAAACATTAAAAACTTCCCTAAACAGGGCTGCCTTCAGATGTCTTCTAAAAGTCAGATAATTGTTCATTTCCTTGACATCTGTAGGAAGGATGTTCCACAGGGCAGGCACCACCACCGAGAAGGCCCTCTGCCTGGTTCCCTGTAACCTCACTTCTCGCAGTGAGGGAACCACCAGAAGGCCCTTGGTGCTGGACCTCAGTGTCTGGCCTGGATGATGGGAGTGGAGACGCTCCTTCGGGTATACTGGGCCGAGGCGCCCAGTAGGGACCTTTAGGGATTTAAAGGTCAGCACCAACACATTGAATTGTGCTTGGAAAAGTACTGGGAGCCAATGTAGGTCTTTCAGGTCCGGTGTTATATGGTCTCGGCGGCCGCCAGTAGCGTAGCGTGGGGGGTGCAGGGGGGGCCGGCCGCACCGGGCGCAACATCTGGGGTTAGGGCAAATCCATGGGTTAGGGGGCGCAAATCCACAGGTTAGGGGGCGCAAATCCATGGGTTAGGGGGCGCAAATTACTTGCCTTGCCCCGGGTGCTGACAACCCACGCTACACCACTGGCGGCCGCTCCCAGTCACCAGTCTAGCTGCCACATTCTGGTTTAGTTGTAGTTTCCGGGTCACCTTCAAAGATTTAAAAATCTTCTTGGCTCTTCTAATTGTCTTGAGAAGTGATACTTCAAACTTATGGTAGTTTTGCTGTTTGAGTGGTGCTTGGACCAATACTATTTAGGTTAGCTCATTGGCTATGTGAAATTGCTACGGCTGTTCATTCATATGTTTTTGTTGTATTTCTCCATATACCAATAATAAGGAACTTTGCTCACTTGTGTGTCACAAACACACAACGCATTTTGCCTTTAATAAAATCACACCCTTCTCTCTCTCTCTCTCTCTCTCACACACACACACACACACAGACACACACACACAGAGAGAGAGAGAGGGAGAGAGCGCAGCAGCAGCAGTTCCACTCTTCTTGGTGATACCCATTATCTTCGCATTTTCATCCAGATTTTCCCCACAAAAAGGTGAAGGACAATCAGCTTAGCCAAGAGTAGGTGGAGATGCGCAATTTGTTCTGGAACAGAATTTTGACATTTTACCCTATTTTTTCCTTTTTCTTTTTTGCTTCAAGGCAGTAAATAAGGCAAAGAAAAAGGCCTTTTCATGCAAATGTTTTGCAGCGCTGGAGGCTATGTACATTGGATCATGTCCGCAGCTGGTTTCACTTAGAAACAAGCAAAGTGGCTGAAGCTGAACCAAGAGCCTCTCTGAACCTTTGCCCACACAAAAACAAAACACAGCACAACAGAGGGACCTTTAGGGAGGTCCGCTTAATTTCTGTCCATTATCTTCTTCCCACTCTACATATTTAAACGTCTGGCATGGGCTAAAAGAAAACATGCCAATGCAATGAAAACTCCCATGACACATTTCTTGCTTAGCTTTGCAGATTGGCAACCCAAATCTCTTTCCTTTGGTCAGCTGTTCTAAGAGAAAGCTTGAAAGCTCTGGTACCCCGGCCATGAAACCACAGGTCTTGTTCCACTGTGCCAGAGTTATCTCCATAGACAAATGGCCCTGAAATAGCAGGGCCCCCAAGTGGGTAGAGTTGTCTGTTTTATGGATGTATTGATGAAACCCCCTTATATTGAACAGGACCATTTCCTCATATGGGACTCTTCCCTTTGTACAGCTGCCTGCAGTCAAATTTCTCTACCCACAATCCCACACAGGCATATCTCCGTTCAGGAAAAACAGAAGCATTATCCTAACTCAAGGACACATTCCAGCAAAGCAAAAGCGTTTTTCTCTTTTAAAGCCATCCAAGTTGGTGGCCACCACTGACTCCTAACGCCATGGTTTCACTATCCCGGGTGGCGCTGTGGGTTAAACCACAGAGCCTAGGACTTGCCGATCAGAAGGTTGGTGGTTCGAATCCCCGCAACGGGGTGAGCTCCCGTTGCTTGGTCCCTGCTCCTGCCAACCTAGCAGTTCGAAAGCACGTCAAAGTGCAAGTAGATAAATAGGTACCACTCCAGCGGGAAGGTAAACGGCGTTTCCGTGCGCTGCTCTGGTTTGCCAGAAGCGGCTTAGTCATGCTGGCCACATGACCCGGAAGCTGTACACCGGCTCCCTCGGCCAGTAAAGCGAGATGAGCGCCGCAACCCAAGAGTCGGTCACGACTGGACCTAATGGTCAGGGGTCCCTTTACCTTTACCTTTTAAGGTGTGTTTGAATTTGTTCTGAATGAAGTACTTTGGACACCATCCTCTCCACACATCTTACAGTGGTGTGTGTGGCCTGGAAAGGGGTGTGTGGCTTGTATCAGTTTTTATACTGCCTTCCATCAAATGAAATCAGAGCCGTTTACATAAATGAATAAAAGGCCTTCTTTTAAAAACAAAGAACAAAAAACCAAGCCACCCTTGACTGATGAATTTTCAGAACTGGTCAGTCAGCGCCTTTGTTATTTATCTTAAAAAAGAGTCGGAGATAAAGTATATTTTCTTGTTTTCTAGCAGTTTCTTCTCCAGCTTCTGTGACAGCGAGTTTAAAGAGAGAACCCAACTGCTCCGTTTCCTGCATGTCAATGCCAGGTCATCTTAGGTTTTAAGCAGTGAACGCTGTCTATGAATCACACTCAGGGTAGCAGCAGAGAGAACAATTTATCCTAGAATGTCCCCTACAACCCAGCCCAATCACCTGGCCTGAACCACGTTTTAATCCCCTAGCAGGTGAAATAAGGCAAATCGGAGACTGAACTTTTAGTCCCTGCTGCAGGTTCAGGAAAGGGCAGTGGTTAAATTTCCTCTCTCCTCTCTAAGACACTGTTGGAATCCAGCTCCCACCAGCCCCAGCCAGCCAGACCAATAGTCACAGCTTCAGATAAAAGAATCTATCAGTTTGGGGTCTCTCCGTTTTTAATTTTTCCAATCTTAAATTCAGTTCTCCACATGTTGCAGCAATCTGCAATTATTTTTATTTTTTAATTCTCGTGAATATTCATCTGCATCTTTGTGCTAATTTCTCCCAGCAAACACAATTTTGTATGCAGTCTTGAATAATGTACACATTTTTGCAAGCAGTTTTCCACAATGTAATGCGTTTTGTGTATTGTTTTCACTAATATCTTCATGTTGGGCACAATATATGCATTTTTTGCAAACACTGTTTGCATTGTGAAGTTTGGATAAGTGTGGACTTGTGTGTTTGGTTCTCTGGGATGCATTCCTAAACATTGCTTTCATTAAGAAAAGGTCAGAGTAAAGGTCCATTGTAATCCAGCATGCTGCCTCCGACAGTGGACAGCCAAATAACTGAGATGTTCACCAGCAAGTCCTGATGCAGATAATTATTCCCTACTCCTTGTCCTCACCATCTGGCAATCAGAGCTAGATTATGTCTAAATATCAATACTGTGATTATTTTTATTCTTTTAGCTTTTATAACTAGTAACCATCACTGGATCATCATTTTTAAATGATGGCCTACTTTAAGTGTAATTTTGGGTGAGTTCCATGTGACCATATAAACTGGTTCACTACAGGCCTCTGACGATGCTATTGCTAAACATACTGCGGCCTGACTTAATATGTTACCAAATGCAGGAATTGAGGCTGGCCCACACATGAGGCAAGGTGAAGCAACTGTCTCAGGTGGCAAGATCCGGCCACCAAGGAAAGCATCGCCCACTGTTGCAACAGTATTGACAGCAATGCCAAGCATCATCTTTAAACTGAGCTTCACAATTTGATAATTTTCTGTTGCATGCAGGAAGACTTCCTTTTCTGCTCATTTTGAATATCGGCACCAACTGGATGGATTCTCCAAGCTGTGCAATGCAATGCTAAACATGTTTACTGTAAAGTAACAGACCTTCCAAGGGTCCCTATTTTCTAGGGATGTCCCTGATTTAGAAAAGCCATCCCGGTTTTCTGATTTGATGTCCCACTTTTCCTTAGGATGTCCCTGTTTTCATTGGAGAAATGTTGGAGGGTATGGAGTTATCCAACCCCAGAGCTGTCTGAAGGCAATCCTGTATAGGCAAGGTTTTTTTGATGTTTAATTTTTTATATATGTTGGAAGCTGCCCAGAGTGGCTGGGGCAACCCAGTAAGATGTTTGGGGGAATAAATAGTAAAACTATCATGAGGAAATGGGATATCCTTATTTTCATCGGAGAAATGTTGGAGGGCATGTAGTAAGTCCCACTGAACTCAGTGCAGCTTACTCCCTGTTCATCTCCCTTAGAATTGCAGCAACTCCACGTCTGCAGAAAGATTAGCTTCTGTTTATTCTTGCCACTCCATTTATAAATTATTGACGTCTCCAGTCCTCTGTCAATTTTCTTTTTTTTCCACTTTCCCTAAAAAAACCCCCAAAATAAAATAAATCCCTATGTCTTGATCTGTAGCTAGACTTGGGGATGATTAAAGTTCATTTTTTTAAATTAAAAAAACCAGCCTTTTTTTTAAAAAAAAAGTTGTTCTAGCATGAGTTGCATCATGGATTTGCATTTTCCTCTGTCGAAACGCTAGTTTGGAGTGACATCTCTTCGTTCACACCTTTCAAGAGAAGGAAAACTTTCTGGTGTGATTTCTGCTTGGAGCGCATATGCCACAGGGCACCATTCCAACCCCTCTCCCCCCCCCCCATGGCTAAATGTTTAAAAGACGGAGATTCTCTGCCTTATAACACACACACACAGAGAGAGAGAGAGAGAGAGAGAGAGAGAGAGAGAGAGAACGAACCATGTGAACTGAGAACCCAGTTCATTCATGCATTCCTTCCCAGCATCATTCCATGGCTGGGAGCCAGATACCATTTGACGTCATGGATCTAACCAAGAACTTAATGTACTGGCTATGGGACAAGAGTTTACTACGAAGTGGTGAAGGGGGGGGGCAGGCCGACATAGCAGCAAGTTGAAACATACAGAAGACATTAATCGAGAGGGGGCAAACTGAAAATGATGCAAATATAATGTGTACCATAATCCCCCCCATTTTTGCTTCTTCTTCTTTTTGCCCCCTTACCAGATGGGCGGGGTACAAATAATAAATTATTATTATTAACACTTAGGAAATTCATACACGCTCAGAAACCATTGTGCTTTTGATTAGGTAGTATAGCTGGAACGGCAAGACGAACAGACAAAAGAATAGCAGCGCTGACTTAAATAGCTTTTGCTGGTCCTCTTTCCTCCTCTCCCCTCCGGTACTTGTTATGTTTACCAAGCTGTTAAAAGAAAGCTCTTTTCGATAAATAAATACAAAATGTCGAAAGCAAATATGCCAAGAGGGTTGCTTGCTTTGAGTAGCGTAGTAAATGCTCCTTCTTGGAGTTAAATATTAAACGCTTCTTGTATAAAAATTTGCTTGGAAATCTAGTACAGGAGGTGAATGAGAAAAGGGGGGCCCTGCAACAGAATGTTGCAGTGCAGGGTGTTCTCTGTTCAGGTGTCCAGTCATTGCAAATGCAATTGCAATTGCACCAGCAGATCCACTGTCTCCCATATGGTACTCCTGCTGAGGTACTTATATGGTCCCAACCACATCCCTGGCTCACCCCTCTAAGCAGCAGCGGGGCATTTCTGCTTCCTGATGGAGTGACCTGCCCTCTGCTCCTGCCATGCTGTGTTAAGAGGATTCTCCCAAAGCTACCCACCCCCAATTTTGGAGGCATGGGGGGCACAGGGGAGGAGAGAGAAGAAGCCCCACTGCGCTAGCAGGAATCCTTGCATGGGCTTCACCTAGCAGAGCTTCTTGGTTGAATCCTGACCATCATCTTTAAACAGGACTTGGACCAGACTGCCCTTCAAACAGAAAACTCCTTCAAACAGAGGGCTGTCTTCTTACAACCTTCTACATAGTGAACTGGTCTCCATCAAACATGTCCTTTTGGGTGGTCTGCAGCAGCTACCTAAAATCAGGAGGCACCAGAGATCTGGGGGCACACACACACACGCATAAAAGCATTGTCTATCTCCCCAGTCAAACAGCACCATCCCAAACTACTTGGGATTAGGGTTAGGGCAGGTGACATCCTTTGTGAAACAGGAGTATTGTACATAAAAATAGCCATTAGAAAAACCATGTTGTTGTTGTTGTTGTTCATCCGTCCGTCCGTCTGTCTCAGGAGACAATGTGTACCTCCAGGCGTGAACTCAAACCGCTGTGCTAACAGCACCGAATGACCTTTGTGCGGCGCAAGCCTCAGCAGTATGTGTGGAGGTCCTGAGCGGCCCAGACAACAAGACCTCCCTTTCATACTCGCTGAGGTGATCCAAAGGATCAATGCATTTGGCACCAGTTTGGCTGCAGGAATTGCTGGAAGGAGGCTTATGAAACACCATCCAACTATCTTAGGGACTCCACTCTGGATCTGTGTAGGGTTTCCTCCTTGGACTTTTCTTCTCTTGAAGATGTCCCGCAAGGCAGCAGAGGTTTAGGATCAGAGTTTTTCTTCTCCTAGAGGGGCTACCTTCCTAGATTGATGTGGCCCATCTGCCCCTCACTTCCATCTACAGCACAAGCAGAGACCTCCTTATTGACTGTTGGACCCATTATTGGTCTTGTCTGCTCAATCCGTCAAAGCCTGTCTTCACATGTAGGGGAAAGTCCCTAACTCACCAAGGCTTTGAGACTCATCAGCTATCCTACTGGTTTAGTTGGCCAGTCAAAGCCATTCCCAGGGTATGGCCGCTGGTCACATGCTGACATCTAGGAGCCACAGGTGAGAGATGAGTGCAGGGTGGGACCAAAGATGGACAAGCTATCCCAGAAGGAGCCTGATGTGGGGACTACTCTCTCCCCTAATACTCTACCCACACAGGTGGGAACCATTTTGCACACATTCAATTGGGGCACAACTGCCCCCATGTGCGCCATTTTTGGCCCTAGAAGAGGCAGAATGGGGTGATGTGGGCTTAAGCACACTCCACTGACACGGGTGATGACCCAGAATGCAACCCCTGCACAAATGGGGAGTTGTATGTACTGCAAACAAACTTTCTCCAGTCACACCCTTCTCGTTCCCAGCTGCCTTAAAATGCTTACATAGATAGAGAAATCTGCCTCGCTGTGGGAAGATCTTCAGGCTTTAAGGAAGTTCAAGAGGGAGAGAACTGTGGAGCTGAGAACAGCCACCAGTAAAGAAAACATATCTTGCTAAAAACTATTTAAGTGCCCTTTTCAGTGTCAATGGTTCAGTTCTCTATTTTTCAGTCCTAGATACTAAAATCTGCATACAGGCCTGATGTGAAGTTTGATTTGGCTTTATCTTCATGTGCATCTTTCAACCTCACCCAGATTTCCAAGAACTGTTTTTGATCCTTTGTTTTAGAGGGTTGAGCAGCATATAGATTTAAATCACTAGGTCAGTGCTGATTTGAGCTTACCCAATCAAGGTTAATGGATTACTTTCACTCATGTTGTATTGCATGTTCATACAGTAAATGGATGGTGAGGGGACCAGACTACATCTGCATCCAGATGTGGTATTATTAATAATAATAGTGCTTTCATTCATTACACACACACAGCCAGGGCAGGTTACAACAACCTAAAATACAATGATAAAAACAATGAAAAGCAACTTACAATTGCAATTGGTCTTTAAAATATGCATCTCAGGTGTCAAAGGCCTGGGTAAAGAGAGGTGCATCTTCAACATTCACTGAAAAATGTATAATAAAGATGCTAGACGCACATCTATGGGGGTTGGGATTCCACAACTTAGTGGATGTCATAGAGAATTCCCTCTAGTCTATTGGGCCACCTCCCCCCAAACTTTCTGTGGGCAGCAGAACTACCAGGAAGGCCCCCTCTGCTCATCTTAACTCCCAAGAAGGCCTGTATCTTTCAGACATTTGGGGCCTAAATCTCTAACATGAATACCAACCACGAGAACTACTGAGCAGCTGACAGCGACGACAACAACTCCTGCAAGGATGTGGCCTTGAAGTCAAAAACACAGCAGTTGCCACCTCTGCTGTTATGTTTGTGAACTTCAAACTGGGAACAAACTAGCAATCAATGCATCTGTTTTAAAACAGGGATAATATGAGATCTAAATGGAACCCAAACCAGTAATCTGGGTGCTGCCTATTGGACCAATGGAAGTTTCCAGGTCTCCTTCAAGGGTGCCCCTGTGTAGAGTGCATTGCAATAATCCAGTCAGGAAGTTAGCAGAGCATGGAATACTATGGCCAAGTCATTTCTGGCCAAAAGGGGTCATAGCCAGCAAACCAGCCAGAGCTGGAAAAGAGCATTCCTAGCCACCAAGAGCACTTGCATCCATAGGCTGTGGGCCAGCTCAGGCCAGAACAGGCCATCTCCCCATCTCCTATACTTGAGAACACAGGACATGTTAACATCACTTATCTTTTCAGGATTCCAGGCTATCACCGCCTCCAAGAAACTGATTTACTGGAGTATCTCCACCACCTCTTCCAATTCAGATGGAACAGAGAGATAGAGCTGGGTGTCGTCCACTTCATGTTGCCTGATGACAGCTTCCAACAGCTTCATATAGATGTTAAAGAGCATGGGAAATGAACCTTATAGAGCACTGCAGGACAGTGCCAAACAATTGCCTTCCATATCTACTTTCTGGAAACAGCACTGGAGGAATTGTGTGAACAGGCCCTGATACTGTCTTCTCCCCCACTACCACCCCATCCTCCCTTCTTCCTTCCTCCAGGGCAGGTGGTGTCCATTACAGAACCTACCACCCATTCTCTTTCCCCAGTCATCAATAACCAACCTGCATTGAAATATAATGGCAGCCATAACTGCAACAGTAAGGTAAAGGGACCCCTGACCCAGTGGAGTAGCGTAGGTTGTCAGCACCCGGGGCAAGGCAAGTAATTTGCGCCCCCTAACCCGTGGATTTGCGCCCCCTAACCCGTGGATTTTCCCTAACCCCAGATGTTGCGCCCGGTGCGGCCGGCCCCCCTTGCACCCCCCACGCTACGCCACTGCCCTGACCTAATGGTCCAGTCGTGACCGACTCTGGGGTTGCGGCACTCATCTCACTTTATTGGCCGAGGGAGCCAGCATATAGCTTCCGGGTCATGTGGCCAGCATGACTAAGCCGCTTCTGGCAAACCAGAGCTGTGCACGGAAATGCCATTTACTTTCCCGCCGGAGCGGTACCTATTTATCTACTTGCACTTTGATGTGCTTTTGAATTGCTAGGTTGGCAGGAGCAGGGACCGAGCAACGGGAGCTCACCCCATCATGGGGATTTGAACTGCCGACCTTCTGATCGGCAAGTCCTAGGCTCAGTGGTTTAACCCACAGCGCCACCCATTGCATTCTGAGTGTTTGCCGCAGATGCTGCAAAGGATAAAAATGATAGAACAGACTCACTGTTGTTGTTGTTATGAGTTATTATGTTCGGCAGCAGTTCAGCGCTCAGCAGAATTCATGGCCATTTCGCTCTTGTAATGTGTTGCTATCCAATAGCAGTTACATTCGTAAGGTGAATTCCAAGTGTTACTCACCCATCCCAAGCATAATCTGTAACCAAGAGTTTACACCTACGGTGGCTTGGTCAGTTCCATGGAATGGAAGGTGGCAGGATCCCCAAGAACGTGCTTTATTGAGAGCTGGCTTCAGGCACCAGGCCCATTGGCCGACCAACTCAGCGTTACAAAGATGTCTGCAAATGATGCACGAAGGCTGGTGGTGTTAACTTCGTTCTGTGGGAATCCATTGCAGGCAACCTGGAGACAATTGCAGATGATCCATTGCAGACTGCCTGGAGACAGACAGACAGGTTGTGCATCCATACCAGTGACCAGAGGAGGAATGACTGCTGAGAGGAACGCAGAGAGAAGAAAGGCCATGGTGCATCTTCACCAGCAATACCACACACCTCCAACAAGGGCCGGATTTAGGTTTGATGAGGCCCTAAGCTACTGAAGGTAATGGGGCCCTTTATATGTCCAGCTGTCCTTTGTCAACAACAAATTATCACTGTTTTGTGTGTTGAATATATGCTCATACACAGGGCCGTCTTAACCATAGGCACCAGGGGTGTGGGGCACCCAGGCGCCGGGCACCAGGCTCTCAGGGGCGCCAGGCCAAGAGTCCAGGGCCTGAGAGTTGGAGTCCGTGGAAGAGCCAGCCTGTCAGTCAGAGTGCCACGGCAGGCTCTTCTGCTGCAGGTGGCTCTGCCCCATGAGTTCGGGGGTGAGCCAGCAAGGCGCTGAGGCGGCCGGCCGGCCGGCTCCACCCTCCTGTGTGCCTGGGATTGGCGTAGGGCCATAGAGAGGCTTACACCACGAGGTACCTGGCTTCACTCAGTCGCCAACGCCAACGCCTTGGGCTGGTTTGTTGTGCTGGGCTCCTTATGTTTCCTGTTTTATTTTCCTGAGGAGAGATAAGCATGGTGTCAGCTCCCTAAAAGAAAGGCCGACAACTCTGGGCAATCTGGGGTGTGCCGCCAGGCAGATCTCTGCACCCCGGCACTGCATATGCTTAAGACAGCCCTGCTCATACTCTTAGTCTATATTGCCTGATCATCAGTCTACAAGCACTCTTTAATATTAGATAACAGGTACAACAGCTTGACCTATATTCAACTGTGCTGCACTGCAGTCTGCAGCTGCATGCTACATATTGCCCTGCAACCAGTCCATGCAGAATGTAGGCCCCCTATATATGGCAATGAGCAAACCAGTGATATTTTAGGGAGCAGGCTAGCAGGCATGGCCCATTACTTACATCATAGGAGCCTACACAACACAAAACACTGTTGATGTATATAGGTTTTATTTTATTTGTTTTTTATCTTATATTTTGGAAATGTACATCCAGTTTTCTTTTCCTTTAATTTTTTTTGGGGGGGGCAAGAGAGTGGGGCCCTAAGCTATAGCTTGTTTAGCTTATATGTAAATCCAGCACTGCCTCCAACTGCCCCAGCTGCAACGAAACATGTCTCTTCCGTATCCAGTCTCTACAGCCACAGCAGGCGCTGTAACTCTCCAACAGTTTGACTTCGCCCTCAAAGGCACACTTCTCCATTGTCTCCTGCGACAGACGGGTGCCAACCAACACCTCAGTAAACTTGTGTGATTCCACTGGGGACAATACAACTATATCACATTGACTAACAGGTCACAAGTGTGTATCACTAAGAACGTATTTATTAACACAAACAGGTTAACACATAGCCACCAGATCATGTGAACTGAAGAACTTCCAGAGAGAAAGGAAAGATTGCTCCATAGGTACCTGGAGCAATGAGATTGCATGCCACAGCCCAGGTTACAGATTAATGCCTTTAGATGCCCATCACTACCGTGATGTCTAAAGCACATACTCTGTCGTAATCTCATTCAAGAGTGAAAGTTGCATATGTTATCGGAAACAGTCTAGGAAGAGCCACAAGGTGGCAGTAATTGTCCTGTAAAGGGAAATGCATGAAGCATACCTAGGAAATGTCAGGGCGGGGTTTTCTACCTTGGCCAGGTGCGCTGAACATACTCTCAAGTTCAAAATTAAAGGAATAGAGACTGAAATACATTCATAATGCCATTTGGACAAACTGTTATCTCACCTGAGCGAAGGCTACTTGTGTAAATAAGGGCCCACATGCTAACTAGGGGCTGAGGATTATTGGTTTTGTTTTTTACTGTTATGTATTTTTGTGTTTTCATATTGTAAACTGCCCTGTGATCCTAGGATGAAGGTAGGTATAGAAACTTAATAAATAAATAAAAATAATTTTAACCATCCTGTACCCCTGCTCATGTCTGGCACAGCACCCCCATAGGAATTAACCATGTCAGAATTTTGTCAGGGATTTTGTTTGGATCACATGACATTTTCAGCAATCCAAGCAGATCTATATGACTAAACTTCCTTCTGCTCTTTCTTTCTTTCTCACTCACCCCTTCCATGCTCTCTTTCCTCCTTCCTCTCTTTCTGATCTTGTAATTTATCCCCAGCTGCACACACGCAGTCCATTTAAAGTACATGTTAAAGAATTCTGGGAACTGGGAACTTGTTCAGGGTGCTGAGAATAGCAGCTCAGCTCCCATGGTTCTTGGGAAGGGCTAGAACAGGGGAAAGGCGTCTCAAATGTATGGCATGCACACAGACTCACACGCCTATAATACCTTTATACTACAGCCAGCTCTGATTTTATTACCCAAGTCCTAGTTTGTTTGTTTGTTTGTTTGTTTTTTAAGTGTCGGGGATCCATTTTCGGGGATACCTTAAAAGAAATATTTCAAAGAGAGTGTATCAAACCTTCAGATTTTGGCTGCCACTCCAGAGTCTCTAGAAGTTAAATATCTGAATTATGGATGGATGCCTTGGGTCTCCTGCACACCCATAATACACTTGCCTGCTTTCCTCTTCCCTTTTCCTGTGTATCTTTTGTTGTTGTTGTTGTTGTTTTAGATTGTAAGTCTGCAGGTACGGATGGTCGTGTTTTGATTGCATGTAAGCTGCTCTGGGAGCCTTTTTGGCTGAGGAGCAGTGAACCATAGAATTATTGCAGTCATAATGGACCTGAGGATCATCCATATGCGGGGCTGCCCTTGAAGCTGACCCAGAAACTCCAGCAGGTGCAGAATGCCGCGACGAGGCTCCTTACGGGGTCCTTGCCGTGGGATCACTTTCATCCAGTGCTTTACCAACTGCACTGGCTCCTGGTGGAGTACAGGGTCAGGTTTAAGGTGCTGGTTTTGACCTTTAAAGCCCTATGCGGCCTAGGACCCTCATACCTACGGGACCACCTCTCCTGATATGCCCTGCGGAGGAACCTTAATGTCCACAAATAACAACACTTTGGAGGTCCCGAGCCTCAAGGAGGTTAGATTGGTTTCAAATAGGGCCAGAGCCTTTTCAGCACTGGCCCTAACATGGTGGAACGCTCTGTCACAAGAGACTAGGGCCCTGCGGGATTTGACATCTTTCCGCAGGGCCTGCAAGACAGAACTGTTCTGCCTGGCCTTTGGTTTGGACTCGGTCTGACCCTTATGTTTCCCTCCCCTTATGGTCTTGATTTATCAGCTATTTTAAAATGAGGCTGCATTTTAAATTGCATTTTAACCTGTATTTTAAATTGTTGTTTTTTTCCTCCCTCTCTTTTCCCCCTATTATGTTTTTACTGTGATTTTATTTTATTGGTGTTAGCTGCCCTGAGCCCTGCTCTGGCCTGGGAGGGCAGGGAATAAATAAAATAATAATTATTATTATTATTATTATTATTATTATTTCCAAGTGAATAAGCAGCTGTCCCACATGAGGACCGAACCTGCAACCTTGGTGTTATCAGCACCGTGCTCTAAGCGATTGAGCTGTCCAGGCTGACACAAATGCTCTAAGCAAAGGAGATAAACGGCACTGCCATCCCTGAAAGATAAATGAATCCCTAGGTGGCCAATAGCTTCTCCACCCATGACAGAGAGAGGTGCGGAATTCAATGGCAAAGAAGCCTGTGGTGTGAAACGAGAACGCTTTGTGAGGTAGAAACCCCTTGGAAACCTCAGTCTCCTGTTTGTGTGATATCGCAGATGACACGGTCTGAACTTTGCACAGATCATGCGTCCAAGTCTGGCCTTGTGAGGGAGTTAAGGGACGCAAGCAGATAAGGCCGTATCTTTCATTAGACGGACTTCTGTGCGTGTGAGGACACAGAGACTGCAGGCTTTCAAGTTGCAGAGAGCTCATCGATTAGGCACGTCAAACACCATACAGCATGCCACAACAACCATCTCTGGGGGAAAACATGTCTGAAACTGTTTTTTTAATGGGTGTGCGTGGGCACCACAACCAAGAGGTAAGCGCTGTTATTAACTGGAAAATGACGTTCTGCCTCAACCTGTCCAATCACTTTTGGTGACATAACAACAAAAGAGCCCAGGATCTTGATCATTATGAGTGAGAGGGTGATGTGGCTTCTGCTGCAGATCGCTATCAGTGAGGGCTTAGGATGGGCATATCCATCCGTTTTAGTATTTTGCAGTTTCCAAACTTTTCCAGACTACACATTTCCATATCAGTGTACACACATGCACGTGCGTGCAATAATTCACTGACAAAGTTAGTGAATTTTTTTCCTAATAAACATATTTTTAATGCCCAATATACATACTGGATGTTTGTGTGTTATTTTCACCATTGGATGCATCTCTATGCATGCTTTATATGCATATATATGTGTTTTTGTACATATTACTCAGCTGAAGAACCACATTGCACAATTCAGATAAGTGCGAATTTTGAAGGCTGTCTGGATTTCGGTTTAGAATCATTGACTTGTAGAATTGTAGAGTTGGAAAGGATCATCTAATCCAACCCTTTCAATGTAGGAATATGCAACTTTGACATTATCAGCACCATGCTCTAACCTCTTGTTTGTTTTTGGAAAGTGTGAATTAAGCAGGATCACCTGTAAATGCAAAATAAATGGGTTTTCTCCCCCATCCCCACCCACACCATCAAGTGTTTGGGGCTAAGTTGAGGTTGCCCTGAGCAAGGTACACAGGATGCAGCAGGTGCCAATGGGAGCAGCCAGGAAAACAATTCGTAAAATTAATTGTTTATTACATTATTATCCAGCCTTTCATCCAAAGAGCTCGGGGCAATATATATGGCTCTCTCCAACCCCATTTAGCCTTCACAACCAACCTTGCAAGGTAGGTTGGGCTAAGAGATGGTGACTGGCCCCAGTTCACCCAGTGAGTGCCATGGCAGAGTGAGGATTCGAACTCTGCTCTCCCCTGGCCATAGCTCATCACGCTAACCAAGTACACCACACTGTCTCTCTTCAAGATGAAGCAGTTGACAAAATCCACCCTACCCACCAAATATTGTGTGTGCGTGTGTTGACTGGGAGAAAAGGTGATGCAACTCCTTGCATTCATGCCCAGATATATAGACTCTGCCCTCTCCACGGGTTGCACTGATGGATAGGCTAATGAGGAGCCAATGAGGCAACATCTGATTCGCAACTCTCTTTCTGACATATGCAACTGATGATATCAGTCACTGGAGGGCTCACCTCCCTGGACCCCGAAGCATTTTTGCCATTTGGCCTGAAGTTCCCTCACTTCTAAGGTCACCACACCAACCAGTTTCATCATCAGCCGATGGCTCTATTGCTGCTTGCAAGTCTAGGTAGAGCAAAAGGACATTGTCCTCCTACCAGAACATACCCAACCTCTCGCTAGTAGCATGTACTCCTACCACCCACAATCCTCCATGCCCTTCCTCTGAAATTCACTGTTTGGCTTTCAAGGCCCTGGGCAGAATTTAGGGTGGCTTCTTCTTTCACGGTGACCTCAGGATAAAGTCACTACAGTAAAAAAACAACAACACAAAAGTGACAAGTAACAATTGCCGCAGTTTTCAGACCATCTCACCAGTGCCGCTCTTACCTCTATTACAGACATCCCCAACCTTCAGCCCTCCAGATGTTTTGGACTACAATTCCCATCATCCCTGACCACTGGTCCTGTTAGCTAGGGATCATGGGAGTTGTAGGCCAAAACATCTGGAGGGGCGCAGGTTGGGGATGCCTGGTCTATTACATGTTGCGGGAAGTGTACAATAAAGCACGGTTTTCCAAACTTGGGTCTCAGTCTGTCAGCAGGACGAGCAGGGCCCTCCCTGCTGATCTCAGGGCCCAAGTCATCCTATAGAGGCAGAAGGACTCCATCACAACAAAATGGAAAGAGATGGATGTCGAAGAAACGGAAGCACAAAGCACCTCCATCAATATGATTTCATAGTCCGTTGGTGGAATGGAACCAACATCTGGACCAATGGATGCATAAAGGTTCAGGGACCCCTGACAATTGCATCCAGTCGCGGACAACTCTGGGGTTGCAGCGCTCATCTTGCTTTATTGGCTGAGGAAGCCGGCGTACAGTTTCCGGGACATGTGGTGAGCATGACTAAGCCGCTTCTGGCGAACCAGAGCACCGCACGGAAACGCCATTTACCTTCCCGCTTGAGCGGTACCTATTTATCTACTTGTACTTTTGAACTGCTTTCGATGTGCTTTTGAACTGCTAGGTTGGCAGGAGCTGGGACTGAGCAATGGGAGCTCACCCTGTTGCGGGGATTCGAACCACTGGCCTTCTGATCAGCAAGCCCTCTGTGGTTTAACCCACAGTGCCACCCGCGTCCCTAATGGATGCACAGGTGGGATGCAAAAGTCGCACTGGGTGTAAATCTCTCTGTTTCCCCAAAGCAAGCTGGAGCATGCCCGTACATAACAGGTAGACCCTTAATCCATATTCCATAGCTAAGAATATGTTGGGGTGACACTTATGTTAGAATGAAATATTTTGTATCTGCAAAATCAGGTGTTGAGAAAAGACACACCACACACACCATCCCCGCTCATCCTCTAATTTTTCTTCAACTATTTCCTGCATTCTATTGACAGTACAAGTTGTACCAGGGAATATCCCCCCACCCACCCAATGTGACATTATCTCAGGTTACCTAGAATTTGCAGGAGAGCAAAAGCGTTTAAGTGAGCTGAATAATACAGCGGTTACATGGACTGCAGTGACACCTACTGGCAAGGTATTGTTTCACAGCTCTGCTGCATCCCATAAATACCAAACTATCAGCTACATTTAGACAAGGATACATGCTGCACTATCCATTTCCAGAAAAGAAATAAAAATCAGAGGTACCATTTAGGGAGGGCAGAGGGAACAGTCACCCTTCTTTGTTGTGTAGACCACATGTGTTACTTCTAAGATATATATTTTCTAAGACATATTTTTAAACCCCTAAGACCAGCATTTTTTAAATGAAGTAATGAGCACAAAAAAACACAAAAAAAGCAGGGAGTGGGAAGAGACAAGTGATTTCTTAGAGACTTATACAGTGACGTCTAGCAACCATCTTGAGTTTTGCAGTAATATTTATCTTTTCTCCAGGGCTGGGAAAATCATTATCTGTTCCTAGCCCAACAGGTCAACTGGTTAAGGACCAAACTATGCATGTCTTTCACCCCACTCCTGTGCACTGCCATTAGCCTTAATAAAATACATATTCTATTGGTTCCATTGAGCTCTTTTTTCTTAAAGCTAATAGCAATGTTGCAAATCGGAGGGTGGGTGTGATTTTTATCAGAATTGTGGTTGATGAGTGAGGGTTTAAACCTCCTATTCCCATGTACAGGAGCCTTATGAAAATCAGAGGAGATCCTTATGTGTAAAAAGGTAAAGGTAAAGGGACCCCTGACCATTAGGTCCAGTCGTGACTGACTCTGGGGTTGCGGCGCTCATCTCACTTTATTGGCCAAGGGAGCCGGCGTACAGCTTCCGGGTCATGTGGCCAGCATGACTAAGCCACTTCTGGCAAACCAGAGCAGCGCACGGAAACGCCGTTTACCTTTCCGCAGGAGTGGTACCTATTTATCTACTTGCACTTTGACGTGCTTTCGAACTGCTAGGTTGGCAGAAGCAGGGACCGAGCAATGGGAGCTCACCCCGTCACGGGGATTCGAACCGCCGACCTTCTGATCGGCAAGCCCTAGGCTCTGTGGTTATGTGTTTTTTTTTATTAAAAACTCTAACTTTTGGCTGAAAGCTGCCCACCCAGATCCTAGAAGAGCAAAGCTGGCAGATGGAATAATCTGGGACCCATGAAAAAAGAAGCATTTTTGTTTACGAAGGCTTCCCCTGAACTGTGACCCCGTCATTTTACGGAATACTATTTGCACAACTGTAGTAACCGTTTTATTGCTTTTTAGAACGGCATCTTTTGTATTTCTTATCTCATTCTGTCTTGTTGCACACGGCTTCGATTGTGTTGGCTACGAAGTGGTTCACACATCTGCTTGATAAAAGAAATAATTCAAAGAAGAAATCAATGTAATTGAAAGATATGGCAGTACAATGGACGACCGCAACCGTACATAAGAAAATATGCAGTCTCGTAGTGTAACATTTAGTGAAACAGATTCGCATTGTAGCCAAAAAACCAAATAAACTGAAAATGTAAAATTCCCTGTGAAGCTGAACCTACGCAGAATGTATTGCAGCATTGTTGCTGATGAGATCTCTGGACTGTATCTCACTTCTTTGCGTCATTAAAATCAACTTAGATAGTTTTCACGGATGGCAGCTGAAAATCACCTTCTAGCCTCTTATGTGTCTCTTAAAAAAAAAGAAAGAATGATCTGATGTAAATAATCCAAATGTGATGGCCTGGGAATCTGATTCAGAAGCTGAATCTGAGGAGTCCCAGCCTGCACAGGAGTCCCCACCTCCAGGGCTGGCTGAGCTGGGGCAGGGCCTTGAATCTGAAGGGCCTGCACCTGTGCCGGATCCTCAGGAGCAGACACCAGATGCATCCACTCTGGCTCCGGAGGTGATTGAGGATCCATTGCCTGCAGGTGCGCCTCTCCCAGCCCTATCAGGGGAAGGTGAAGCTGCCCCTGGGTCCAGTAACCCTCCAGCCTCTCCTGAGCTGCAGAGGCTCAGGGCAGAGAGGCGGAGGGAACTGGGTTCTTTCAGGAGGACTGCTCGCCTTAAGGCCAGGGGAAGCAGGTCACCTGTGGGCCGGGACCGCCCCTGGCCTCAGAGGAGATAAAGGCCAGTCAGCCTAGTCCCAGGTTGCGGGAGCAACAACGTTGGAGTCCTGTTTCTGCCAGTACCCAGACCTGTCTTTCCGGAGTTCCCGACCACGCCCGGCTTCTTGCTTTGGACCCCGCTTCCCCCTTGGTGGACAGTCTCCAGACCCTCAGCCCAGGACCGGACTTTGACCACGCCTCACGGTACCCCCCCCCCCCGGGACCAGCACACCAAAGTAATGTAACCAGCTTTCCCCAAAAGGGGGGTTATTGTTCCCCAGATTGCTTCAATACTAGAATCAATTCCCAAAATTAGGAAATGGCAAACATCTGTTGCCATTGATTATTCCTTATATTGTTTGCACATCCAATTGGCTTTGTCTGTGGGTTTTGTGCAATTTAGGGACCCCCCCTCCTCTGTGTTTGTGTACAATAGATTGAAGGCCAGTGGAAGCAATGCGGGAAAGGAGGGTTGGAAGCAAGAATGATCCAAAACTGCTTCAATGTGCCAAAAACAAACCCCTGTGTTGCAAAGAGAACCAATCACAGAAATAAAGACACAGCACGTAGGCTAATAACTGTTAGAGCAACAACCAATGAATGATAACGGAATTGAGCTACCCGCATACACATTGTATAATAAAACAGAATATACAAAACACAAGTGTATAAAGAAAGGTACATACCCAATGTTTTTCACAATAATATGTAAGTAAGATTTATGCTACGGATCAGTGTTCACTAGTAGTGTAGCTGCTGGTACTTGCAACTCAATTGCATAGGATATCTCAAGTAAACCGCAAGTGTTTCTAATGACAATATGCTTAAAGAGACAGTATAGCAAGTACAGCATATGAATACAAAGTAGACCCATAAGAAGCAGTTACACAGGACAAACATCTAACAATAATGAGTACAGCAATATTTAAACAAAGCAATTAAAATCAAGTTCAGAATTTAGCCCCCCCCCCGCCATGAATAGATTTAAACAGAAAAATGAAACAGGTTTCTTGTTGATGTAACCGCCGTTCAAAATCTTGCCTAAAACCAAATTCATTTTGATTTACCCATAATACCGTAAATAATAAATCTGTGTCCGAATGCCTTTGGTTGTATGCTTTGTATTGTATTTTCAGCTGATGAAGTCTATTACGAAACAGTAGTATCATTCCGGAAACACTGTCCTTGAGACTTTTGGGACGTCTTCCGTTGAAACTTCTGAAAAACTATTGAGAAAACTTTAGTTTTTAGACTTTTGAGACATCTTCTGTTGAAACCTTTGAATAACCATTGTGAGACTGACCTTTGACACCTACCTTGAACACATGGCTTGACGTTCTGCACTACTAGTCTGCTATATTGTATATATGAACTCTAATAGTTATTTTTGAATGATATCATTATTCCATTATATATGCTCTACTGCTTCAATGGCTTTCAAAGACTGACATCAAGGGAATGTCTCCAGTTTTGCCCTGTTTTTACCCTGGACCATCCAGTTGCATTTATCCGTTACAAATGTTTCTCCCCTTTAATGCCAAGTTAAATTGCCAGGTTCTGAAAAGCGGTTGAAATAGTACCATAATTTAGGGAAAGCCAGGAAGCAGTTATAGACGATCAAATTTAATATCCATTTTTTAGAAAAAGCCTAAGCACTGGGAGTCATTTTGTGGGATCCCAAAGCTTTGCTTCCAACCCCCAAATGTTCACTGGGTGCTGAAATGATCCATGGACACGAACAACACGATGTAACCACAGAAGCATCAGCTAAACCAAAATTACGTGGCAGAAGCGATGGAATTCCAGATCTGTAACTGTGGGTGCCGACTAAAGCAATTTGCTTACCCTTTCAGTTTGCAGGACTAGACCAGGACTTTTGAATGGCATTCAGCCTGCTTAGTGGCTCATGCAAGCCAAATCATCGTGGAAACAGTTGATAGCTTTATCGTTTCTGCTGCAAAGACCCGCAAAGGGGTTTTGTTCATTTGATTCTGCCTTGGTTTGCTGTTGTCCGTACTTTATGTGCAGTATGTTGGAAATATACGGTATTGTTGTTTTAAGAACTTACGTCCAGCGTCCTTCTCTCATGGTAGCTTATGAGAAGCCTGTAAGCTGGACATGGTCGCAACAGCATTCTGCTCACCTGTGATTCCCAGAAACTGATATTTACAAGTTGACATCCATTTGTCTTGAGAGACAACAGAGTACACCTCCAGGGGTGGAGTCAAAGCGCTGGAGAATCACAGCAGCTGCTGTGGCTGCAGATATCAGTAGCTGTCTGTCTCCGATGGGTTTTTTTTGCTGCATTAGCAGCTTTGAAGTGATCTCCCTGGGGCTCATGCCTGGGGCAGTGTGTTTGCAGATTCTGGGCTGCTCAGAGAAGAAGGACCCCCCCCCTCAGCCTTGCTGACGTGGTCCAAAGCAGAGCAATACATTTGACACCAGCTTAGTTGCAGGAGTTGCCGGAAAGAGGCATACAAGACGCCATCCAATCGTCTTAGGGACTCCGCTCCAGATTTGTGTATGCAGCCTTTTCTTCTCCTGAAGATATCCTGCAAGGCAGCAGGTACAGATTTTTCTATTTTTTTAATTAATTTAAATATTTTATTTTTTGCTTACATTTTTACATTCATATCAACACAACAAAACATTTATGTTTTGGGGGTTCTCAACCCCTGGACTTCCGTCCACCCTCCTCCCCGGTTTCCCATCATTGCCTACTATCTTTTCTGCGTCTTTATATCTTTATCTAATTTATTCATCTCCCTTGTTTCAAAATTTACCCTACTTATATCACTGGTGCTATTCTAAGCCTGCTAATGTTTTTAAGTGTTTGCAGTGCTCCTTCAGGTATTCCACAAAATTAATCCACTCTTTTAAAAATCTTTTGTCGTCTTGGTGTCTGATCTTCCCTGTCATTTTCGCCATTTCGGTATAGTCCATCAATTTTGCTATCCATTCTTCTTTCGATGGGGTTTTTCCTTCCTTCCATCCATGGGCATATAACACTCTCGCCGTTGTTGTCACATACATGAATAGGGCCTTTTTCTCTTTTGGGATTTCTTCTCCTATTATGCCTAATAAAAAACCCTCTGGTTTTTTTTTTTACTAAAAGTCATTTTAAACATTTTCTTTAATACATTATATATCATTTCCCCATATGCTTTTGCTGATTTATAGGTCCACCACATATGGAAAAATGTACCCTCATTATCTTTGCATTTCCAACACATATTCAACATTTTTGGGGGTACATTTTTGCAAGTTTTACTGGAGTTAAATACCATCTATACATCATTTTCATGTACTTTTCCTTTAACGCACAGCATGCTGTAAACTTTATATCAACCTTCTCTAGCTTTCCCAATGCCTCAGATTTTTCCTCAAGGTTTACTCCTGAAGCCTTTTTCATGAATTGGTACAGCGGCCAGGCAAGTGGAGGTTTAGATAAAGACATTTTCCAAGGGGAGTAGTTTGTCTTCATTGGTTTGTTCTGCAATGCACTCCTTGTCTGCCTGACTCCTACTCCATCCATAACCATGTCTGGTGACATGGTGTGGTCCATTCCACACTTGCCTCCTGTCCAGGGGCTCACTCTTGTTGGGCAACTTATTGAAGGCCCCTCCTCTCCCTTCTCAAGGTTTACTACCAGATTTGAGCCATATAGGCCTCCAAAGAGAGGACATCCCTTATAAAAAACAAACAGGGGCCTGTTTCAGAATACTGTCCTCCAGCAAATGTTGATGACTGATGACAGCTATTAAATAATTTGGTGATCTGAGTAAACGGCTGCCTTCTGATTCTGCGAATGAAATGTTGTGTTAATTTTCTCCTCCCCCCACCCCCAACTTTGCCAGCCATGTTTGCATTGGTTTCCAGGAATTTGGTGGAACCAGGCAAAACAGGATGATGATGAGCGCTTCTTTCCAACCAATGAACGTAGAATAGCTGCATTTTTGCCGAGTTCCGTTGATGGTTGTTTGTAGATTCATTGTTTGCTTTCTGTGTGTAGAGAAATGTGAGTGTGTGTATGTGTGTGAGTTTATTTTAGAGTTCTGCCCACTTCCTGGCATTTGTCTGTTTATCTTTCTTTAGTTCGGGAAGAGCAAGGACAACAGAAAATTTGGACAAGGGAGGAACTAGAATTTTTCTACAGCACTCATGCGATGAGCGAGTTTCTAATGTGAATATATACAAGTCTGTTTATAGTAATGATTTGGAATAAGTTAACTTAGCAAGGTATTTTTTTAAAATAATAATAATAAAGTATTAAAGTAAACCAATATACTATGTTAAATATTTCTTCTGCTAAACATAATAAAACAAAACCATGATTTTATGCAACTGATGTGCTACAATGAGATATGAAGTCTCAGAGGGCCTGATGAGATGGTCTGTTGTCAGTTCCCCATAATGGAGAGCAGGAAAATCAAAGCTGGAACTCAAAGGAGGAGATGGATTGTGGGAAAATCCAATTCAGTTTGCATTTAAAACATGAGCCTACTTAATTCGCACTTCAGTAATAGCCATGGGTTCTGGAATTATAAAAGTAGAAGAAAAAAATTTTCTCCAGTCATTTTCTGTATGCCATGCATAATTTTATACACTTCTGTCATGTTGCCTCTTAATTGACTTTTCTCTAAACTAAAAAAAAGGCCCAAATGCTGCAATCTTTCCTCATAGAGAAGTTCCTCCAACTTGGGCTGCTCTCCTGAAACGGGATCCACAATGGTGCTGGAGGTCTCCATGAAATCCTAGCCCACTTTCTTGGATGAGGCCCATCCCTGGGCTCCATCTGCCTCATACATTTAAAGCAGTATCAGGCACACCAAAATCCTAGGGGCAGAGGTGCCTTGAGCCCCCTCAAAATTTGCTGGCCCTCTCCATGTTGAGGGGGCGGAAATGGCTGAGCATGGAGCGGTTCGGTGGCTGGCTCCTCCTGAGCGCGAGAGGGGAAGCCATGCCACACTGGGCTCCGTCACACGTGTGACGTCACGCACGTGTCATGTGTCAGGTGCATGACATCGCATGTGTGTGGCATGTGACAGGCACATGATGCCACATACATGCAACATGCGCCTCACACCAGACGTCACACTCATGTGACATGCACTGTCCGCCCCCCAATCCTGGGTGCAAGACGGAGCCTCATACACTTTAAACAGTCATTGCTTCCCCCAAAGAATCCTGGGAACTGTTGTTTGTAAAGGGTGCTTAGTTGCTAGGAGAACCCCTAGTTCTCCTACAATTCCCAGAATGCCCTGGGAAGACACATTGATGGTTAAACCACACTGAGGTTCCAACTCCCATCGGCCCAGCCAGCATGACCAGCAACACCTGAAAGACCACTGGCTTCTCATCCAGTGAGAAAGAAACCCACCACAACCCAAACATCCTGTTTTACTGGAAGGTGAAACCATTTTTTATCCTGCACAGCCCTGCGAACAGAGGACTGTTGGGGGTAACTGACTCTTCCAGAAACATGATGGGGTGAGGGGGCCCCCTAAATTTTCTGTGATATAAGCGTGCAGCATGCTGATTCTTCCCATTTTAATTCATATGTAGTGCACCTCAGCTATGAGAATTTTGGGAAATACTAAGATGGTCCTTGCTTATTGTAATACATTGGCTCCAAAAGCTTTTCTTGGAAATTATAGTGTTGCTGAATGAATGACTGAATCATGTTGGCTCCTGATACAAACCATTCTGAAAACTTAAATTACCATCAACAGCAAGAAAGGAAATAAGGAACATACTTGCGGCTCTCAATACCCAAAAGGCATTCCAACAGCTGCCAGAAAGTATCAGCCTTGTTTAATACAAGACCATCTTCCTGTTAAATAAAACAGAGATGTTAATGTGGAATAATGGAGCAATTATGTAGAATCTGATAGCAGGAGGCGAGCTGAATGGGAATGACAGCTAACCTCCCCATTTGTAAATGGAGAACCAGTCTACTGGAACTGCTGCTTGTTAGCCAAACGCAATTACAGAGTTGTATTCACAACGCCAGAGTGCAGGGACATTGTGGATCTTGTTTACAGATAGATCTTACAAGAACTGAGCAGGAAAATGATGTCACTGTAGCTCATCTTCAAATCCGGAATACACTGATCACAGGTGAAATACTTTGGCTTAGCTGAAAAATGAAACTCAGAGCTCCATTCCACAGGTTTCAAAATTGGTAAGTCTGTAGGGTCCTTCTATTCTACAATTTGCAAATGTGTGTTGCGCACCATAGTCTATATAATAATTGCAAATGTGAGTTTTTAATGACTGCTTCATAATTGGCACATCATTTTTTTTAAAAAAAACCCAGCTAAGCCTTAAAAATTTATAATGACATTTTTGCAGGAAATTAATACTCATAATCCCTACTTAAATTTATAACTATACGCTGGATAAGACATAAGCAGAATAATCCTGTATTCATATCACGGCAGGAGTAGAGGTAGCTCTTGGCTCTGGCACATCTGTACCAACTAAGATGAGCATTACATACTGGACAAATAGCCTGAGTCAACCATCTCTTTTGTCCCTCCTCTCTTCCCTGCAACCCATGTGACACCCTTTATGTTGCTTGATAGGTCAAGCCAGCTGAATAAAATCCTATCAGGACTCAATGCCCTCTCCAGTCCTCAGGGACTGTGCGAGACCAACATTTGACGCCCTCCCTGCAGACCTTATGGTGCTGGCTTAAGCTAGACTTTGGGAAAGAGCATAGAATCATAGAGTTGGAAGAGACCACAAGGGCCATCGAGTCCAACCCCCTGCCAAGCAGGAAACACCATCAGAGCACTCCTGACATATGGTTGTCAAGCCTCTGCTTAAAGACCTCCAAAGAAGGAGACTCCACCACACTCCTTGGCAGCAAATTCCACTGTCGAACAGCTCTTACTGTCAGGAAGTTCTTCCTAATGTTTAGGTGGAATCTTCTTTCCTGCAGTTTGGATCCATTGCTCCGTGTCCGCTTCTCTGGAGCAGCAGAAAACCACCTTTCTCCTTCCTCTATGTGACATCCTTTTATATATTTGAACATGGCTATCATATCACCCCTTAACCTCCTCTTCTCCAGGCTAAACATGCCCAGCTCCCTTAGCCGTTCCTCATAAGGCATCGTTTCCAGGCCTTTGACCATTTTGGTTGCCCTCCTCTGGACACGTTCCAGTTTGTCAGTGTCCTTCTTTACCAGCTTCTTTACAAGAATTAAGCATGATTAATATTAAAATGTATCTGGGGGGGGGGATTATCGGTTTGTTTTCCTTTTGTTTTTATTTTATTAGGTGTTTTGTGTTTTGATTTTGTATTTTTGTGTTGTGAACCGCCCTGCGATCTTCAGATGAAGGGTGAGATACAAATTTAATAAAGAATAATAATCCCAATCTTCCACTCCCTAGCAACACAGAAACAGTGATTGATCTTGCATCCAGGAGAGAGTGGATCTTGAACAGGAAATATACAGTTTTGTTTTGTTTTGTTTTGTGTGTGTGTGTGTGTGTGTGTGTGTGTGCGCGTGCTTTCCTGTAACATATTATAGATAACCAGTGCTTTTTTCCCTAAAAATATGTTTAGGGGTACTCTCATTTTCCTACTCATGTTGAATTATTGCTCCTCAATGAGGCCAAACTTAGATGCACGAAATGTTTAGGGGTATGCGTCCCCCCAGAAAAAAAGTACTGTAGATAACTACGTGTTTGTTTAATTGTTCACCGCCTTACGAGAAAATTCACATTTATAAAATAAAAACAAGGTAAACTCTAATCTAATATAAAAAGGGTCGTGTATGGGGTTGCTCCAGTAAAGCTCTTGAGAGTGGCTTGACAGCAGAATAGCAGGTGCAGGGATGTTTATGACACACACTCCATGCTACAGACACCTTCACCTGTTGCACAACTGTCTGTCATGAAACTTGCACCTGGAGCAAGTAGCTTAACAGCCAGCCTAGAGGAGCAGCTGCTCTTAGCAGCATCACTGTTACTGCTTATGGGGCAAGACCTACTCATGGTTTGCATGTAGCAAGATGTGGGGTGGATGCCGTACTAGTGGGAATGCAACCCGTGGAGAGCAAAGGGAGCCATTGGCCTAGTTCACACATAACACTAAGTCATAGTTAATCTTAACCATAGTTAATAAATCATAGTTGAAGCTGTGGTGCCTGGCAGATGACCACCTAAACCTTATGCCACAGAGCAGCCAAGCCTAGAGAGCTGTTGGAATTCTTTGGCTACTCTTCACTCGTGGCTCCATAGCTTTTGGTCAGAGATGGCTCATTAATCACAATTAAGAAGGAGGTTTGAGTTTGCACATAATGGTAAGCTGTGGTTAACATTCCAGGAGGTTTGTACACCAAATCTTGGTTAATGAGAGAACTTTAACCATAGTTAAACCATAGCCATAGTCCAGGTGCTCATCTGGGTTCATCCATAAGCCATGGTTTAATAAACCATAGTAAAAAGGTAAAGGTAAAGGGACCCCTGACCATTAGGTCCAGTCGTGGCCAACTCTGGGGTTGCGGCGCTCATCTCGCTTTATTGGCCGAGGGAGCCGGCGTACAGCTTCTGGGTCATGTGGCCAGCATGACTAAGCCGCTTCTGGTGAACCAGAGCAGCGCACGGAAACGCTGTTTACCTTCCCTTCCCGCTGGAGCGGTACCGATTTATCTACTTGCACTTTGACATGCTTTCGAACTGCTAGGTTGGCAGGAGCAGGGACCGAGCAATGGGAGCTCACCCCGTCGCGGGGATTCGAACGGCCGACTTTCTGATCAGCAAGTCCTAGGCTCTGTGGTTTAACCCACAGCGCCGCCCATGTCCCTTAATAAACCATAGTACTGTATAATAAAGCATTGGACCTTGCAATCATAATCCGAGGCTCTTTTTCGTGTGGCCCCTCCACAAGAGGCCTGGGGGGGGGGTTAGCAACACAAGAACAGGCATTTTCTGCAGTGACTCCCCTCTTATGGATTGCTCTTCTTAGAGAGAGTGCCATTGTTATACAGTGGTGCCTCGCAAGACGAAATTAATTCGTTCTGCGAGTTTCTTCGTCTTGCGGATTTTTCGTCTTGCGAAGCACGGCTATTAACGGTATTAGCGGTTTTAAGAAAAAGGAAACAAACTCGCAAGACATTTTCGTCTTGCGCAGCAAGCCCATAGGGAAATTCGTCTTGCAACTCACGAAACAAAAAACTCTTTCGTCTTGCGCGTTTTTCGTCTTGCGAGGCATTCGTCTTGCGAGGTACCACCGTATATATTTAGGCACCAGGCAAAAAGCATTCTTCGATAACCAGGCCTTTGACCTTGAACTATCTGTGGCCTTTTAGAAGTGGGTGGGATGTTTCTAATTTATTTCTTTTTTCCCCTCTTGGATTTAATGTATATCAATGTGGGTAGTTCCGTCTGTCTATTGGCTTGGTTGTAAATTGCTCGGAGTTGCCTGGGCAAGAAAAAGCGAATGATAAATTCAAATAATATTAAGTTTGTGAACCAGGCCAGAGAGAGTAATGAATCGCATACAGCAGTCCCTGAGCATGGATGCAAAATAGACGTTTTCGTGTGTGAATGGTCCAGGTTAATGTAATCATCACATTTTGGATTTTCTACATTTTGTCTCCTTGTGACCTGACTATTTACAATTCCCTTCCCCCCAGTTATATGTATATGCACCTGCAACGTGGGACAAAGTAGGAGGTAGCCCATGAAAGCTTATGCCTTACTAAATTGGTTATTCTTTAAGGTTCACAACCCTTTCGTAATTGATATTGCAACGGATTAACATGCCCATGCCATTAGAAACCATAAAAGATTCATCTGATGAAGTGGTCTCTCGTCTACCCGGGTACCCAACGTGGAGAACCCTTCACAAAAAAAGAGTTTGGACTACAACTCCCATAATGCCAGAGCATTATTAGTCCACAATATTGGATGGCACCACATTGGCTACGCCGCTGCTTATGAAGTCTCGAAGGTGCCACAAGACCCACAGATGTTGTCTCCCTCCCCCCCCCCCCCAAGATCTATCCTCTGCTTTTCCCAGAACGGGAGCAGCCAGCTCCTGCCCGGGAGCGCCGGCAGTAAAGGGGTCGCGGGGAGAAACCTGCGAAAGTAAACGCAACAAAAGTCGCCCACCTCTTACATTAAAAGGAGCGGGCGGTGAGGAGGCGGGGGAGCCCTTTGCAATTCTCTCTCTCTCTCTTTTGCAAGGAGGAGCCTGGATCATCACGGGAATCTCCTGCGCTGGGGCCCAACCCTTTTCCAAAACGAGAAACGCCGCAGAACATGCATTGGCGAGCCGACGCCTCCGTCTTGCGCAACTTCCCCCTCCCCGGCCATCCCAGGAAGCGAGCTATTGGAGGATGCTCTGCACACGCTCAGAGGTTCTCTTGGCTTCTTTCCCCCGCCCCTTTGCCCTGGCTGGCCCAGCTCATCCGAGCTCTTTGCTCCACCCCGGGCAGACTCCGCCCTGCGCGCCCTGCCCTCTCCCCTCCTCGCTCGGAGGCCGGCCTTGCGCCCTCCTTCCCCGGCCTCGCCTCTTGGGGAGGCGGCGAGCGGCGAGGAGGAGGCCGTCCCGGAAGGCTCGGGGGCCGGGCCGCTTGCGTCGCTTCCCGTGGGCTGGCGAAGGGAAGGGGAGAAGCGGAGGGAAGGGGAGGCGCTGCCCATGCAGAGCAGGCAGCAAGAGCCGCCGCGGCGCTCCGGGGAGCAGCCGGAGCTGGAGCAGCCCAGGGCAGCGGGAGACGCCGTGGAGGAGCCGGAGGAGGAAGAGGCGGAGGAGCCCGGCCGGGCCCGGGCCCCCTACGCCATGGAGATCGAGAAGGAGTTCCGCCGGCTCGACCAGGCCGACAGCTGGGCCGCCATCTACCAGGTGAGCCGGGGCCGGGCGCGGAGAAGAAGCCAGGCGGGCAGCGCCGGCGCCCGGGAGCGCGACCGAGCGAGCTCGGGCTCCTCCGTCCTCCGCCGCCGCCCCATTGTCCGCCCTTCCCCACCTCTCCACCCCCAACTCCTTTTTCTGCTGCCCTAGAGACTCGCCCCTTGCCTGGGGCTCCTTGCCCCGGCTCCTTCCTCTCACTCATAATAGAGTTTTGTGTTACTTTAAAAAAAAACTGCATTTCTCCTCAGCCTTAATTTTGGGTTGTGTGTGTATGGAGAGCCCCCCTCCTCCTCCTGCCCCACTTTCTGACCCCCTTTCCCTTGTTGCTTGGCTAGCATGGAAGACACAGAAGGGAGCGCATTGTGTGCGCTCTCCGGTTTGGGTCAGCTTCCCTTTTGAGGCATCTCCCTGTCATGTTCTGTCGAGCCCTTTAGAGATTATGCTGCTACAATTGTGGGTCTTGTTGGTGTGTTTTATTTTTGTCTCATTTCTCACACATCTGCTTTGGGAAGCGTGAGAGAGGCTCCGTTGTTTTTATCCTTGTTCCACCCCTCTAAGCAATGCTCTTTCTTTCCAAACCCCTCCAGCGTCTCTGCCCCCTTGTACAAGGTTCCTTGGGGGCTGTGGGGACGACTGACTCTTGGCATGCCCTCCCAGACATGTCTGTGCGCAATCTGCTTAGGATAACTCTTTCTCCGTTTGTTTTTCCCTAATTAACAGCTTCCTAGGAATAGTCGAGCCCATCGTTCTGCCCTGCCAAGAAATAATTCTAGTAATCCCTTTTCCCCTTGTGAAGAAGAGTGTTACTCTACTTGTCTTCCAGTAGTCTAGGTTTAGAATTAAATAACCTTTTTTACATCCTTCCCCGGCTAAGGACGTTAAGAGTTGTTTGCGTCTCAATTCCACAAGCATATTTTGCTTTATTGTCCTATATTCCTATATATTATTGTACTAATAAGGGTAGCCTTCCTGGAACCTGAATAACCTGAATATCTTTTTGTGTGTTGATATTTTGTGATACATGCGTATGTATTACCTTGAAACTGGGTTTTTTTAATCCTTTGTCAGTCTTTATAATGCTGACTTTAATTTTGAAAATGTTCCCTAACACTATTGCATAACAGTGGTCTGAAGATTGGAGTCATGCTCATATATTTAACAAGTTTTTTGGAACAATTCTCTCCTCAAGTAAGTTGCATTAGGTAGGAAGTAACAGGCAGGAATAGTCACTGAAATCAGTTGCCATTATTATAAAAAAGGATTGTATATCTTTTAACAACCGTGCACAAATACTTGTACAAATATTTTGCTGCCTCGGGGTTTTGGGTGAATCAATGGTGTGGTTGAGAGGAGGGCTTTCTCCCCAATTCTTTAATGAGCATCTGTTTTGGCATGGCGTTTGTAAGATGTGTTTTAATGGATATTGATGGGGTTTTAGTTCATACGCTGCCAGGCTAAATCAATATGTGAGATTGGGCTTTGCTACTACTCCCTTTGCAGGGGAGGGGAATGTATTTATACCTTGCCCTGGGGCTTTTGGAGAATGGAAAGGTTGCAAAATCAATTCCTTTCCTTCCGGTTATGTTATGAAGGATTGAGGGAAATATTTTGCATAACTTGGAAGGTGAGCAATGCTGAACTAGAAATCAAGACTGCAGGCCTTTGCAGAGTTAAGCCCATTGATTTCAGCTGGTTTCAACACACCTAGCTGCAAGTAGGATTGGGATGCACAATTGGTTTAGGTTCGTGCATGCCTTGGGGTAGGGGGTTGCTCTTTTTCCTGCATTGCAGGGGGTTGGACTGGATGATCCTTGGGGTGTCCCTTTCAATTCTACAATTCCGTGATTCTTCTTGTGGCGTTTATGTTCTTCAGTGTGTTATGAAAGTGAGAATTTTGTTACCCCCCGCCCAAATGTCCTTGGAACAGAAGATACCGTGAAGGCACAACACTCAGAAAGGACTTTGCAAAATGCATTAGACCAGTGTAGCTGTTACTCTTGCTTTAATCTAATTTTGTCCTTTCCTCGTAGCTTCGTTGTATAGTATCACTTGGATGGTAAATTATGTCAGCCAAAGTAAGGAAATTAGGTCAAGGTGGCTGCTCCACTCTCTCTCTCTAGTCTTACACCATGTGCTTTGCATAAAATCGCTCCTTAATGTGGTAGCACTTCACAGCGTTTGTGAGCACTTTTCGTTGCTAAAAGCACAGTAGGCACATTTAAGAGAGTGCTGCAAAACTTAACTGCTAATTCTTAGAAAAATGTCTACACTTGTTCCACGATAGCAGCTTCAAGTTCAGGTCAGGTCAGAAATAAACACTGGCATCTTTGGGCCTTGGAGAAATGCGTCTAAATGTTTTCTCTAGTGCACTTGTCACTGAAGAACACTTAAATTCTCACCTGTGCTGGGGTCAGTAGAGCTGTCAGGTATTGAATAGACCATGAAGCTGAACTGCCTAACCTCCCCCATCCCACCCCCGCTTCAGTCTTACACAGAGTCATCCAGTTCCTGAATAAACCAGCAAACTTCACAGCAGTTTGAAATATTTAGGTTCACCAAGTCCTTCAGTGGAAATGTGGGCGGGTTGCTCAGTTTTGACACAAAGGTACATGCTGCATGTGGGATCATTGCCACGTTCTTTTATCAAGCCAGCTTGCCTTTGCAGTAAATTGTTCTCAAAAAACTCCTTCGTTTTCAAAGACTTTCCTCAGTCGCCTGTTCATCTGTCCTCCCCGCACCCGAAAAACAACCTTTGCCACAGTGGCTGTTTCTTACCTAGCCAAATCCATTCGCTTCATCTCTGTGGTGCTGGCCTTTGGGGGCTTCTAGGTGGGCTGCCAGGTGTGTGTGTAACACCCATAAAACAAACAGACCTGTGGCAGAAGCAAATTACGAATCGGTGGGATGGCACCTTGGCCCCGTTAGCTGTACAGTGGTACCTCTACTTACGTTCACCTCCAGTTACGTATCCTTCGGGATACGTACGAGGCAAACCTGGAAGTATTTTTCCGGATTTTGCCACATGCGCAGAAGCGCTCTACCGCCACATGCACAGAAGTGGTCCCTCCACTTGCAGAAACCTCAGGATCCGACCGGAGCTCCGGAACGGATCCCGTCTGCAACCAGAGGAACCACTGTACTCCTTCCTCTCCACTTCTGGTTTAGCAATAAGGTTCGCAGCTAACCTTGGGAAAAGATGCTGTTGGAATAAGATACTGTTCATCCTAGAAGGCAGGAACGAAGCACCTGTGGCCCTCCACAGGCTGCTAGATCAAGCCAATGTCCCATCCATTCTAGCATCCCTATCGGAAGTCTGCAAGTGAACATGAGCGCAGCAGCAGTCTTCCCTCTTATGGCTCCCAGCAGCTGGTATTCAGAGACATACTGCCTCCAGTCGTGGAGGTAGAGCGTAGCCATCAACTCCCATCCTCCCTGACTTTTGTGGTTGGCACTGGAACTGGAATCCAAAACATTGGGAGAGCCGCAGGTCCTTTGCCTGAGAAACAGCTTCATCAGTTGCTTTCGGGTTTAGAATCCAGTTTGCTGTGGGCAGTCCAAGTGTTAGAAACTGGGATAGGAACCAAATGGTTTCTGGGACCTGGATTATGGGTACCAAAACAGAATGTCTAGTCGCCGTTTTGGGGGGGGGGGCGCAATACTTTTTATTTATTATTTCGATCAGCACAAACTAATACGCAATTCACATAAGTGACGCAGTGTTAATATCACATTTTTAGCAGAAATTGTAAATACATGTTTAATTTGGTATTTACAATAAAAATATTGGTACCAAAACCCTCAACTCTTTATTGTGAAACATATTGTCGATCCTTAACATATACTGTATATAAGCCTCACGCCCCCACCATTCTGACTGTGAAAAGTTAAAGTGCGGCTTATATTCGCGACATTACAGTATGCAGCCAGGAGCACAGGACAAACAGCACCAGGAGCGTGGCAAAGCAGCAACTGCCCCACGTGTAGTCCCCCGTCCTCTCCCCCAAGGCTGGGAAGGGAGAGAGCAATGAAGGGACAACGCAGCGCGGCTCCCCCCACCCTGCCCAGTGTGCAGCCAGGAGCAGCGAGGAATGGAGCAGCTTATATCCGGGCATTTTTTCTCCTCCCGCTCCCCAATTTTAAAGGTGTGGCTTACAGTACTTTTGTACTGTATTACTGTTGTTAGCCACCCTGAGCCCGGCTTCGGCTGGGGAGGGCGGGATATAAATAAAATTTATTATTATTATTATTATTATTTATTATATTTGGGTCACAACCTTGATGGCAGAAAGTGAGGAGGAATTAAAGAACCTTTTAATGAGGGTGAAAGAGGAGAGCGCAAAATATGGTCTGAAGCTCAACATCAAAAAAACGAAGATCATGGCCACTGGTCCCATCACCTCCTGGCAAATAGAAGGGGAAGAAATGGAGGCAGTGAGAGATTTTACTTTCTTGGGCTCCATGATCACTGCAGATGGTGACAGCAGCCACGAAATTAAAAGACACCTGCTTCTTGGGAGAAGGGCAATGACAGGCCTAGACAGCATCTTGAGAAGTAGAGACGTCACCTTGCCAACAAAGGTCCGTATAGTTAAAGCCATGGTTTTCCCAGTAGTGATGTATGGAAGTGAGAGCTGGACCATAAAGAAGGCTGATCGCCGAAGAATTGATGCTTTTGAATTATGGTGCTGGAGAAGACTCTTGAGAGTCCCATGGACTGCAAGAAGATCAAACGCATCCATTCTTAAGGAAATCAGACCTGAGTGCTCACTGGAAGGACAGATCGTGAAGCTGAGGCTCCAGTACTTTGGCCACCTCATGAGAAGAGAAGACTCCCTGGAGAAGACACTGATGCTGGGAAAGATGGAGGGCACAAGGAGAAGGGGCGACAGAGGACGAGATGGTTGGATAGTGTTTTCGAGGTTACCAGCATGAGTTTGACCAAACTGCGGGAGGTAGTGGAGGACAGAGGTGCCTGGCGTGCTCTGGTCCATGGGGTCACGAAGAGTCGGACACGACTAAACGACTAAACAACAACAAACATATTTGGGTCAATACGGTACTTTGAGGCTTCAAAGCACATACATTTCAGTAATCCTTGAGTGCCAGCCAAGCGCAAAAAATGGCACCTAGACTTCAGGAGGTGCTCGGAAATGGAGAATCTTTGGGCATAAACTCTGCCTGGCATCCTGCTAATTTCGAACCCAGGCTGGCACTAAATAAATATTAATAATGTAGTACAGGCAACTCCCAATTTACCCAGGAGTTACCTTTCACGGCACTGCGTGTTTAAGTGAAATTGTATATTTTTGAAACACCATTGAAAACGGCCTGAAAACGCCCCATTTCCCCCCACTGCCCCGTTCCCCCATATCAGATGAGTCTAAAATGGTCCCTGCCTGCGGTGAACTCATTATCCAATATTTGTGTGGGGCTCAAGGGGTCTGGGGTTGTTACGTCTTTCCTTACCTTGGTCATAAGACTGGAATAAAACAATATGCCTTCAGTTTTATAGGCAGTTTTAGGCCGCTTGCTTTTAGAGGCCTTTGGTCAGGGCTCAGCCTGACTCCCCTTCCCTTTTGGTATAAGAACTAGTACGAAAGAGGCCTCCCAGCATTCTCACAGGAACATGTAAATCAGCGTACACTGTTGGGCCTGATGTGCATTTACTGTTCCCAACCCAAATCCTGCGGAAAGCCATCTAATTCAGATTTTAATTCTATCCTGATTTGTTTTTAAGAGGTGATTTAATTATTGTTTGATTTTATATCAATGTTTATATTTGATGTTAGCCGCCCTGAGCCCGGTCTCTGCTGGGATGGGTGGGATACAAATAAAAGTTGTTGAGTATTATTGTTAGTATTATTTATTATTATTATTATTATTATTATTATTATACATGAACTTTTAATAAAAGAGTATGCTGTCTTTAGAACTATGTAGTATGCATGCAACTCCAGACTACAGTGGTGCCTCGCAAGACAAAATTAATTCGTCCTGCGAGTTTTTTGTCTTGCGAATTTTTCGTCTTGCAAAGCACGGTTTCCCATAGGAATCACCAAAGTCTTCTAAAACCTCAAAAAAGGCTACCACACCGCGTGCTATGAGTTGCTCCTCGAAGTCAAGTCGCAACTGCACCTCTTCAAGCAATGCACCCTGGGTATTAACGGTTTTAAGAAAAAGGAAACAAACAAACTTGCAAGACGTTTCCGTCTTGCGAAGCAAGCCCATAGGGAAATTCGTCTTGCGAAGCAACTCAAAAAACGGAAAACTCTTTCGTCTTGCGAGTTTTTCGTCTTGCGAGGCATTCGTCTTGCGAGGTACCACTGCATATGTTGAGTGTTACATTTTCTGATTATCCTTTTGCTCTCCTCCATTGGAAATAACTGTAATCACTACAACTGGTTCCCAAGGTCTGGAAAGAATTAAAATCATTGTTGAACAGCTACCTATGGTGGAGTTCTAGGCCTTGCCTTGACTGGAGTTGTGCAGTGGAATGGTGGTCTATGTACACCCATCTGTGGCTTTACATAAAAGTAAATGTGTGCTGAACACTAGCAAGTAAGTCCACAGACATGCCAAGCTTACACAAATGTTTACTTCCCATACATACCTGTGTGAAAACAAATTCTTGCACGCAGATAAATTACAGCACAATCTGTTCCTCTTCCAGAAGCTTTTCTGCCTGGTGGTTGTGCTGATTTGCCAAAAGTTACTAGCTGAGCGACTATTTTCATGCCAGCACTAAAGGCCAGCTGCAATAATCTATGGAAGTGTCTGGCTATATATATATTTATGTATGTATAGCTTGGGTGGCACTGGAAGAGTCTGGGATGTTGAGTAGGGGCTTCAACAGGAGGGAGAAACCAGGAAAAAGCGGAAGTAGGCAGCTTCTGTCATTTATTGAATGTGCTTTATTGGTTTTTCCTCCCTAATCAAATATTTCAGTTCAACTACTTTTGGCTAATGGGAAAAAACCTTTTGATAGATTTATGTTGCATGAAAAATTAACACAACATACTTGTTTAGTGGACTAATACCAATCGGAGCCTAATTGCTATTTAGGGCATTGGGGGAAAAAATTGTGTGTGTGTGTGTGTGTTTTTTTTAAATGGACATCACTGCCAATTACCATCCCTGAATTTAAAGAGCTTGATGGGTTTTTTCTGGGAAGTCATTGCATAATAAAACTGAAAAGCCATGTACTTACCTCTCACACTTTTTGTTTGGGGGAAATGCAAAGCAACACTATAATGCTTAAGCAGAACGCATAGAAGGAGCTGGTCCTTAAGACATGTTGTGGATAATCAGTCTCTGACATGTAACTCCAGCCTAGAGGTGAGCCTTCTGGCAGAAATGAGAATGTTTCATGCAGTACAGTGGTACCTCAGGTTACAGACGCTTCAGGTTACAGACGCTTCAGGTTACAGACACTTCAGGTTACAGACTCCACTAACCCAGAAATAGTACCTCGGGTTAAGAACTTTCTTCAGGATAAGAACAGAAATCATGCAGCGGCGGCACAGCCGCAGCAGGAGGCCCCATTAGCTAAAGTGGTACCTCAGGTTAAGAACAATTCCAGGTTAAAAACAGACCTCCGGAACGAATTAAGTTCTTAATCCGAGGTACAGCTGTATCATATAATAATACATACTTTTATTAACTTGGCTCTGTTTATACCCCCCCTTCATATTATTTCTGGCATCACTTATAATTTTTGAGGTTGTATCTTCTCCCTGTTCCCATGGGGTGAACTACATTTGACCAATAGCAGTGATAATCCATATTAAACAATGAAATGTGAGCATTTTGAGAAGGAACTGAAAGAAAGAAAGAAAGAAAGAAAGAAAGAAAGAGAAACCGGGGGGGGGGGGAGAGAGACATTTCTTTCTGAAAAAGAATGAAATATCAGTTCCCTGTTCATATATTACACAATCTGACATGAATGAATATGACACAGGGTTCTCACTGAAAGTACTTTGGCATTTTTGTGCCAGATGGTTTGCCACAAATTCTTCAGGGCATAAGAGTTTGGGAAGGATGCCCAGGACAAAGGCAAAGAATCCAATCTGTTTTCCAGCCTGTACCAATGTCTCAGAAAATACTCAAAATAGCTCGCCACTTTTCTTGGAGCAACAGTGGTCTAGTTCTGGGAAGCAGCTGATGAGGCAGTAAACTTACATCTTGGTTGTATCCCTTCAGAGTGCAGATGAGCATTTCACCGCGCAAATACCCACCTTTGGGGAGAGGAATGGTGTGTAGAGAGAATGATTCTAAAACCACCCTCTTTGACATCCAGTTTTCTGTGTTTGAGAATTCCTATGGAGGAGAATTCCATCATACGAAAAACAAACCCATCTCATTCTGCTTCACGCAGAGACCAGACCTGATATGGTCGAACGGACTTCAGGTGTACTTTGGACTTTAGTTACAGATAGGTAGCCGTGTTGGTCTGCCATAGTCAAAACAACAAAAATTTTTTTCTTCCAGTAGCACCTTAAAGACCAACTAAGTTAGTTCTTGGTATGAGCTTTCGTGTGCATGCACACTTCTTCAGATACACAGATACTGGACTTTAGGCCAGGGATTGATGAATTCACTGAATTCCACATGTGGTGGGATGACAGTGTTTATCAACCATGGCCTTTGGGCTCAGGTTATCCATCTCTGTTTCATATGTTGAAACACTTTTTAATTGAATGCTATCTTACGTTTGGACTGAAGTCTCTGTGATGTTAATTGCATGAATGCTAGAAATGTGCTTGTTTAAAACAAAACGTAAATAGGAGTCTGTGAAGCACCATGAGTGCAGAGGATGGTGCTAAGGAGCTGCCCTTGGGAGGAAAAGTGGGATTTAAATTTTTAAATAATAAAAATAATAAGAGTTTAATCTTAGCATTTCCTGTGACCCCAACGAAAGGTGCCCCTAATTGATTTTATCTTGAGACCTCTGGGTATAGGGCAGTGTATAAAATCAATCAATCAATCATTCAATCAATGGTTTCTATTTACACCAGGGAGGAAGCCTGCATTGGCACCAAGGGAGGTTTCTGTCTTCTTAAGCAAAGAGGAACTTCGCGGAAAAGGGTTACAACTCTTCTCTCCCAGCCTCTGTGATCTGGATCTGTCGGAGGATCCCCTGAGGCTGCTACATGTGTAGCAAAAAAACATGCAAGTTAATTGCACCTATGCAATTATTGCCACATCTACTTTGGTCTTGAGTCTCCTCCTTAAGTGGCGCAGTCTAGACGCATATTTATCACCTGATGAGAGAACTAGACTTTAGGATATGGGGTGATGGTAACATGGAGAATGAGACCATTCATGGCTACTAGCTACGAGGGAAGCTATTGTGCTGCCTTCTCAGTTGGAGGCAGTAGTGTTTCTGAATGCCAGTTGCTGGAAACTGCATGGCAGAGTCCTTTTTCTCTTACATCTTGGTTGTTGGTTTCCCACAGGCCTCTGGTTGGCTACTGTGAGAACAGGTTACTGGACGAGGTAGACCATTGGCCTGATTCAGCAAGGTGTCTTTATGTTCATGTAAATGTGGCATAAGTAGCTTGCAGGCTGAAAGAAACAGGCAGCTGCAATGCTAAACCAAGCTGTAAGCCCATTGAAAGCTGTGGGACTTGCATGCAAGCAAGCATGCCTAGGCTTACACTGTGTATCAAAGAAAAATCAGGGGTGGCCTGCGTGGTACCGGCTAGATGTTGTTGCACTACAACTGGCACCATCCCTCGCCATTGACAATGCCACCTGGTCCTGGCAGGAGTTGTAGTCCATTAATATCTCCTGGTGGCCAGGCCCAACTTAGTGCCAATGGCAAGTGCCAGATTATAGGAGACTTCTAAGCAGTGTTCGAAACACCCATTGTTCTAGGCGCATTCTGTGACAGGGGATTTCATTAGTGTGAGCAGTTTCTGAGCTCTGGGCACAGTACTGCGCCTAAGATTTCAGATTAAAACTGCAGAGTGGAAGGAAAGGAGGACCTTTTTCTGCCTCCCCACTTCCAGCTACTCTCTGAAGACTGGAGAAGAGACCCTCTTAAGAATATAAGGAGGCGGGCAGGGGAAGGACTAGACATGGGGTTAGCAACCTTTTCCAGCCATGGGCCAGTCCACTGCCCCTCAGACCATGTGGTGGGCTGGACTGTATTTTGAGGGGGGAAATGAATGAATTCCTACGCCCCACAAATAACCCAGAGATGCATTTTAAATAAAAGGACACATTCTACTCATGTGAAAACACGCTGATTCCTAGATCGGCCATGGGCCGGATTGAGAAGGCGATTGGGCTGCATCCGGCCTACAGGCCTTAGGTTGCCTACCCCTGGACTAGACCATGTGAAAAATGAACATAAGGTTTTTGCTGCAGGTCATTCATTTTCAGCTTTGTATTCTTGTTATAAAAAAGTGTGCCTAGACATTCCGTTGTTGCGCCCATAACCTAGGGTTTAAGGTGCCATTCAGCTCCTAGCTTTAATATCTCAGTTTCTAACACTGCTTCTAAGTAGGCGATAATCTCTCAGGCGAAGCTAATGGTGTGCCTTTCAGAACATGTCATTTAGTACATGGATATCTCTAGCGCATTTACTCTTAATGTGAAGGATATTGAGCAATAGCTGGCAGCCAAGGGAAGCAAGTTTTGGCAATTTCTTTATAAGCAAGAGGGTGGTATCTGAAGAGAATTTCCTGCTAAAGTAGCAATTAATATTACTGAAGTTCCTAAGAATTGAAAATAGATGCAAGGGAGCAGCTTGTGATCTACATTCAACCTGCAATACTCTCTTGTAGAGTCTGGTCTCTTAAAATCTTGAGCACTTCTAAGGCCTCCTGCCTTCAAGCTAATGCTGAATTAAAACAGCATTTTCTTTTATTTAAAATGCCATGAGGTTTTCAGTTAAGTAATATTGGTCTCTGGTATAATTAAATCCTAAACAGTTTGTTAAAAAAATCCAAAACTCTGATCGTGAACTCTACAGCAGCGTCAGGGAGCATAACGTGACTTCTGTGGATATAGTTTGGGCAGGCCATCCCAATCTACATGAGTTATTCAGGCACAGAAAGTTCTGTAATGGTAGAAATTGGGCTTTTTGAAAATAAGGTTGGATTCAGCAGAAGATTAAAGGCCTACAAATTGTACTACTGTAATCTTCTTTCTCGTGGTCACAATTTTCTACTTGCCTAGAGCGTTGGGCGCTGGGATGGATATATTTTTCAGCTGGAAGCCAGCATTTTACAGACCATGTTCTTTGGAAACTTGCATCTCAAAATCTTTGTGAAAATCTAGTGGAGGAGGAGGAGGTGGTGGTTTGGGACCTATTAATTTTGAAAGCCAACCCTCTAATCTGTCTGCAACTTTTCCAGTGTGTTAATTTTAATGGGTTCTTACTTTTAAAATGAACTCATCATTTTCAAAGCTCGGGTGACTCATCCTCTCCAGACTAAAATGCCACATGCAAATTTGTTCCTAAATATTACAAAATGTGGAAAACGGAAATTAACCCAGTACTTCAGTCAGTTCTTTTGGGATGACAAAAATTATTCTGTTAAGAAAACAAGTGACAGCTTTACCAGCTAGGATCAACCAGCTAGGACAACAGAACAGACGCTTCAGGGTGGGGGTCTCCAACCTAGATTATGGACTACAATTCCCACCATTGACCATGTTTGTTGCAAAGTACCAGATTGGGAGGAGGATGTTTCGCAGTGTTGTCTATGCATGTGTTTTGATTTTATCCGGGCCTCACTGTTTTGGCACCGGATAAGCTGAAAGTTGCTGGCTGTTGTCACCTTGATTTAGTGCCTGGTTTGATATGCACAGAGACTTGTTTTTTTGCTGTCCCACCAAATATACGGCAGGAAGAATTATCAGAAGCCTTCCTTTTACTATTGTTAACCTTGGACTGGACTTAGGAGAGGGTGGAGCGAAGTTTTTGTTCTTACAGCCTATTAATTCTTTCCACTTACTGCTGAATTGGCAAAACTCATCTCATTCATGGACTTGCCACCCTTTTCTGTGATCAGTCGGTTGATATTATGTGTTGTGTATCGGTTCTGTTTTCTGCAGTAGGCCTGAAGGCAGAGAAACTACCCTTTAACAAAAACTGCTAGGTTGCTGTGCTCCTGAACCCAGGAATATCCCAGGCTATGCATAACCAATACTTCTGCTAGCATATTGCCAGCGGAGGTAACTTCTTATAGAAGCAAAACTACCGTGTATCTGTGATTACCGTCTGTGTAAACAGGTTACCCCTTCATATGGCATTAATAGCTGCCTGTGGTTAGAGTGTACGCTGTGAATGGAATGAGGTTCATTCACATGACTAAATGTTGTTGGTGATAATCTGTTGCTATCTTGTGCGGTATTAGGTGGCTTAGACTTGTCACAAAGGGCTGTGATGGACACAGCACCTAGGCTGAAAGGTTTTGAGATTTCAAAACTAACTTTAGGTGTTCCAAGTAAGATACAAACGGGACAATAATTTAAGTGCCAACCTGAAGGTGACTACTTTCAGAGAAGTATGTGTTCTCTCTGTTTCCCAGCAAGCACAGAATCACGTGAGGACAAAACTCAGCATCCTGAAATTATTTATTGGCTGTTTGACTTGCAGAATATATATGTGGACAGAGGTAACCTGTGATTTGATGGCAGTTTTAAGCGGGTGTCCTTGTTACCAAAAAAAAAATGTTTATGAAATTTGACTACCCATAACAATCCATGCCTCAGATGCACACTTTTGTTCCATGGCTGCACTGAAGAGAACTGAATGCATGAGTCTTTTCAGTCAGTGGAGACAGAGGTGGTGTGTGATTTTATGGTTCTTTTGTTGGGGGGGACGGACAATTACAGTGGTACCTCTGGTTACGTACTTAATTCGTTCCTGAGGTCCGTTCTTAACCTGAAACTGTTCGTAACCTGAAGCACCACTTTAGCTAATGGGGCCTCCCGCTGCTGCCACACTGCCATGATTTCTGTTCTCATCCTGAAGCAAAGTTCTTAACCCGAGGTATTATTTCTGGGTTAGCAGAGTCTGTAACCTGAAGTGTATGTAACCCGAGGTACCACTGTATACAATTTCCAGAGGAGCCATTTTATGAAATCTGATATGTAAGCACATCTTTTCCATTTTCCTTCCACTGGTCTCCCGGATCACTACCTCTTTCCCATTCATCTGCTCCACTTTCTGTTCAGCTGCTTAGGTACAATCTGAAAAGCACATAGAGATGAAAGAGGAAGTGAGAGAGAGTGTACCTCTTCCAACTTCCCCTTCAGCTCTGTATGCTTTGCAAAGGGGATCAGTGTAACTACCCTTGCCACCTCATGACAAAGAGGCAGTGATTGGGCATTGGTAGATCCAGGCCAGGGGCTTTGTAGGCACCAAGGGAGGTCCTCAAGAGTGCCACTGTGCCCATGGCACTGTAATCCCTGGCTCAGCTTAGAGCTACATGGATGGCCCTGAGCAAAGCTTTGTCCTCATGTCCTCCCTTGTCCCACTGGAGGAAGACTTAAACAAGCCAGTTTTATAAACCATTGGGTTGATGTTGGCTTGTACCGCGACCGTTGTTTCAAACCAGGATTCCTGTTTCCCACGTAATGTTAAGCCAAGGTTCTTTGAAACCGAATGCAAACTCCACAGAGGTCCTCTTCCTTCTGGCCATGCAGGGAGGGCGAGTGCTTGGGACTTGTCCATGTGGCACTACACTGTGGTTTACTGTTGCATGTGAACCAGCCAATTAGCTTAAAAGGAGAACGGCATGAACATAGCACAAAAAGGGCAAGTACTCGGCTAAAGCCTTATTGAATAGCCGGCTTTCCTTCCAAGCATCTAAAGGCACACAGTTCTTGAAGGATCTTGCCTGCCAGGCATTTCCCTGTGGTGGGTTCTCCACTATGCAGCCAACAACCAAGGAATCTAGAGCTTCGTGTACTGAATGGAGCATGCAGGGGAAGGAACATAATGGCCTGAAAGATATCTGAGTGCCAATCAGTTTAGAAATCTCCGGTTTTATTTATTTGTTTTCAAAAGCAAGTAATAGATCTAAAGGCTTCCAAGATGGGTCTGCATGTATGTGGGTCATATCTAATAACATCTCAGACAGCAGCGGTCTGTCTGAACAGGCTGCCCTTGTCTTTGATCAGCAGCCAGGGTAACACTGTGGACAGAATACATTGGACTTGGAGCAGGAATAAGTCTGTTCAAATCACCTTGCACCTTTGACACTCTTGGGGTCGTCTTTTTCTTTGGCGATCACTCGTAGCCGAGTAAGATTGTCTTCTATAAACACAATTTTAACAATGAGTCCATAAGTGACTGTGGAGGCCAATTTTGGATCCACACGCCCTTCCACAGTGGGGACATTGATTTCCGGGCGGGAGTTGATCACAGTGTGGATTTGCCAAGCGTGCCTTCCTCTTGGCACGTTTCTCCCTTGCGTCCTGAGTTCGAGTGTCTTCAAAGCCCATGACACCTTTGGTAAAGGCTGTTCTCCAACTGGAGTGCTCGCCGGCCAGTGTTTCCCAGTTGTCAGTGTTTATACTACATTTTAAAAGATTTGCCTTGAGAGCATCTTTAAACCTCTTTTGTCGTCCATCGGCATTATGCTTTCCATTTTTAAGTTCGGAATAGAGTAGTTGCTTTGGAAGATGATCATCAGACATCCGCACAGCATGACCAGTCCAACGAAGCTGATGTTGAAGAATCATTGCTTCAACACTAGTGACCTTTGCTTCTTCCAATACATTGATACTAGTTCGCCTGTCTTCCCAAGTGATGTGTAAAAATTTTCAGAGACACAATTGATGGAATCTTTCGAGGAGTTGGAGATGGTGTTTGTAAGTGGTCCATGTTTCACAAGCATATTGTAAGGTTGGTAGTACAATAGCTTTGTAAACAAAGCTACAAAGCTCTTGGGGTAAGACTGGACCAGTCACACACTCTCGGGCTAGGCCATATTGTTGTTCTGAGACTAAAAAGGGTGTATAAATTATCACACCGGTTATAGAATACGAGACCCCACAGGATCTGGTATTTTTTCTGTTGAATTTTATAGATGGCTCCGTTAAACGTGTAGCATAAAGAATTAGTTTCATGTGTGGTCATAACAGCAAGCGTTTTAAACCAATGCCATTTGTAAAAGGGTGGATAGGAGAAAATGTGAGAATTTGCCAAAGGAATACATCGCATTAGAATAAGTGTGTGTGAGAGAGAGATAGTGAGGGGGAGGTGATGACAGGTTAAGTTTATAATAACGTGGATCTTCTTTACCGAACGTGGTAAAAACCTGTTGCTTCTTGATTATTTTTTAAAAAAAATATTGATTTCAGATCTCAGGTATGTTAGGTATTTTGCAACTGTTCTAGTTGTGTTGCTGTTTTTGTTGTTATATGGTCAGTTTCGTACCCATCCTTACAGCAATTTAATAATGCAGTATTAAGAACAGTTTAAAAGAAATTACAGTCCTAGGGCTCTGCTCCTGCTCGTATTGTTTTAATATATGCATTAGAGGTGAATCATACTGATTTATAATGCTTACTTTATAGGAGAAATTATATATTAGGGAAGAATATGCTCCAAGAGTATTCAACCTCCTTTTGACCGATTGATCTATTTATTAATCTCTATTCTTTCCTTAAAAAAAAAAAAAATACACCCATGTATTTTTATTCCGTTGATTTTTTTGCTTAATATATGTAGACTGTCTTTAATGTGCATAATCTGTACATCTTGGCATAATTACCGTATTTTTCGCTCTATAAGACGCACCAGACCACAAGACGCACCTAGTTTTTGGAGGAGGAAAACAAGAAAAAAAATATTCTGAATCTCAGAAGCCAGAACAGCAAGAGGGATCACTACGCAGTTAAAGCAGCAATCCCTCTTGCTGTTCTGGCTTCGGGGATAGCTGCGCAGCCTGCATTCGCTCCATAAGACGCACACACATTTCCCCTTACTTTTTAGGAGGGAAAAAGTGAGTCTTATAGAGCAAAAAATACGGTATTCTTCTCTGGGCACACGTGGGGTGCCAACACAGGGTTTTGATCCCCTCCTCTGCCCAGCACTCTGTATAAACAGCCATGGCTATGTAAAGCCCTTCACTTCTCTTGAGCTATGCTTTGTCTCACCAGCCCTTCTGCTTCAAAACAGTTGTCCAGCATTTGTGGCCGTGATTAAAATACACAAGGATTTAGAGGTAGGATATATACAACAGGTGCACTCTAATGCGTATAAAAATAAGGAAAACTGATCCCGGCTCCTACCCCTATTTAAAGATGCACAAAGCTATATTGCTGTAAATGGTTTGAAAAGCTGGTAAAGAAATATTGAGAGGTTGCAGGTAATTGTCCGGTTTGGTTTTCTATGCTTTTTCCTCCCTGCTTTGGTTTACCTGTTGCTGTGAACCACAATCAAGCATGTTGTTTAGTCGTGTCCGACTCTTCGTGACCCCATGGACCAGAGCATGCCAGGCACCCCTGTCCTCCACTGCCTCCCGCAGCTTGGTCAAACTCATGCTGATAGCCTTGAGAACACTGTCCAACCATGTCGTCCCCTTCTCTTTATGCCCTCAATCTTTCCCAACATCAGGGTCTTTTCCAGGGAGTCTTCTCTTCTCATGCGGTGGCCAAAGTATTGGAGCCTCAGCTTCAGGATCTGTCCTTCCAGTGAGCACTCAAGTCTGATTTCCTTCAGAATGGATAGGTTTGTTCTTCTTGCAGTCCATGGGACTCTCAAGAGTCTCCTCCAGCACCATAATTCAAAAGCATCAATTCTTCAGCCTTCTTTATGGTCCAGCTCTCACTTCCATAGATCACTACTGGGAAAACCATAGCTTTAACTATACGGACCTTTGTTGGCAAGGTGATGTCTCTGCTTTTTAGGATGCTGTCTAGGTTTGTCATCGCTTTTCTCCCAACAAAAGCATAGTTTTGTTTTAAAGCTATAGCTTTATTTTAAAGCATAGCTTTGTTTTAAAGGTGGATGTGCAGTGTTGCTAGCGCACAACACTAATATCTTGCTCCTTGCCTGCTGCTGCACCTCCGAGAGCCAAGCCATGGTTTGCCTTGGCCATTTCATCCAAATATGATGTACAGTGGTACCTCGGGTTACATATGCTTCAGGTTACATACGCTTCAGGTTACAGACTCCGCTAACCCAGAAATATTGCCTCGGGTTAAGAACTTTGCTTCAGGGTGAGAACAGAAATCGTGCTGCGGCAGTGGGAGGCCCCATTAGCTAAAGTGGTGCTTCAGGTTAAGAACAGTTTCATGTTAAGAACGGACCTCCGGAACGAATTAGGTATGTAACCAGAGGTACCACTGTAATGCATTGCAGGGGGTTGAACTAGATCAGGCTTCCTCAACCTCGGCCCTCAACATGTTTTGAGTGTACAATTCCCATCATCCCTGACCACTGGTCCTGCTAGCTAGGGATCATAGGAGTTGTAGGCCAAAAACATCTGGAGGGCCGAGGTTGAGGAAGCCTGAACTAGATGACCCTCCAGGTCCCTTTCAACTCTATGATTCTTAGAGGTCATTGTTTGGTTTCCCATGAACAAATGACAAGTGGTAATCCAACATCAAAGCTTGGTGACAACTTATGGTTTGTTTGGAGAGCAAAACCATAGTTTAGCAGGAGTGGGCTGTTCTTTTAGCCTTGTGTGCCACCATACTGTGTGTTCACCTTTAAACCATACATAAATTCAACTGTGGTTTAAAACGGCATGTGAACCTGATCGCTTGTTAGCTTAGTAGACTTGCAGTTAATATTTCCTACTCATTTGTGCTTCTTAATTTGCCCCTATGCTGATCTATTTGTTTTTGGTGGAAGGGTTCCCTACTTGTGGAATGCTCTGCTGGTGCCTTTGCTACATATTGTTAGGCGCCAGGCAAAAACATTCCTCTTCTCCCAGGCCTTTAGCTAATTAAATAATTTGTGGACTTTAAACGAGGGGGCGGGGAGAGGAAGGTATTGCTTCTGTTTGTTATTATGGTATGCATTTTTGTGTTTTTATATTGTAAACTACCCTGTGATCTTCGGGTGAAGGGTGATATAGAATAATAATAACAGTAATAATAATTATTAATAAATAAATGTAACTCTGGGTTATAGACAGAAAGTAGTTCATGTGGCTTACTTCTTGTTTTAGAGTAAGGTTGTGGAGGTTTACAGAATTGGTGGCCTTACCATCTTAATTCCCATACATCTGAAATGGAGATTATAACCAGTAATTACTTTATGGAGATTATAACATAAATTACGATGCAGAAGCTTAGTGATGCTTAATCTCTTGCATGGGAAAAGAATTAAAGTCATATTTTGCTAGTATTGCAGGGAAAAATACATTAATGATTTCATCTAATGTATTTCCCCTGCAAGTCTAGCAAAGTATTACTGCAACATTGCGGCTAGTGAACTTTACTACAGCTTTTCAGCAATCTGAAAACAAGCAATACGTAAAGCACTTATGAGTAATGTTAATGAAGCCAAATATTGCACTGAACTTGTGGTAGAACCATATTAAGCATCCACCCCCCTTTGCTCTGGTGACTTCGAACTGGCTTTGCAAAAGAACTTTCAGTGAACCGTGCATATAAAGGTGGCATAACTATTATGTTGGAGGTAAAATTATGGGAACGCACTTGCCTTGGAGCTTGAAATTGATAAGTACTTCAGTGCAAATAATATATAATTATATATATCCTTTTGTGATGTACTACACAAGGTACAGCTGTGCAGTCTTTATATGCTTTCTTCATTGTTTACTATGGTTAGACTGCTCTCATGACGGCTGTAGATGAGAGAGGGAATGAACTTGCACATGGCTATCCAGCGAGTTTATGACTCCTCATGAGCAAACGAAGCAAATATCATTTGGTCTGGAAACCCATTTTCTGCCCAATGTCGTTTAAGCTAAAACATTTTTACGTTAAAATATTCATTTGGTGCATTTCAGTCACTGAGAAGCATACATGCCCAACGGCTGCTTTAAAAACCTCCTGGCACCTCCTCCTTCATGCTGGTTCTGAAAAACATTCTGCTTTACTTGATTGTATAAAAGAAAAGAGGAAAAAACTTGATTATTTTTCAAATACTTTGCACCCACTCTTCATATAAATGATGAGAAGTGCAGTATAATGTCATCCATCACTTACAGGAATGCCGAGTAATTAGCCTAAACGTTCGCAAGGAGGGGGTGGAAATCACTTACCGAGATTAGAAGATGAAACCAGTGCTGAATAAATCTGTGCTTGCCTTTGGGGTGGGGGGTGGGGAATGTAGTAGCCAGTTGCCTTGTTGGCAAGCACAGTTCATGCTAGGAGAAGTGAAAATGTCTGCTCTTCATCTTGGCAACTAACAATTTCCAGAGGGGTTGCCATGTTGGTTTGTTGCAGCAGACACAGCGACTCATCTTGTGCAGCACCTTGAAGAATTTTAATATATACAATTAATGGGTGTTCAGGATGCCCCAAGTCACCTTATGGTGTTTGCTGCAAGTGTTTTACATGTCTACCCCTCTGAACCTTGTGAGATAAGTCACTGTACTTCTTACTTTTAAGGACTGTAAAACAGTATTTAGAAGAGAGAGATTGACCAAGAGCAAAAAGATTGCACACACCCTGTCCCTAAGGGTATCCATCAGGGTGAACATGGTCAATGCAGTCCTCGCTGCTGTGTGGTAGGCATGCCTGTGTACTCTTTGTTTCATCATCTTCACAGTAAGTTCTGTGTCATTTGAGCTCCAGCCATTGCCCAACTAATTTCATTCTCCACAACGCTAAGGAGCAATGCAGTATGCTGGAGAGGGCACTTGGCACTGATCTGTTGATGATCAGCTTCATCTGGCCATTGTGTCATGAGACTGGGATCTAAACAGAATTATCAGGTGCCCTTCAGACCTTGAACTAAAACTTGCATCGACCCCAGCTAGCACGGGCAATGGTCAGGGCGGATGAGAGTTGGTCCCCTGCCCCAAGGTGGTTGGACTAAACTCCCATCAGCAGTGTTCATTGGCCATGATTGCCTGGGTTCATGGGAGTTGTAGTCCACAGCCTTCAGAGGTCACCACCTTAGTTACTCCTGTACTAGGTAATGTTGCCCCATATTTGGGATTCAGTTTCCAAGGCTTAGTGCCAAGTGAGTTCTTTATTTGGCATGGGCTTTCGGAATGTTACCTGGTCTTAGCAACGCATCTTACTGGCATTACTAGATTTTTGTTTGGAGCGCTTTAATCTTTTGTGCTGTGTTGATGATTATGTGTAAACGCTCCCTAGGTGTTGCTGTGCAATGCAAGTGTGGGGCAGTGCAGCACAAGGAGCTAAAGCTATTTTTCTCTTGGCCTAGGACTGGAGCTTGGCAGGCATATTGGAACAGAAAGCAACAAGAAGCACCTGGTTAGCAACTGATTATTTCAGTTGAGGAGGAGATGAAGGGTCACTGCTGACTGTCCGACTCTGCCTTTCTCCACTGATCTCTGCTTAGGCATCAGTTTATGGTATCTTGGCTTAAGGATTGGAGCTATTAGCTGATGCGACTAAAAGGAGAGGCTCCTACTGTCCACATTGAGGAGTGGGGCTGAGCCCTTTCCCTGTTTCTTAGAGCTTACAGAGTACTCTGAAGAAGTTTCTGTTGCTGTTCATCCCAGAGGCTATTTGGGAGTCCTTTGCTTGTGTATTGGCCAGTGTTAGAAACCGAGATATGAAAGCTAGGGTCTAAATGGCACCTTCAACCTAGGTCAGAGGCGCTGCAATGGAGCGTCTAGGGACGCTTTTTTAGTAACAAGAATACAAAGCTGAAAATGAATGAACTGTAGCTAAAATCTTATGTTCATTTTTCACATGGTCTAGTCCTCGTCTGAAGACTGCTAAAAAACAAAGCCGTACTTCCTCTGCCCGCCCCCTAAAATTCTTAATAATATTCTTAATAATAATAATAGTATTCTTCTCTAGTCTTCAGAGAGTAGCTAGAAGTGGGGAGGCAGAGAAAGGTCCTCTTTTCCTTCTACTCAGCAGTTTTAATCTGAAATCTTAGGCGCAGAGCTCAGAAACGGCTCACATTAATGAAATTCCCTGTTGCAAAATGCACCTAGAACAATGTGAGTTTCGGACGCTGGTATTGGAATACAGTTGAGCATAATGTGGTTTGGATTGGGGAGTTCACACTAAGAACCAGATTGGCAAATCATGGCCGAGGGGCTTAATATCTCAACAATATGTGCACAAACATGCATTTTCCTCTTTCAGCTGGCTAGACTGGCAAATGTGTGTGCCTGTTGGCACTGGAATGAGTAAAAACTTCCAAATTGATTCATCAGCTTATTTCCGTATTAATCACTCCAGTCTAAAAGCCCATATATCTGTTTAATGTAATTAGATTGCTCAGACTATAGCATTAGCTGGCCCTGAATAGGTATTTAATCCATTTCTTTTGTATTGTGTTGCGTTGGTCACGTAAACAGAAAATGCATATATTAATGCAAGCTTGTCATCATTCATTAAGCTCTCTCCTTTCAACAGCATCAGGAAAAAAATTATTTGGCTTTTTAAAATTATTTCAAGCACAGACCTTCCTGTTTGCAATTCTAAAGAAAAGCTAGCATGGTGCAATATAATGACAGTTCCACATGGCATGTCACAAGATGTCAATATATATTTTTAAAACCAGGTGAGAGGTTTGTGGATCAGGGCAAGCTGAGGGTGCTTAAAAAAATAATAATAGTGTTTATTCCAGGATTTCAAATTGGTTTATTAGCATACACTTACGGTACCATGACATTCCTGTTTCTTATGCAAGCGGACAGGAAATGCATGTAAGCAGTCTCTTTGTGAACCATTTCAGATTTATTTCTGAAGGTCCCCTTTTCATTTTTCAGGACGAGAGGGGAGAGAAGTGGGGGGTGGACAGAAGCAAAGATATGCAGATGTTGAGAAGTTTGCCTGCTCTTCTTTCGAGTGAAGAATAGTTCAGAAGTTTGTTGTCACCAGCCAGATAACTTTTCAAACAGTGGCTGTTGAGATACCGGAGTGAAAAAACCAAACCATTTGGCTTGTGTCTCCAGACCAGTCCGATCTGATGTAAATTTTGCTGCTGACTTTATTGGCAGCCTGGATGCTAGTAGCATTCATGTATCCTCATATACACAGGCTGTATTCCTCCTTCTGTGCTAGTCAGCATTTCCTAGCTGGCGTTACCTTGACCGTTCAGTTTGCTTCCTTCTTTCCATGTTCTTGAGTCTTTTCTGACCCACCATTTTGAGGGTTTCTCGCTGTTTACGTTGCCCCACCTCCTCCTCCGTACGTCAGCATCCCTTCTTGAAGAAGAACTTTTTTTTAAAAGCGGGTTGGAAGCCAAGTGACTAGCCAGTAAGCTCCTCTGATCCGCTGAGCTGGAAAAAGCATGCCGTGTGCAGCAGCTGTTTCGCCCCTTTCATCTGTAACATGGGTGTTGTGCTGCTGTTTCCGTTCTTGTTTCTGTATCAGCTGAGTCAGCTCCTGCTACTGCTGTGGGCTTTGCAGCCACTATGAGACGAAGGAGAGATGTTTTTTGATCCCGAGGTGCTCAAATAGCCGTGGAGATTAAAGGTTTCTCCTTCCAGAGGTTAAGTAAGGGAGGAAGAGTAACCGAATTCTCCACTGAGGGTGTTGTGGCCCTGGGCTGTGGTCCTCAAGTAGCGAGAGAAACAAGCCATTGTCTTATATTGGCTTCGATTGCTGATGTGATGCATTAAATGTGTCGGTGTCAGAAACATAAAGAACTATGGATTCAAAAGTCAGAAGGAAAACCAAAACAGCAAGTGTGATCTGTGCCATTGTTTGGGAATGGAGGGATTCAACAGTTGCTAACAGACATGCTGAATATTAACTATCTAAATATTAGCAGTTTTTTGTTTGTGCATGTGCATTGTAGTCTGAATTTTTGCTTTGTGAGCTGCCCATGTTCTATTTGGGGCAGCAGTAGAAATAATATTTTTTGAAAATAATAATAATAATAATAATAATAATAATAATAATAATAATAATAA